>BMAW01037227.1:20776-61819 GCA_019974015.1 Nephila pilipes
GTGTGTGTGTGTGTGTGTGTGTGTGTGTGTGTGTGTGTGTGTGTGTGGAAAAACCGAAAGAGTCTTACCGTCAATTTTTATAGTTCGTAACTTAACACAAAACCTATCGATTGGAAGCCTACTATGAGTTTCGCAAAAATGTTCCTCGAATTCACTTTCTTATGATGTCAAATAATTTATTAGTCTAATTTCCTCAATTTCTCCAAATCCACGTTATTCATTATTAAAATTTAAAATTAAAAATACGTTTTCACACCACCGAATAAATTCTGAACCTGAAATGAATCATTACTTCTCCTTTTTTCGCTGAGAAAAAAATCTAATTAGAGTTTCAATAAACTCTTTGAATTTTTTAAAATTTCTTATTTTAATTCTCCAAAATGCATCTCTTTCAAATAGAATATTGACATTTGATTACGAATTCGATAAAGAGAGGTTTTTCAAATATTTATACTTTACACTTTCCTTGTATTGTTTTGAATTGTAACACATGCATTCATTACATTATCAGTAATTACAAGCTCGGGGCTCGTCGATTTTTTTTATGAATCTCGAATATTAACGAGATCATTGATTGAAATCAAATAGTTTATCTGTATTGGGTATCTAGAACAAAAAGTAAACACTCTAAGTGTCTCAATTTTCTAACGAAAATTATAGTTTTAAATTATTTACAGCTTGTTTATGTATTTAGTAGATGCACTATTAACAGCATTGTTTCGGTTTTTTTTATTTTTATTTTGAAGGGAAATTTATTTTGGGTATATGTACATATTTTCGTAATAAAATCTTATAGTTAATGTTCGGTTTTCAGTATTTAAATGAGAAACTTTTTGAATAAAGTGCTGATCACTAGAATCAGTTGATTCATTTTTCAGTATATTATCAATATGTTTTAAAGTTAAGGCGGATAATACTCTTATTTCATAAATCAAAATCTAAGCTATATTTAACAACATTGTTTCTTAACTTGCATTCATCAACAATGTCCATCGCTTAGTTACATATGAAGGTCGTTCAATAAGTCCTTAGAAACTCCAAGAGATGGCGCTCGTAGCATCGAAAATTGTTTTATTTTCAGTACGCATTATGGCTCACTAAACAGCTGTCTAGGTCTCAGTGATTTCCATCAGGTTTCATTTTTATTGTCGATTGAAGCAAGAAACTTGTGTTCATTTAGAAAAACGGAAAGAATGGAGTTTCGAGAGAGAGAGTGATGATTAAATTCTTACAATTAATAGGATCATCACCGAAAGAGATCAAAGCTGAGTTGGATGAAGTTCATGACACATCTCCTCCTGTGTTTGAAACCGTTTACAATTGGGTAAATCAGCTGAAACGGGACCGTACATCCATAAAAAAATGAACGTCGTTCAGGACATCTATTGGAAGTGACTATTCTCGAAATAATTGACAAAATCCAAAATATGTTTTTGAGTGATCAATGAATCAAAGAAAGCAAAACAATTGAGTCCTTGGCATATCGTAAGGTACAATTTATTCCATTTTGCAAGAAAAATTAAATGAGGAAAGAACCTCGGCAGGATGGGTGCAGTGATTGCTCTCAGTGGAAAATAAACGCAATCGTGTGGTCGACTCTGAGGTTATTTCGGCATTGTTTCGTAGGAATCCTGACGACGTTATATGACTGTGGACGAAACGTAGATACACAACTACATGCCAAAGACAAAGGGACAGTCAAATTAGAAGATTTTGAAAACGATCTGTATCTGAAGAAAGCAAAGATGGAGACATCGGCGGGCATGATTATAGCTAAGGGTTTTTTGGGATGCACTCGGAATCATCAACACCATTTACTCGGAAAAAGGAAAAGCAATAACTACAGAGTCTTATGTGTTATTATTTTATAAGTTGAGCAAAGAAATCAAGAAAAAACATACTCATTTGTAAAAGGAAAAAATTCCCCTTCCATCAGCACAATTCACGGATACATAGCTGTACAGTTTCAATGGAACGGAATTAAAGCTCGAAATATTGCAATATCCACCGTGTTCGGCTTCCGAAGTGACTTTTTTTTTTTTATTTCCAAACTTAAAAAAGTAGCTCAAGGACAACGGTTCAAGTCGATCAAAGGGGTCATCGTCTAAACAAAGGCCTATTTTGATGACTTTCCAAAATCTTACTTTTTAGATGGCTTAAAAAATTGGAGAAATGCTTGGAAAAGTGTACAGAGCTAAAAGGAGATTATGTTGAAAAATAATACACACACACACACACACACACACATATATATATATATATATATATATATATATATATATATATATATATATATATATATATATATATATATATATATATATATATATATATACACTCTATAAGAAAAAAAACGACGCACTAAGAAGGAGTGGTCCGATGGAGATAACAATTGGCGGAAAAGAAAATTATGTACAGAATAGAAAATAAAGTTTCAGAAAAACTGAATGATTTATTTCAGAGTTAAATAGTTACAAAGTAACAAGCTCAATAAGGTGTCGACCCACCTCTAGCCTAGTTGCAAGCTGCCACTCGATGTGGCATAGAGTGATAAAGCTCACTAATGGTCTCCTGTGGTATTTCTTGCCAAATTTGCTCCAACTGTTGGGCTACGTCATCAACATTCCCTGGTAGATGCAGTATCCTTCCCATCCTATCCCACACATTCTCGATTGGAGAGAGATCTGGCTGGCCAAGTAAGTGTTTGACAAGCTGTAAGACAGTTCGTAGCAACACGTTCCATATGTGGTCTGATATTATCTTGCAGAAAAATAAGGTCAGGGTACTGAAAAAGGAACCGTAGCAAAACAGGTCTCAGAATGTCGTCGATGTACCGCTGTGCTGTAAGTGTTCCTCTAATGACGACCGAAGGACGGCTATCAAGGGCACCCCAGACCATAACTCCTGGTTGAGCGCCTGTGTGGCCTCCAGACACGTCTTCGATTATCGTCAGTACACAGTTGGAAGCGGGATAAGTCACTAAACACTATACTTCCCCAGTCAGCCTCCATCCAACCTGATTGAACCAAGCACTACTGAAATCTGGCTCGACAGTGTGCAGGAGTGAGTGGAAGGTGGAATAGCGGTCGATACGAGCGTAGATTTCGCTCTATCAGCCGTCTGTGAATAGTCATGGTAGACACTCGTGTGCGGGTTGCACGTCTGAGGGTTGATAACGATGAACCAGGCCCTGTGACTGCTCATCTGACAATCACTCTGTCCTCCCGATCTGCTGTGGCTCTAGGTCGACCACTACCATCATGAAACTGAAATCTGCCATTGTCCACCCATTCTTGCTAGCATCTTCTAATCGTCGCATCTCTTAGATCCGTATAACGAGCGATTCTCCGATTTGTCCAACCTGCTTCTTCAAATCCAATGATACGACCTCTTCCAAAATCTGACAGTTGCTCGCAATGAGCTCGTATCCTGCGGCAAGACATTTATTCAGTCGTTTAAAGGTATCCTAAATCGCAATGCACCAGAAAATTTGACCATCAGATTGATAATCGCTTCCTATATGCACCTGCTGAGAGCGCAGTTCCGATGCGCTGTAGCTGCCGCTATTCATTAGCTGGACACCAAATTTGAATCATTTGCATGTTCGGTCCAAATGTCTTCGCATACGAAATTTCATTACCATCGAGTAACTTCTTCTCGGTGCGATGTTTTTTTTTTTTTTTTTTTTTTTTGTTGTTGTTGTTGTTGTTGTTGTAGAGTGTATACATACCTGAAATCATTTGTATATCTACCTTTATTCTAAGGACTTATTGAATGACCTTCGTAATTAATACATATATTCCTCCATTGTATTCAAACTATATCAGTATTCTTCAAATGTAAAATAATTATCCTTTCTCTTTAATTTGGTGTGATGTACCACATTGGATGCCTTAAGGAAAATCTCACTTTTGAGACTCAAATAAATTCTTAATTCTTTCTTATAACAGGTAAAAGTAATCCTCTTAATTTCTTCGCTTTAAAAATAATTCTTCTCGTGGTTAACGGATTTTTAACTATTCACAGGCTGTTATGACAGAAAAAGCTGCATAAAAGATTGTTAAAAAAATCTGTAAGGAATTACGAGTCGTGACCTGCATATTATACTTATTATTTTTCATCGGAATCTGTCTCTTCTACAGGAAAAAAAAAACAGGATCTAGACAGAGGAGTTATCTAGCAGTCTATCAGACGGATGGAAAATGTTAAGTGTGTCTACAATTCGTGTAATCGAACAAGTGAAATATATGTTGGCATTTAATATAATATTTTTTATCCGATTTTGAGACAAATAAAAAGATCATATATATAAATTTGAAATTTTGCCTGTTTTTCCACACCATTTTCTATATATTTCCAAAATTTTCTGAGAAGCTTTGTTGATGTTTGGAAGGAGCCTTAAATATATTCTCGCCAAAAAAATTTCTAATTTGAATTTGGTGAGGTCGTTTTTCTGTTTTTTTTTTTTTCTTTTTTTGAAAATTTATTATTTTCCCATTGTTCCCCCCAGGAGGCAGCAGTATCTATTTACTTATAAACTTTTCTTTTTGAACTCATTTTTTCAATCAATACATTTTTTTCTCATAATTTTTTTTCTCTTTTTTTTTTTTTTGTATTTTCTTCGTGATATTGAAGATATATTTTTGTATATTTTGTAGAGTAGTTCTCTCTCTCTAAAGAAATGTTGAAAAATTACGACTTTTGCTCCATCTGACAGGTTTAAATTAATTAGCCAATTTTGGCGAGTTTTTGAAAGTAATGTATGTTGCAAAGCGTCAGTTGCGGATTTCTTAACTCGTTTCATCCGGAAATATATTGATACAAGTGAAACGGTATTCTTACATTATAATAAGGAGACCAATTTTTAAAATTAAAGGAAGGACAAAAAATGTAAGTAAAAAGTACAGCGTAAATAAATCAAACATTTTATTAACTCGTACAAAAAAAACACCAATTATACTTACATCCCTTTTAATTATTTAATCAAATGAGTATTTTTCCTTGAATGAATTTTTTTTTGTCAATATATAATTTTCTAACAATATATTTGAAATTTTGGAGCAAGAAATATCCTTCCTATTCAATTTTACGGTAAATGCTGCAGCTAGAGTTCATTCAATCTTGATTTCTCACTTGTCCAAAAATCATTAAAAATGGAAAAAAAAAATATTTCAACTGCTGAATTAGTTCCAGGGCAGCATAATGAAAATTTAGTTATTCAACAAGAATAACTAAATTTTCATATAAAACGTGTTAATTTTTGAAATAGTGAAATATTTCCACCCATCTTTTATCAATTTCAAAATGTTGATTTTCCCATTGTTCTAATTTATCAGAATTTAAATATACATTCAGTTTTCTAATTTCTTCAAAGAGACAGTTGTCATCGATTTTAATATTAGGCAATTCTTTCGATAAAAACTCAACACAATTTTCAATATCTGCCCAAATTACTTGCGATGAAGTCAAAAGACACCGATGAAAACTGTTATTTCCTGTGATATTTCTTTCCGACCATTCTTCGATATATTGGAAGCATATTTTGTAAAAAAAATTCTGCGCTCCTTTGGAACACTTTTCTGTTATGCTCGGATTTGATTCCTATAAAATTGACAATTTTCTTTTTATTATTCAAGGAATAAATTTTTCTTTAAACCGAGATTTATATTGAAGGACAAAATCGTTCAAAATAAGACTAACTTCTGCAGCTGAAATATGTTCACCTTCAATATTTATGAATCATTTTGTGGAAAATAGATGACTGATTATGTACAAAATACATTACTATATCCGATAATTCATACATGAAAAAAGGATTCCGGAATTTTTGGACATTTGTTTAAACTTTAAAAAAAGAACAGAGAGGCTCAAATAATTGTAAAATACGCTCTATAACAGGTGTTGGAGCGAGCCGTCTAACTTTTGAATATCCTAAACTTTTTTAATATTTAACATTTGCGTAACAGTTTGGCGCGGCATCTCTGAATACGGAGTTTAAAGTTTAATAGATTAGTTTCAAAATATCGAAAAGGAGGACAGGAAGGAGGACCATTTTTCGAGAAGGGACAGAACCTACAAAAGGAGTACTGTCCTCCCTAAAGGAGAACGATTGGTCCCCTTAATTGTATGGAAATAATATTTAGCCCTCTTTTTAAAAAGAACGGAGCAATTCTAATATTCTCTTAATTCTAATTAAAAATACTGTATTATCTCAAAATCCTGTTCGAAAGTGTATTGCATTTACATTTCCAAAAACGCAGATGTTTTTCGTGAAAAAAATCAATACCCCTAAATTACATTTGATTGACAATTAAAAAAAGATAAGCGCGATCAGTTTTCATAACTGCACCTTTCCTGGTTGATAATCTTTTTGAGGTAAACTAGTATCAATGTAATAAAAAAAAACGTACTTTCACACTCAACCTTAACCCGAGAGGAAAGGATCTATTACAAGAACTCGTTAAGACACTGAAAGCAAAGCATCTACTTTCGTCTCAGCTTTAGATCAAGGTAAGTCGCTTAATTTTCAAGTCTATTTATTCAGAGTATGTTAAGGTAGATGTAGAATTTAAATGCCTTCTCTTTTAAATGCCTAAATTTTGCTTACGAATATCATTCCAACACATTACGGGACTTTAAAAAAACCTTTCTCTTCTCCTTTCTGCGATTTAGAATAGGTATGAGCAATTTTTAACGTTTATTCTCTTATTTCTAACTTGCTGCGTTTTAAGTTTTATATATTACTTTACATCGTCTGTTTTATTGTAATTTATGATAACAGTTTTGAACACATGCATAACTTAAATAACATTTTGTGCAAAAAACTTTTTTTATTTATTATAATTACAAATTAACCAAATATACCCTGCTTATATAAGTGATTGGAATATTCATCGTATTTTGTGCCGAATTAATTTACGAATACAATAAGAATTTTCAATTTAGTTGATTAATTTATTTTAAATGTGATTAAATTTGTAATTTTTATTCTATGTATGTTTGTGTCTATTTTGAATTGTTTTAAAATGCTTTGCTATTGCTTTAAGTTGTAAACTTTGTATTTAAAGATGCATATTTTAGTATTATTTATTCTTTTTGCCTCATAATAATTCACTTTAATTAGCTTTTATTATTTTCACATTTTCTTCCACAAAAATATAGAAAATTGATTTTACATTTTCCTCCTTTATTCGCAAAAATCACTTAATTATAGATGGATTCTTACACATCTTTATATCCTTTTTCATTAATTTTCATTTAAGAGTTTTAAATTATTATGAGTTTATGATACACATATTTTAATTGCCTTTCAATATGACGTATTGGTACTGAAATGTTCTGAAATTTCTCTTCAGAACGCTTTTTCAGAATTTCAATTTCTTTTTAACATTTAGATATTTCTTAAATAAGTTGAAAAATATGTGTTCCAGTATTGAAACTTTAACTTTATATAAAGAAAAACTCAATATTCGATAATCAAACTTGACAATAATTACACTCAATTTTATTTTTAAGAAAAACGTTGATGACCAAAGTGGTGACCCTGGATTTAAACACTAAATGGCAGCCTATTGAAAAATATGTGTTTTAAAAATCTATTAAAACTTTTGCTTTTTTTATTAAAAAATCTCAGTACTTAATAATTATACTTCTAATTAATTATACTAAATTTTTTATTCGTGTGTAAGCAGCTAGTAATTCAGAAGGACAAAAATTATGTCTGATTAAATATTTCGAAAATTGTCTTAATTAAAGGTTATATATTTCAGTTGTAATTTAAGTTATAATGAGTTTTAAGAAATTTTTTTACCGTTTTGGCATATTTTCAAACATAAATCAGTTAAATGCAATATTTGGTCTGTTACACACCATATTTGAGGGATTATTTTCTAAGCAACAATTGATTTTAAAACCTATTGATCTTTAGAAACCAAGGTATGGGAAAGAATTGCATTTTAAAAATCCACATTAAAAAAAATGCAATGAAAATATAATAAAAATAAACAAGGAATTCAAAAGGACAAATATTACGTCCGGCTTAGCACTACAAACAATGTCATAATTGAAAAAAAGTTACTTATATTATATTTGAGGTTATTTAAATTGTAATTCGTTTATTTAAGTGATCAAACTATGATTGCACTTTAAATGTAATTTCTTTAAGAAATTAGTTTCTAAATAATAGGGATTAGTTTCTAATTAACAATTGATATTTGAAAACAATTTACTTTTAAGAACCAAAATGTGGGAAAGAACTTTCATTTTTATTGTTCATATCTAAAAAAAATTAAATAAAAATATTAGTGATTTTTTTTTTCATATTTTATTAGCCACTCAAAGGTCTATTGTTATAGTCAAAGATAAAATGGCCCCTCGAGCACTTTTAAAAATAATTTTTAATGTTTTCAGATTATTTTATCTGATCAAAATAAAGAAACAAATGAGTAAATGAGGGAGGGAGGGAATACATGAATGAGTGAATGAGCATGTGAGGGAAGGAGTAATTGAATGAATTATTGATTAAAGGATTGAATGAGCATATGAGTAAGTGAATGAATGAGTGAATGAAGTAAGGGAATGAATAAATGAATGAATGAATGAGTTACTGAGTGAGAGAAGTCATGAATGAGTGAGCGAATAAATAGATGAATGAGTGAGTACATCAATGAATGAACGAATATGTGAGGAGTAAATGAATAAAAGAATGAATGATTAAATGAATGAATCAATCAAATTTCCAATCCGTTGTTATATTATCGTTAATTTTAATTCTATTTTTAATTGAATAATTTAATAGTTATTTTAAAAATTAAACAGCTTTGATGACTCTATTCGTTCTGTGCAAAACTCTTCCGCGGAACAATTTTTATTCTTATTTTAGTTGTTTAAAAATTATATTACATAAATTTTCCATATTAAAATATATGTTATTATTATAGAATAAAATTGCCTATGTAAATTATGAATCATCTTCATTTTAAAATTTTGTTAAAGAAATTTCATTAATGTATTTATAAAGATCTTGAAGTATTTACTTATTTTAACCTGCTACACTTCCTTAAAGATAAAGATCTCTAGCATAACAGAATTGTATTTGTAACATATTTTTTCTTTCGTTTTTTTACTTGGAAAGTGCACAAAATTAACGGAAAAGTTCTTATTAATGTAAATTACTTGTTTTTCCTTCTAATTTATGCCTGATGAGTTCCTCTGCTTTTTTTTATTGCATCATAAATATTCAAATTCTAACCTGTGAGATATAATGAGATAACAAATTGCGAATTTATCCTCATTAGATGTGAGAAACTGCATCGAATACTTTATCGAAATATTGTGAAATTATTCCTTTCTACCTAACATTCTAATTTACTATCGTGAAAAAGAGATATATTTTATGCAAATTTGCTCTTTGGTAGTGGCTGATTCGAAAAGGAACATAAAGTGGAGAAATATTTATCCCCCCCCCGTAGTCCTGAGGGAACATGGGAATCAACTTGATAATTAAATGTAGCAAATACTGTAAGTTTGTTTCAGACAATTTTTGTGTAGTCGGGTTTGAATAAGTCGGGAAATGAAAATAATTTAAATTTTCTTTTGCCGCATATTCCCTCACATTGTTTAATAAGGAGAATAAGCAGTTTAATTGTGGCTTGAAATTAGTGGCAGTGATCGGTATGTGTGGGAGGGGGAACACAAAAATTTTTATTTTGGAAAAATTAAATTTTATTCTATTTTAGTAGCCATTATTGCATTTCCTTTTTACTGGGAATTATCAATAAAACATTTACATAAGCGATATCTTCTTGTTAACTAGTTTACCAGCAGGTGTAGATTGTGCTGATCATTTTTTTTTTTTTTTATTTCTCGAAAGGACCGTGGTAGCGAAGTGATCAAGGTCACGGACTCGCTGCCAACAGTTTTCGTCCAGTAGTAGGTTCGAGTCCTAATGCAACTCTACCCGCCGTGTAGCCAGGGCTCATGCACGTCAAATCTATAGTGCTCAATGTCCTCCCGTTGGCGTGGTGTGAAAGTTAGGAGAAGGAGTTTCCAGCGTAGGTGTCATCCTCGTCACTTGACCGAGTTTCAAAATTACGAGGTCCGTCAACATTAGCCTTCGTGTTACATCTCAGTTCGATGTTAAAAAACACACAATCACGTTAATTTTTAGAAAAACTTCTGTTTTATTGTATTACAAATGTAATGTTGTTCCTTTGATAAAAGTGACATTACATAATATTAAGCAAAATTTCAAATAAAAACAATTGCCCACTAATATTAAAATGAAACTAGAGTTAAGTTGTTATAAATAATTAACTTTTAATTCTCTGCCGATATTCACTCTGAAAGCTTCGAAAAATACCATTTAGTAGCTAAATTTTCAGATTGTGTGGCTACCTTCTTTATATACCTGCAACCCTATGTTATTTTCTGTTGTCAATAAATTTACCTCATCCCCCACTTCAGTCCCAATCGCCTCCACTGTCGTAATCTACACCTGAGTGACAAGGAAATGTTACAAACTGTATAATTAATTACTCACTTATACAGATGGTTGACAAAATAATGTACACAACTGCTAAAGAAGAAGAGAAGCTCTTATGTATGTTTTTATTGTGGTGTAGGCATGGCTGTTTGCTGCATATACGAATAGGGGTGGTTATTACACTTATAATTCTTTAGTGGTGCCCCTTAAACTAAAGCAAAGATCTTCATTAAATGTTGTTGGACCCGAGTGAAATTCAAACCTACCTTCTTCCTGCCACATGACAGAATCCCCTCCCCCAATGTAGCGGAAAAATACTCATGGACAAAGTGGTGACCATGGACTTGAACACTAAATGGCAACACAGTTTTGAACTACTGGTTGCTTTGCATGTACTCCCGACACAAAACGTATCTCTGTGTGTCTAGTCCTGAAATATACGCCTTACCCACCATCTCAATTACAGACAGACGATGCAGTCAAATGAAACTATCCAAAAATGAAAAATACAATATTGAGGGACTGTATATCAATTGCAGTATTGTTTGGAAATGAAACCTTCACTAAAAATATTGTTCAGAAGATTCATTCCGTATTAATCATCACGATGATACCGGACGGGAAGTATGCAGCGGCTCACTTCAACAACGGCAAGAACGAAAGTCTTTGGTAACAGCAGCAAGAGGGGATCACTTTTAGCTCAGTTGTTAAGGGCACCGCAAAATAAGACCAGGTGAATTTTCTTCAAGCCGATAAAGCGAGGGTTCGAATCACCACTGTCGCGCAAAATCAATTGGCTTCCCTCATCACGCGGTAGAAAACCCCTTACTCCAAAGTGGCGGGACGGAGAATAGGAATACAAAGACGCCGAAAAGGTAAGAAGTCAATTATCTACTGAATTATATCAATTAATTATAATAACAGTTGTATCATAGTGCTTTAAAATGTCTTTTGCAGAACATATTATGGGTGAAGCAAAAGACTAATTATTACTACGACGCATTTAAATTAATTAAAGAGAAATTAATCAAACGAACTCTCAGAGTCAGGTGTTTCAATTAATTTCGTTTAATAAACATTTAAATAATTTATTATTATTCAGACTAAACACAACTCACAACATATTTGTACACCTAAATGAATATTTATTCTTAAAATGTAAAATTATGCTTTATATCAAATTTTAGACTATCCTCGTTTCACAATAAAGCTTTCCTTCGTTATAGTTCTATGACTGGAACAGAAATTACCTTTGACTTTTCCTTTTTGGACAAAAAGGAATTTTTTTAGTGTTTTATCAGCAGAAAATTTCACATTAAAATTCATTTTTTTTAAACTTTTTCTCTGTTTATCCCATATTCTGAAAATTCCACATATGTCATTTTTTTTTTAAATTTTATGTTTAAACAAGTGTAAAAATTTTATGAAAACAACATTTCAAGCTAAATCGTGGATCAATTTCAGTACGTAGGAGAAAAAAAACGTCGCTAATTTCCTAATAACTCAAGAAATTACAAATATTTTTCAAAATATTTTGTGCATAATACAGAAGTATATTAAACGCATTACTGAATTTCATGAAAATAAGGAACAAGTTATAAATTTTAATATTCTGTGGCTAATGTCACCTTAAACATTTTAGAAATTGATTCCCCTTTTTTATATATTAAATATAAAACGTTAATTACTATTTTGACTTGAAATATTTATTCCATGTTGGGATCCGAGACCAGAATATCGGTAAGCTGATATTTAATTCATTTGGTCACTTGGATTATTCGATTGATTATTAACGTCGCAATTAGAAGCAACGCGAAAACTATTGGCAATGGAATATGTAATTTTGAGTCTGGTTCAAATGAAGAGAACGTCACCTGAGATGGAATCTTCCTCTACAAATTTCCATACCGCGCCACCGGGAGAACTTAGAGCCTGAACAATTTTAATATCTATCAGCACCGCTACACGATTGTATCGAGTGAAATAAGGACTCGAACTTAAAACTCAACCTAGGAGGTTACTGGGAACGGTACGAAGCCACAAAATTAAAAGTAGATACATAGTAATAGAAATTATCTGAAATGTTTCATTATTTTACATATAAACATAAGACAAGCTTGAACTATAAAATTCTAACTAAAAGAACATTCTAGCTTAGAAATTTGAACGTTCCTTAACATATAATAAGATTTATGAGCAAACGAGAACCTTTCCATTGATTGTACTTCTGGGTTATAACATATTTCTGATGCAAATAACAATTACTACCTACTGATAAATCAAATGTACCGTAGACTATCAGAAATTTCTTATCACTTACTTTTAAAAAAATTTAATAGTATAGTTAAAAAACATTAGCGTAAACATTGAGTTTAGTTATTTTTATCTACTTTTCTTAAAATTGTATTTATTCAATAAATTTTTATTCATTTTTCATTCCACAATATAGATCAAATTCCAAGGATAAATACGCTCCTTATCGTTAAGTAAAAAACTTGATTCTTCTTATCTGGTGAACTGAAAGTTCGTTCTAATTTTGGCCTATTAATATTAAATACAAAGCAAGTATCTAGTGTCAAATCATTCCATTCTGATATAGACTTTTTGACTTACAAATGAGCACACACAATGATCTTACATGAGAGTGACATTTTAAAGCAGTCAACCAGGTATCAGTAATTATGTTTACAATTAAATTTTAATAGTTTTTAGTTTTAAATATTAGTTCGAAAAAAGTACTACTGGTGACTTTTAATTTGGATATATTCTCACATTTTCAAGTAAGTTGTTCAATCTAATCATTTAATACGTTTTATAAAGTATCAATTATTTATATATTTGTTTATTTAATTTTGTAATTTGTTAAAATACATCCAATGACTATGACACATATTTAAAAAAATTAAACAAAATATACTAGAGAAAATTAAACAGACATTTTATATTGTACATCAATTTTATCGTTAAATATTTCTAAAAACTGTTATTGATATATTTTCTGAGCAATATTTAAGTTCTTGAAATTCAAAGATAATATTAATTATTAAAAGTTCGATCTTTCAGGATAAATTTAATGTTTTGTTAATTTTTGTCATTCTTTCATATTATATTGTTCCTTCTGTGTTACTTAAATCATTACTATTTTATTTTACTCGAAACATTAATGCAAAATAACAGCTAAAATAAATATCATTCAGAATCAAACTAAGCTTTTTACTTCAAATAACTGGATTTTAAATGAAAATCCTATTATTTTTAAGTGGCAATGTTTTTATTGTTTCTTTAAATCTAAATTTAGTTCCTGGGCAAGTATAATAAACCGATGCAACTCTTTTATAAAGATTTCCAGATTGAAGATTAAAGACCATAAGGCCTATGTGCTGAATTAACCGTCCAACCTGTATTCAAATAACTGAACTGAATTCAATATCGTCATTACTTCATCGCTTTTATACTAAATGTTTTTTGTGTGTGAAGGAATTTTGCGTTTACCATTATTTATTTTTATTTATTCTATTGTGTTTTACGTTTATCATTATTTAATGGGTGTTTTTTTTTTTTTTTTTTTTATTTTTCATTTTACAAAATTAATTGAGAAATATTTATCTTTATCAACATTCTCAATTGACACTGAAAACTGTCACCTTTCTTTTTATTGCTATAATTTATTTTATTATATAGAAATGAATAAGGCAATGCAATAGGGGCTTTAAGAAACATTTTCCTTGTTATAATATAAGTTGTAAGATTAAATTCATTCTGATGAAAGCAAACACAGTAAGATGACACAAATATACAACTAACACATCAATCGATAACTCCCGAGACTAACCCAGAGATGGCGCTCGTAGTAAACCAGTAACCAAGTCTTTCTAGAGTACTAACCTTTGCTTGAAACGTGTCAAAATTTTAAGTCGATCGGACCAGAAACAGCTGAGTTATCGAGGTTGGAGTAAAGTCGTTTTGTAGTTTGTTTAAAAAATGGAAAAAACCGAGTTTCGTGTTCTGATAAAACATTGTTTTTTAATGGGTAAAAACACCGTGCAAGCGAAACAACGGATTGAAAAATGTTACCCGGACTCTTGTCCATCAAAAGCAACGATTTGTCGGTGGTTTGCCGAGTTTAAACGTGGTCGTACCGACACAAATGACGCGGAACGCTCGGGTAGACCTGTGGAAGCCGTTACACCGGAAAATGTGAGTGAAGTGACAAAAATTATAATGAAAGATCGTAAAGTGAAGCTCCGTGAGATTGCTGAGATGACACAGATATCATATGGAAGTGTATTTACTGAAAAATATTTTTTGAAGTGAAGTGAAAAAGGTTTTTTCCAAGTGGGTGCCGCGATTGCTTTCGATGGAGCAACGAGTCGATGATTCAGAAAGCTGTTTATCGCTATTTACTCGCAACAAAAAAGATTTCTTGCAAAAAAAAAAAAAAAAAATTGCAAAAAAAAAATGTTGGAACGATTGTATCACCCTAAAAGGTGATTAACAAAAGGTGTTATGTTGATGAATAAAAAAAAAAATTTGCAAAAAAAATGTTTTCAATGTTAGTCTCGGGAGTTATTGATTGATGTGTTATATATATAAATGCACACACTGTTTACTTCACGTATACGATTATTAAATTACAGTGGTAATAATAATAATACCTTAAATAATAAGATAATGAAAATCAAAATATATTGAGAAAGGTGAAAATATTGGTAATAATACTCCCCCCCTTCCCGTTATTATTTCAGTATTCACTCTCTCAAATTTATACGTAAAACTATTAATATGTATGGTATTAAAATTTATACGATTTGAAGTAATAAAATAAAACAATTTTTCCTTTTTATTTTTGCTCAGATTCCCATATCCCATCAACTATGGCTTTAAAATACGAAGAAATGATGAAGGAAAAAGGATTCTTGGATTATGCCGTTGATTGTAAGCATCCACTAATAAAACAGAAAGCCAAAGATGAACTTGGAGAAACGGATGAGATACGACGCCGGGCATTAGAACAATTCCGAAAAATGGTTTTGGGTGAGCAGTATTTCTGAAATACTTTTATTTTCCGAAAAGAGATTTTATCATAATTTACTCTGTGGAATGGATGTCTTATTTTGTCACTTTTAATTTATTCTAACATTGCAGGAGAAACAAAAGTCAAATACCTATTACTGCAATAATAAAGGTCTTATTCTAAATCAAATTATTTATAACAGTCTTGATATATTTTCATAATTAAACAAAAAATGAATATAAATAAAATGAATCGCTTGCTTCAAGCTCAATTTTTTCTGGGTTTATTTTATTTTCCATCCGAGCGATGATGTAACAGTTCTTCAGACAGTGCTAGTGCTACCCCTTATACCAAATATGTGAAGGGGGTTCCTATGCCTAGATGTCTACATTTGTCTGTGTCTGGGTTCTGTGCTTTTTAACGAATAATTTTTTCTTTTATTGCGAACAGGCTTGATGCAATCCTTTCTTTCGTCAAAATCAATTAAATCGACTAAATTATGTTTTGCCGAACCTGGTTTTTACGAACCATCTGTCGACCTCATAAAATGTTCACTTTAACTGAAAGTTCGCGAAATCCAATTTATTGGAAAATTTATGTTTCTTACTCTTTGCATTTGATAGTGGTTCTCTTTGAAACAAGCCTATGATAAAATACACAATTTACTAATAAATTATTATTTCTTTTTTTTTCGCGCATTTTTATATCTTTTAGATGCTCTCTCTCTCTCTCTCTGTGTGTGTGTGTGTGTGCGTGCGCGTGTGTGCGTGCGTGCGTGCGTGCGTGCGTAAATAGTTAATATTTAAAATTTATCATGTATTAAAAATGAAGAATTATGAGGTAGTATTTTTCACTTTGATGGGTTTTCATCGTAACCGAAACTGATCTCTTCCTTTAATTAAGTTTGTATTGAGAATGGTAACTATCAGTATTTGTTTACATTCGTTTCAGTGATGTAAACCTAAATGGCACCGATTGCGAAAAGAACAATGATGTAAATGTCAGTGAAAACTATTCGTTCAAATAATATGTTCCTCTCATTTATTCTTTAATTCTTTCTTATATGTTGTGAATGAAATGAACGAAATCTAATTTTTTTTTTGAGTAAATGGCTTTGTTTTCATTTCAAATGACCCATGTGACTCAACATGATTTATGGAGCCATCAGTAAGGGTGCAATTAAGAATCTGAGAGAAAAGAAGGAAAAAAAACTTAAGCTCACTAACCATTGTGCTGCCGAGGCGACCGCCTAATAAATTTATAACAAAAGTGCTGAAATCGTTTGGAGAAAAACAAGCTGGGAAAAAATCAAAAAGGAGAAAGAAAAAATTGAGGGGGTGACGTAGGTTCTGGCCGATGGAAGACGAAGTTGTTTTTGTTTGTAATGGAATTTTCGCAGTTGGAATGTATTGGGCTTCCACAGCCTATTTAAAATGATTTACTTAATGTACTAATTATTTCATTTAACATAAATTGTATTATTTTTGGATCGTGGCCGTCTTTGTGTCCAGAACTTGCCATCAGTTGAACGAACACATTTTTACTGTACACTTTAAATTAAATTGGTCAAATACTCTGCATCTATGTTTCAGTATATTCTATGTTCATTCATTATTCTATTTCTTTGAATGTTATTTAAGTCTGGTCTATTGAGTCACCTTACAAAAATGAGATTGAAATCCTTAATATTCAAATAGAGGAATCATTCCTTTTGACAGATTCTCAGATAGTTTTAGACTGGATCAATTTTAAACCCCAAATATGGAAATTTTTCATAGCCAATAGAATATCTCTTATTCAAAGTCGAACAAATGTTGATGTTTGGCATAGCGTTGCTAATAAGGAAAATCCGGCACATTGTGTTTCTCAAGGAATAATGTCATCAAATATTGTGACTCATTAAAAGTGATGGCAAGAAAATCTTGATAATATGATTGAAATATAATCATTCCTTCAAACCAAAGAGTGATTAAGAATTCAGAGCAGAATCTTCAGAAAAGTTAATAATCCATTCTAATCAAATTCTAGATAGTCCAGATCTTATTTATTAAGTTCTATTCATTCAGTAAACTAATCAGAGTAACAACATGCGTATTACTATTCATTTACAACCATCGTCATTTATCATGTATTAAATCTGGTAGCTTAACTTTTGAATTAACCGTAGCTATTTGTGCAATCATACATTTAGTACAGGATTCTGAATTTGGCAAAGAAATTTCAATTTTGAAGAAAAATGAATCTCTTCCAAAATCTAGCGAACTTTGTTTATTAAATGCATTTCTTAATGGTAAAAGGTTATTCAAGTTGGCGAATGAATATCAAGTCATTCCAACTTAGCAACAGATAAAATAAATATCCAATAGTTTCGTATAAAAATCACAATGTGACACATGCCTCTCTTGACACGTGATAATGTATCTTCACCTGGCCAACGTTCACACTGGTCCACAGCTTGTGTTAGTCCTTACGCGTCAAAAATTCTGGATCCCTTCTGGTAGATCAGTGGTCAAACAAGAGTTAAGAAAATTTCTTAATTGTTTTAAGTTAATTGCTAAGTCTGAATCACATATTATGGATAAGCTACCATCTGAACAAATTACTTTAAATACTACATTTTAACTAAAGCAGATCATTAGCTTGCAAATGATCGAAGACAATTTAATATTTAAAATATCAAAATATATATTTTTCAGTTAAATAAGTTCTGAGCATGAGAATGACCTTCGATCAAATGGAACAAAGAGCAAATTATTACAAATATTTACAAAATTGATAACTAATCGATAACATAAAAGATACAGATCGTATCATAAAGTTATAATGTTAGAAGGAACATAGTGATGAATAACTACCGAGTATCCTCATAGATACAAGTTAGATTCGAGTATTTAGAAAACACCACGTAATACTATAAATCAGTTGCGTTGCGGGAATTATGAAACTTCTGATACAACATGTCTTCTACTGATTCAGGAAGAACTCAGAAGGACCGGCTGTCGACTGAGAGAAGGAAATCCGAACAAATCCAGGAGGAGAATTCACATTGGATTGTAGGCGAAGGACAGCATTCGGATCGGCAAGCAAGAGCTCCTTTTCTCTCTTCTAAGTTATTTCGCTAACTGCTCGAGTATAAATACTAATACCGTAATTACTCAAGCGGAATATTTGCAATTTGCATGTAGAAATTAGATGTTCTAATGTGCTGTCTGGTGGCATGATGAAAAGATGTAAATGGGTCTTACCGCCTTATAATGTAGTGAGAAGGTGGTACGCAATTTAAGAAGGGCCACCATGTGACTGAGATTTAAAAATGCCACCTTTTGGTGTCCTAATACATATGCGTAAAACTGTTTTTTGAAAAATTGGGAAAAAATCCATTCAACTGTCTATAAACGTACTTTCATTTTCTCTAGATTTCACTGTTGAGTTTAAAATATTATTAGTTAAATAGGAGTTCAGATGAGATCAATAAAAATGTTCCAAATAACCAAGTGTTTGCTATATCCCGGATTCACTGTAACAAGGCTCGATTGTATATTTTAAAAAATAAAAAAAAACTTCTTATTTACTTGATGAGCTGAGTACCTACCCTATTTATTTTCAAAAAATATAATAATGAAAGGAAACATTTGTGAATAAATGAAACAAAGTACTCGGGAAAAGCAAAACTGGAGTAACCGAATGATTGATTAGACTAGGTTTCAACACAAAAAAAGATTTTTCACTGAAATACATTCTGAAGTGTTTGCAAACAGGTAGAATTTCACGATATCTTACTGATAACTTTAAGAATTGTCACCCTTTTAATTCAAATGTTTCTCAAAACCCTTTTCTTTTTTTTACAGCTGATAAGAAACTGAATTGTTTAACAGATGATGAATTCCTATTAATGTTTCTGAGAGCGAGGAAATACGATGAGAAAAGAGCAATTGATCTTCTAAGGAGTTTTTTCCACACTATATCTTCTCATCCAGAAATATTCAATAAGTTGGACAAGGAAAAGATTTATAAATTAACAGGGTCAAAAGTAATTAGTGCGCTTCCTTTCAGAGACAACGAAGGGTGTCTCATTCTAATAGGTAAAATAGGTAAGTATTAACTTTCTGATTTGTTTAATTCTCGATTTCCTTTAAGATTTAAAAACTCTTTACTAGCCCATCAATACATTTGAGTTGTGGAGGTGGTAGCCGTGTGATCATGATAACGAGCACGGGGCCGTCGTTGTTTCCGCCGCATCGTGAAGTCACTAAACACCCGCCATGTAGCGGGCTTGATGCACGTTTGGAGCTCTAAGTCCTCACGTTGACATAGTCTAGAAGTGTGAGGTGCCCGATCAGGTGTCGTCCTCGTCACTTGACTGTTCAAAATTAGGAGGTCCTTAAGATTATTAATCCAGGAGAGCCGGCAGTCAATCAGAATACCTAAATGTTTATCAAATTAGCAAATTTTAATGTAGGAATTGTCTAATTTGAAAATATTGGTTTTCGACTGAAGATGCTGCCAACACGAACTCCCTTGTTGTGGATTGACGGGCATCTAAACATAATCGAGGCGGTTTTCTCAAACGAGATCTCCAAACTTAGCCGCGCTAGATGCTCAGAAGATTAATTAAAATATTTGGGTTATACTATAAGTCTCTTCTGGAATTTCCAGTGGAAATTGCCTTCAAATCATACGAAATAACTTGAACTAAAAAGTTTTCACGATTAATATCCAAAATAGAATTAAAATGTAAATCCACTGGGGTTGGGTGAAAGCACCAACCCCAGTGGACAACTGTGAGTAATTAGCTGCGTCATCGTGAAGTTAGAATTATAAAAAATATTATGTTGATTTATTACGTAAGAATTCATAAATTTTTGAAAACAGATTGGAAATGAAGATTCCTCGGAATTTTAAATATAATAGATTACTTTATATTGTTGATCGCGTCCTTGATATCGAATCGACAAAAGTAACAGTAATATGTTCAGTAGATCTTTTGTGTTTGATAAGAGAAGCCAAATGGAAAATTGCGTCATCACAGCTGAAGTTTTCTTTGAAACCAAATTGAAGTGGACTATATGATTGTTTTTATAAATCACAAATTTTATCTTTTGACAAAACCACTCTCACCATTTTCCTTAAGGTTGGTAACAAACAAATTTGTCTATACAGTTTAACGGATGATGGGTCCTTACCAAATTTAAGGAAGAGTTTCAATTTAACATCTTTTAAATTCGGGA
Source organism: Nephila pilipes (assembly GCA_019974015.1). Taxonomy (NCBI): domain Eukaryota; kingdom Metazoa; phylum Arthropoda; class Arachnida; order Araneae; family Nephilidae; genus Nephila; species Nephila pilipes. Next base: position 41,502 of record BMAW01037227.1, read on the forward strand.
GATAGGAAAATTGTAAAAACATAGATTCATAAATTTTACTAAAAGGTTACGAAAATTAGAAAAGATATGTTTGCAAATTTCATTGTCCAATAAATCAAGGTTTGGAGCCTTTCTATCCCTGAGATATTTAGAGACTAAGGTGTAACTTCAAAATTAGAAGAGGTGTAGGTTTTTCAAAATTCAAATCAAAAGTTTCATTGGACTTTGGGAAAAGAGAATGTATTAAAAATTCATATTTCTGTCCTGAAGAGTAAGGGCCTGTGAGTTCAAGGATTTGCCAAAAGAAACTTTGAATTTCAGACCAAAGTTTACGGTATTGGTAGTACAGAAGGGCTCCCAACCTTGTGTTTATTGTCTAGAGAATTTTCCCTTTATATAAAATTCTCTAGACAATAAACACTTTATATTATATTTATATTTTTTCTTCTATTGTAATTGTAGATTATTAATTTCTCTAGGAAGAAAATTATTTTTAACAAAATATATTACTTTCCTTTTAAGAGCATTTAGTTTATTTCTGAAATTTCTTTAATAATTATTTCACCAAAAAGAAACTGGAGTAACAAAAACCCATTATTTGAGAAAACATTTAAAAACGGGCGACTAAACGGTTGAAATCAATAAAATAACAATATCCTCCATCTGATAAGGATTGCGAACTAAATGAACTGTTTGAATAAGTTTTGGGCATGATTTTTTTTAAATACTTAAATTAAAAATTTTAGGGTATTGGTGACAGACCTCACCGTTTCGGCCCTCGTCTAGTGACGAGGACGACACATGAGCTGAACATTCTCTCTTCAAACTTCCGCACCACGCCAATGGGAAGAATTGTGACTTCGAACTGATTTAATGGACATCAGTACCACAACATGACGGGACTTTACAGGCAGCGAACACCTGACTTAGCGAAAACAACTCCGTCTGCGACCCTGACTTACCACGACTACATGAACAGGAAAGGGCATTTTGAATAAAACTCCGTTTATCTAATTCAATCCCGATTAACATGTTATGTGTTTATTAATTAGAACGTAAAATCATTATTTTTAAGTAAAAAAGATTTTCTGTAGGGATTTAAGGATCACGTGGATTTCTTTTGGTCGATGCTACTTTAAACATCAACAAGTATATGGCTGGTACTAATTTTAATTAATTTTTAGTTTTGTGCTTTTATATATTTTACAAAACAAAACAGTTAACATATGGTTAATTTTAGTCCTTGTAATCTAGATTATTTTTATTAAATCATTATTTAGAAGATTAATTAGTAGCTATTAATCAAATTTCTAGAAAAAAAACTCCTTTTAAAAAACGTATTTCATTTCTGTTCGTTTGTAATCAGTTTTGGTTTTTTTTCAACTGATTTCAAATGATTTATCAAAATACCTTGCTAAAATTTGTACGAGTAATTGTATTTTAATTACTAAGCTGATTATATGTCGCTATGATCGGTAAAATATATGAATAATAATAAATAATTATAATACCATGAAATGTTGCTGGGCAGATATAATGATGTGCGACGCAACGATCCTGTTCATTAGGTCAATTTTCGACGTCTTTTTGTGCAAACGTACGTATCTCTCTCTCGATCGATGTTTACTTTTTCTAATAGAAACTTTTCTTTCCATACTACTTATTCTACCTATTTCTCAAAATGCATGTGTTACGATGTTTATCTAGTTCATTATTTTATGCAAACATATTCTGGACTATTATGCTACCCAATCTATCTGGACTATTATGTAATGATCCACTCAAAATATTCACTGGGTTCGAAACGCCTAGCAATTCACATATTTGGAAATCTTTTCTCTCCCATTAATAAAATTTCCTGACAAGACTTTCTAACCAGTTAAAAAATAGACCTAAAAAGAGAATAAATTTTTTAATCAAATTTTGAAACACAAAATCTAAAAGTTCATTCAACGTTAGTATTAATCCTAAATAGTTCCTTAGGTATGTTCCTCAAAAAATTAATCATAGTAAACCATCAGGGATCAAACGATACGAAAGTAAGATACTGAAATTCGTTCTAATCTATTTCACAGACCATGAGATAGGAATTACCTACGAAATGGAAAAAAAATACTTTCTCATAAATGTTTGCTCTTAAAACATTTCTAATGCTTCCAAATACTTTTGCATGACTTGCTAAAACTCATTATTCAATTATTTCAATCATCTAGGTCTTTTGGATAGGAAATAATTATTTCATTCAAACTTTAAAACTTATTGATAACTTTCTATAAGATTGTGCAACATGTTTCGAGCAATTTCAGAGAAATAATTTCATCTTTAGAGTTTAAATTTTGTACAATTTTTTTCATGTTAGGAATATGGGACGTGGACGAATTCAGTGAACAAGTTTTATTTTGCACTGCATTGATATTGTACTTATGTGCAGTCAATTTTGAGGCGACTCAAGTGACTGGAGTACGTGTAATATTTGACGCCGAAGGATATTCATTTAAACAAGTTCGTCGTTTTGTTCCCAGATATCTTCCATTAGTATCTAAAGCTATAAGGGTAAGTTTTTCTTTATAAATTAGCTTTTTATGGAGTTATTTATTATTGTTTATAATAAATATTTTAATTAAACGTGTTTCTTCTTATTTTTAAACAGTTGTGCATAAACTTTCCCCTGGTCTTATTATGTAGAAACGTCTACAAATATCAGAAACCGTCATCAACAATTTATAATAGAGACCTCGATTTCTGAAGTATTCTTAAATTTTTTTTAAATTTAAATCCTTCTCTTTTTGTGTCCATCTCTTAAGTCCTTCTCTCTCAGTTAAGTCCATATATCTCTCTCAGATTTAACGAAAAAGACTCTCCAATTCCGGATACATAAAAAAGTCGAAAAAGTAATGTTAAAAACATAAATTATTAAATGCAGTTTATAACCAGTTGCGTCATATTTTGAATTTCGTTAGGGTTAACAGAGATTCTATAAGTGAAAGCTATCGAAATAAAGAATAACTTCCACGATTTAATTACATTTATTTAGATATTACACTTAAGGATATAACAATTTAAGGACAAAAAATTACGGATTAACAGAATAATACACGGTTACATAGTTCTCATGGCAGAACACCATGTTTACATTTACACCCCCGCGCAAATTAATTGAAACAAATTCGAAAAACTGAGGAAACTAAGAAAAAATGCTATTTTATTTAAATTTATACTAAATCAAAAAATTTAGTACATAATATGATCCTCACGACTTTGGACACAATTGGGCAGGGATTCCATCAATTGTATAGTATCATTTATAATATTTGTGTCCTCGTACCACACCTGAAATAGCTTCTCCATATTTTATAGGCGATTCTTGCTTATAGCTCTGAGATTCTCTATTGGGTTGATATCAGGAGAGTTCCCAGGCCATTTTATTGTATCAATTTGGTTCTTAGACATGAATTTCTTGACCATTTTGGACGCATGACATGAGGTTCGCCCCGTTCTATCAAGGTATCGTTTTTTCAACCATGGAGCAACCTTTTTATCCAGGATAGCAATATATTACTGAGATAGCATCATACTGTCTACAGTCTGCAAAGAATCAACCCCATTTAAAATGAAACAACTCCCAAATATCTTCCTTTGAGGGTGTTTAACCAATTGGTTAATGTGGCAATCCTGAATGCTTTCGTCTGGCGATCTCCGCATGTGTTGAGTTCGCTGGCCTTTGACGAAAAAATAGCTTTCGTCACTAAATAGCACTTTCCTCCAACTTTCGACTGTCCAATTCTCATATTTTAATCCCCACAAGTAGAGCGTTTGTTTCATTGGTTGGGTCAGAAGCTATTTCTTCAGAGGGCGATAGGCTGACCAACAGGTTGCAAGAGACGCTTTCGAACAGTAGTTGAGGTAATATTTATTCCACACTCTTTTAAATCTCTATTAAAGATAGCACTAGTCTTTCGATGGTATTTCTTACATTCTGTAAGTAAAAAAGTGTCATCTCTCGGCATTGTTTTCTTTTTCGACCACATTTCCCTCTCCGCTTTGGAGATATGAATCTTGTTTCTTTATTTTGTTTTATGATACGACTCACAATTGTAATACTAAATCGCTCTATAAGTCTTTGTCGTATGTTTGGGGAGAGGATAAATCTTTGTACTCTTTCGCGGAGTCCCAACCATCTCTGCCTACAGGGAACTCTCGATGGGATCATAACTGGAGCTTTCATCTACGGATGTTCCTGCGCATGCGCTCTCAGAACCCCTCCCCCGATTTGTGAAAATTGTTGCTAGGCAAAGAATTTATTCATCTCACCCATATTTTAGTGTGATCGTTGAAGAATAATAGGAATGATTTTAAAATTCACGCAAAAAATAATTTGCAAAAGGGGTAGCTCCTCCACTTGGACAGCAAGGTATTCACACTCCAGTCGTCATCACTCTTCCAATGGCCACTAGTCGGCGCGCTTGAAAGCAAGACCGTCACAAGATGCAAAAAAAAGAATTGTTAAATTCCAGAATTTGTACATACTTGGATTCCTCATGTTATAAAACCCTAAAATCCAGAAATTAATGTTATTCTCTTTACTGTTCAGGAAATATTCAAAGTTATGTTCGAAAATCACAAAGTTTTAAGAGACTATGTACTATTTTATTTTAATCAATTAATGATCTGCATTGCACGTGATATTAAGAAACTGAGAAGTTATTATCAATCACGTTTTTTTTTTTTTTTATTTTTTTTTTATTTATTTATTAATCATCGGATTGTATGAAATTTTGAGTTTATATTTATTAGACAGTTTTCTACCTAATGCTGCAAAAACATGGTATTTCATAACAGAAAATATATGTTTAATAAGTTAGTTATGTATTTTAATTAATTAATCTCTTAGTATAAATGTGTAGCTTTAAGCAATTAAGAGCGATATCAGTTTTATCCAACTGCAATAAAAAATTGCGAATATAATTACAGATGTACTGTTTTTTGACAACTGAATGTTGAAAATTATAATCAACAATTGATGAAGCTTCTCTCTGATTACACACACAGAGAGAGATAGAGAGAAAGAACTGAAACGAGCCCTAGTCTGATGAGTTCAAAATGGCCTTTTAAGTATGTCGACAGATTAGGAAAATATTGGCTTACCCAACTGTATGGTTGAGTTGATTGAATTAGGATGATCGTTATTCTGATAATCAATGCTCTACTGTACGTGTGTAATGTTTTCCCTCGAACTTACCCATAAAGCATATGGTGAAATTATAAAACATCATTTGCGATTTTGTAACGTAACTAATAATAATACCAATATTGTCAGAAATTGTCCTTCAAAATATATTTAATATTTTGAAGAAAAAAAATTATTTATCACAGCAAAGTTTTCTTTTGTGTTTTTCAGAACTGTATTCCGATCCGATTTAAAAGTATTCACTTAATAAACGAGTCGATTGTATTACGATATGGTTGGTCTGTTCTGAAGCTGTTCCTGTCAGAAAAAATAAAAAGCAGAGTAAGTAGCATCTCATCAGTTTGTATTATACCACAATGATTAGAGTGGTATTATTATTGATACTAGCTATGATTATTAATGCTGTATATTTTCATATGTACAAACAAAAACTTTTAGATATATCGAATGGAAAATACATTTATGTACTATTTTCATTTTAATAGTTAAAAAAATTCAATCGTGTGAATATGAGTGAGAAAATTCAGTCAAACATGAAGTTTGATACGAAATGACACTTAATTCACAGCTATTCATGCCAAATTGATCACAGGTAGCAAAGCTTAAACAGATTAACAAAACAAACAGGAAACACATCACTTGTACAGATTAGCGACACAACAAGGCAAAAACACACTTGTAATAACAGTCACAGACATTTTATTGACGTTAAGCTTACCTTCATACTAGTTAACAGTGACTCATTTTGGAGTATCTAGCCCTGTTGGGCTTTAATCTCCTGTCAGGATGTTTCGCTTGATTTATACTTCAAGTGTCCAGTGCAATTTAATGATATTATTTAAAATAAAGAACTTAAATGATAATAGAGGTAAAGAATTTAAATGATAAGTGAGGTGGACTAAATAAGTTAAGGTGTATATATGGGTTTATAAAGTTTAGCTACAAAATAGTGTGCTTACGTGAAGTTCTAAGAGTTTTGGGTTTTCGTAGGGGTGGAGGAGTACAGGGTGAGATGCACCGTCCAATCAGAAGGCAGCAACTCTAGTTTACGCCTGAAAGTAGGTGAATGGGCGGAGACTTCTCCGGGTTTCGCAGAGGATCTCAGAGAGAGAATTTTGATTTCCTGTGATGTTTAGAATAGAAGTTTGAAAATTTTTTGAGGTAAATTTCCTCAGGTAAGGGTTGAGTGGAAAAAATCCGTTCTTCCTCTGCCGTTGGGGATACGGTATGTAGGTCGATGTGAGAATCGCTATCGCTTAAGTGGATTTTAGGTATCTGAAATTATAGGAATACAAACTCTTCCAATAGGCTTCCTGTAATTATACTTGATGTGATTAAAATTTGGAATTTCAAGTATTCATGGGTTTGTGTTTTGCGTGAGTTTACTTGTAAGTTGGTCTGTTATTTCCTTTATGAATATTTGGATGGTGGGAGGTACTAGTTAAGCATACCAGTTCGGTCTACGGACAAGTCTCCACAATAAAAGTTTACTCTTCCAAGGCAGAATTTAACTGTTCCCAGCATATTTGCTCGTCTATGCTCCCGAAAGATTCCAAAGCATATCTACTCCACTAATGCCGACCGCTTCCAATCGATTCCCTACGGCTTCGCATCTCTTCCTGTTAATTTCCAGAGCTTTTCTCCCAGTGAAGATTTCGTTGAGATAACAAGATTATTTTAGAACCTTTTTCTGCAAAAGTCTCCAAAATAGTCGCCAAGTTCGTCGGCAAGCTAAATGAGTCATCGTTTAAGTTTTCCTTGGAAGAGTGAAGCAATCTCTGTAAATGTCTCTTTTCCTTGAAAGGCATAACTTTGCAGGGAAGTGTCATCTCGGGTTCATAATAATACATTCAATCAAGGATCGATTTTTTTTTCCGTAGCAAGATTTTGTCTCAATAATTATTCTTCAAATATAATTTTAGTCGCTAGTTCTTAGAGTAGTGTATAAATAAATACGCAAAATAGTCCTTAATTTATATTAGTTCATTCAGTTATTCAGTTATTTCAAGTCACGGAATATACTTTTATAAGTTATTTCTGAAGCAACTACTAAAGTTGTTTCGAGCCATGAACTACTTTTCAATGTAATGATGCAAAGTTATTTTAATGATGTGCGAGAAATTACCACTAAGAGCATGGAATACAGCATCAAAGTAAGAAATAATTGGTTATTGTGTCCAAGTCGCAGTTTAAACATTTCCACTATGATTTCAGTTTACTGAACAATAATTGTTTCCTTTGAAAGTAATTGAATGAACACGATTACTAAAAAACCCTTTTTCATCGGTTAAATATTTTTACAAGAAGCGATTGAGCATTTAGGGAAAATGAAATTTCTGGAATATTTACTTTGTCTACCTATTTCGAACCAAACCGCTATAGCTTCTAGAGTTTACGTAAAGTTCTAATATATGTGACACATACATTTGTCTTATCAAAAAATAATTAAATGAAATCCCTACTATATATATTAATTTACTTCAGAAGAATCAATCAAAAATTTACTTTTCAATTTTTTTAGAAGGGAGGAAAGAAACCAAAACACTTCCAGCATCTAATGCAGAGGTTCATTTCCCCCCTAATTTATGAATATTTTAAATATTTCTTTAAATCTACAGCTGAAAGAAATTATCTCCACTCCCTTTAGAAACTAAAACATAATACACAAGCGGTTTTCCAGCCGTATCAAATGAATTTGAATTTGTTACAACTATTTATTTCGATCGTCATCTTGTTGAGGAAATATGGAAGTAAACAGTAATAGCAGTTTGTTAATAAATCGTATCGGACGTGTTACTTTTTTTGTTCTTTAAATGCAAGCAATTTCTTCTATTTGATATCTGCTTTTGTAAATTCTGTTCATACAATATAACTCTGCGTAAGGCCAGGTGGCGAGCATTAATTCCATTTATCTCCAAATCAACTGTTTACTAGAATTAAATAATATTTCCGCCCTATAACAGTCTTACAATTATTTAAAATTATGATTTACCAAATGTAACTTATAATTGCCACTTTTAGTGATAAATTCTTGTTCGGTTATTTTAATTAACTTCTTTTATTTTCCTTAGTTAACAATACAAAAATTTATTTTAATTAATTTGATTTAAAAACATAATTTCTAAACTGCAGGAAACATAATCTGGTCTATAAATGAAGTATACTGTCGCGTAGAATAAAAATCAAATAAGGGCTACGGAATTAAATCTCAACTCGAGAACAAACTTTATTATCTAAGAACGGAAATTAGTATTAAGAACTTTAAATAGAACAATAAAAAGATTAGAATTAAAGATTAATGTAAATTGACAGTAAACGAAGACAATAGAATGCAAAACATGAATACAATAGGAAAATAAAAATATATCTATCTCCAATTTACAGCTTTGCAAGAGGTATATAAAAGGTCAATTGAAAAGTATCCGGCCTTACACATAGATGGCGCTGCTAGAATTAAATCCATATGTCTTTTAGTTAGCCCTAACCCTCAAAAGATGTGTGTATAAATTTGACAGCTGTCGGATCATTAGTTTGTGAATTATAGCATTTTGAGTGAAGCAACTTTTATTATTGTGAAAAAAATGGATAAAAAGGAATTTCGCGTGTTGATAAAATATTGCTTTTTGAAGGGAAAAAATACAGTTGAAGCACAACCTTGGCTTGATGCCGAGTTTTCGGACACTTCCCCAGGAAAATCAACCATCAAGGATTTGTATGCTAAGTTTAGACGTGGTGAAATGAGCACCGAAAACGGTGAACGCAGTGGACGCCCAAAAGAGGTTGTTACCGACGAAAACATTAAAAAAATGCACAAAATGATTTTGAAAGACCGTAAATTGAAATTGAATGTAATAGCAGACACTCTAAAGATATCAACTGAACGTGTACATCATATCATTCACGAATATTTGGGTATGAGAAAGCTCTGTGCAAAGTGGGAGCCGCGCGAGCTCACTTTTGACCAAAAACAACGACGAGTTGATGATTCGGAGCAGTGTTTGAAGATGATCAAGCTTAATAAACCCGAGTTTTTGCGTCGATATGTGACAATGGATGAAACATGGCTCCATCCTTTCACTCCGAAGTCCATTCGACAGTTATCCAAGTGGACTGCACACGATAAACCCGCTCCAAAGCGTGGGAAAACGCAACAGTCGGCTGGCAAGGTTATGGCGTCTGTACTTTGGGATGCACATGGAATAATTTTCATTGAAAAAGGAAGGACCATCAACAGCGACTATTACATAGCGTTATTGGACCGTTTGAGGGACGAAATCGCCGAAAAACGGCCGCATTTGAAGAAAAAGAAAGTGCTGCTTCACCAAAACAATGCACCGTGTCACAAGTCAGTGAAAACGATGGCAAAAATCCATGAATCGGGCTTCGAATTGCTTCCTCATCCACCGTATTCTCCAGATCTGGCCCTGAGCGACTATTTCCTGTTCTCAGATCTCAAAAGAATGCTCGCTGGGAAGAAATTTTCGTCGAATGAAGAGGTGATCTCCGAAACTGAGGCCTATTTTAAAGCAAAGGACAAATCGTACTACAAAAATGGTATGGAAAAGTTGGAGGGTCGCTATAATCAGTGTATCACCCTTGAATTGAATTATGTTGAATAAAAAAAAATAATTTTGCCAAAAAAATGTGTTTTACTATGGTAGTCCGGGGACTTTTCAATTGACCTGTTATATACACGAAGAAGAGAATGCATTTCGCTTCATTTCAAGCTTCGCTGCACAAGCTCTGTAGAATAAATATGAGTCGCAGATGTACTTCTTCTGTTGACGATAGTAACATGCAGACATCGTTAATAGGGTACGACGAGTGAATGTGTATAGGTTTATGGCGCAAAAGCCAACTCTAGTTCTTGTGCCATTGACAGGAAACGAGTATCGCTACAATATTATCAACTTCATCTCAAGAATAATGTAAATGTTGCGGTGCCTTATTCTCAAGATGCAATTATTAATCACAGAAATAAAAAAAAATGCCTAACAAATGACCCAAGCAAAGAAATCCTTTCCGACTCGGTTGTATAAGCGTAGCAAAAGATGCCCTCCAAGCAAGATATGTCTGGACTCAATGATGGGAGGTTCAAATCACTCCCATCACCAAGGTCAAACAACCTCCTTCACGGTATGAAAACAAACCTCCGTTGAAGAAGTTTCACCTGAAGTATAATCATATCCAACAGGCAAACTTGATAAAATATTTTAAAATTCTAATAATTTGATTCCCTCTCGAGAGTATGTATGATTCTCTCGTACTTAATATTAACTGAAAAGTCTCTTCATTCCAGAGAAAAAAAATTATTTATTTACTTATTTATATTTCTATACATTTCAATCCACATGATAAGTAATTGGACACAATTTGCTTACTAGCCTCGTGTTTTTCTTCAAAGAGATGTTGATTTCTGTATCGGTAAGTTTCATTTTATCATTTGTCTACTATTAAATAGAATTACATTTTCAGTGATAAATTTAGTTTAACTATCAATTTAACCATTCCCTTTAAATTTAAAAGTCTTACAGTTTCAAGGAAAAGGGGAGTTATCTTATTATAAATTATTGCAATCCAAATTAACCGCAAATGTTTCCATAGCGTGAGCCCGAGAGCCTATTGTTATAGTTGCAAATTCAGAATTGGCGCTGCTTCCGTCGAATCCTTGATTCAAATCCTGATGCCACTCAAGATCCGTTGTGTACTAGTGCTGATGCTCGCTAAATCAGTCAAAGCTCCAAGTCCTCTCATCGGCGTGGTGTGGGAGTTAAGAGAGGATCGTGTCAACTGAGGTATCGACCTCTTTACTTAATTGAGATTTAAATATACGAGGTCCATTGGCTGTATTTCTCACATTGCTTCTAAACGTAGAATTTAAAACAACCAATCAGGTTCCCAAGTAGTTTTTTCAATTTCATACGTGTTTATGTGAAGTATATTGTCAGGATCTTAAAGTAGTTATTTATAATTCAAACCCTTTCTAGGAGTGGCGCATATGTAAACAGATGGGCAAAAGAAAAAATTAATGTTTTTGTTTTTTTTTTTTATTTCTTTATAGTTTTGTTTTCATGGAGGCAACATTGAAGAGCTTCTCGAATATATACCAAAAGAAGTCCTACCTGTTGATTATGGTGGTGACTGTGCCAACAGTATTGATGGTGACCGTCTCGTTAAAGAACTGGATAAATACTACGATCGATTTTTAAGCATGATGAAATGCTGATTCTCGTAAAATTATGTTTACAATGTCGAATTTACTATAGTTGAGACGAGGTTATATATTTATATATTGTTTATTTTTTTTATTTAATTCTTAAGATCGTTTATCAGAAATATGGAGCCATTGTTCTTCAGCGACATACGTTGAACTTGAAGCGATGGATTCCATCATGTGTATTTTATATGAATCGCAAACAAAATGTTTATTTATTTTATTCAAATGTTCTGTTGTATTTAGAGTACTCAGGAATTTCCTTCAAATATGAAGCAAACCCTCCAGCGTATTTATTTTTGTTTCAGAGCAATATGTTTTGAGTCAAATGCTTTTGTTGAGTGAAATAGCTGTATAGTTGATTATAAAGTGTTTTAAGGCATCAAAATAATATACTTATTCGTCTAAGAGAAGTATTTTTTAAAAATATTAAGATAAACGAGTTTTCAAAACGCATGTGTTGTTGTACAATGCACTTGTAAAACAATAGCATTTCTAATATTTCCTATTGGTATTACGTAATAACATCTCGAGTGCCACTTTTTTTATATAAAAAAATAGCTGCTCTCTCAAAAGTGCCTTACAAAAAAAAGTGCTCTTACAAACAATCAAAAATTATCGAATAACTTTTTCGATGAAATTTAAATCTGAGAACTTATTTTAGAACTTATTTCAGCTCAAGCGTGTAATCAGTGGATGTATTTTTTTTTTTTTTTCAATATGTGAAAGGATACGAAACGCTACTGGTTTTGTGTGCAATGCCCGTACAACACACTTGCAAGAGATACTAACTCGAATGTAGCTGTGTTTACCAAACAAAAGTTTTCCTCTACTAAGAATGTCATATATTAATCACATAAACGAAACATTTAAAACAAATTTGAAGAAGTTTGATTCAAAAAATACATTTTAAAAAATAATAAGTATGATGAAATAGTTTTGTTATATAAATATGTATTTTAAGGATAAACTTTAAAAAAAATTGAGTTCTTTTTGTCTGAATTTACTCTCATATTTAATTTATAAAATAAAAAAGTATTTAAGGGCAAAATACTTGTTTTGAAAATGTATAATCAATTTAAAATACAGAATTAAAACGCCTTCTTAAATGCTATGAGAGTAAACTCAAATAAAAATGTATATCAAGTAGTGATTTAATTTATAAATAAGTAATTTTAAATTACATACTATTCCTTGTATATTACATTTTACTTTGAAAATATCTTTCTGGGTTTTTTTTTTTAATTCAAGTACATGTTTGAAGTGATTTTTATTATCGTTTTTATTGTTAGAAAAATTACAAATTTTTCAAAAAAATTTGAATGAAAAAGCATAAATAAATTTGTTTTTTTTTTTCTGTTCTGCAATTCATTATTTTCTTCTGTTTTTGAAAAACATGTTATTTTATTTCTGAATTCCTGCTATTTACATAATCACACAAATAAAACCTCTTGATATGCATTTAAATAACATAGAGTTTCCATATTGCAATAAAATGCTTCACACTGTTATTTCCCAACTGAAAACACACAAGATCTTTTCGTCTCTTAAGAGTACGTTACCAATCATTAATATTCTCAGGCTTAGAAGAGCCCCCTGTACATTACAGATTACAAAATATGATATTTGAATATTAAAAACTTCAACAAATATCGATGGTATAAAAATAGAAGACATTTATACTACTGATTTAGAAGCATTTACATCTTATATTTGTAATTTGAATCAAGTAACATGATAAAGCAGGGGGGGAGATAGTACTTCCTATTATAAGATTAAAAGTTTCAATTTTAACATTCTGAAAGCATCTTGTTTGCCGTTCCATTGCCGCGTCGACTTTCCCTGTTTAAGTCTGTTGGTGGTTATACAAGCTGAGAAAAGTTAGGAATGTAATCAGCAATTCCAGAAACACATTTGTACAATCCTCTGCACTTTTCGACATATGTTAACGACTTCATGTGTACATTAGAGGTTATTTTCTGTGGATCAAATGATATTCTTTCCTTAGAAATGTAATGTCTTAGGAACTTAACTTTGTCACAGCAGAATATGCACTTCTCTTTGACGGCATTCAACTAAAACGAAGAAAGTCGTTAAAATATCTATTCTAAATCAGAAATGAGATTTTTGAGCGTATGAGACATTATCATCTAGACACTGCCGTTCCAGCACATCCTTTAACCCGAAACGATATTTATCGATTATGCTTCAGAAAGTTGAAAGTACACGGCGTAACCCAAATGGCATTCGGATGAATTTGTCGAAACCGAAGGGACATGTGAAAGTTGTTTTATCTTGATCTTCAGCACACACTTTCTCTAGATTGTATCCTGAATGCAAGTCAATAGTTGACAGGTAAAGTGTTGTCTCTGCTTCATTAAACAATTTACCCATTCAGGGCGATGGATACTCATCTGGAATAGCTGCAAAATTCAGCTTGTGATTATGCAAGGACACAAACTGCCATTTAGTTTAAGAATCAAAACAATTGGAGAGGCACAAAAAGAATCACACTCTCAAATAATATCTTATTCTACAAGATAATCGAGTTCTACAATTCATTCCTGACTAGATTCCTTCCATAGGGAGGTGCCGAAATAAGAGGATTGTTACACTTATTTTGTACAATGTTCAACAAGAGAAGTAGCTTCCTCCCCTACTTCAAAGACAGTTTGATAATAGTTGAGCAATCCATCCAGTTCGCCAAAATGAGATACAGAAAAATGTTTTTCACTTTAACGTAGATGAAAACAGTCCGTTTTCATTGTAGCTTCAATAAAATAATGAAAAGTGTCTTCTGCAAATCGGAACGTTTTTCCAGGATTATCAATTAAAGTACCTACATTGCTTTTGAATGTTAATATTGAATCTAGGTTCTGGTAGGAAATCAACTCCAAAAAACGTACGATTTCTTTTGGCTGATGGAAGATTTCCTTATCTTCAAGTTCTATATTTACGCGAAAAGTGTGAACCTTAACACTTTCTTAACGACTATAAGCATGGCACATGTTAAACTGTTTTGTTCTGAAATTCGACCCTATATTTCGTAGAAAAGAGTACAATTTTTCTCTAGCTAATGAAAGGCTTGCTCGAGTGCCAGCTCACTCACATGCAATTCCCAACACTCCGTTAAAATAAAAATTCAAAATAGGGGAATGACTTGACTGTGTAGATCCTAAATACAACTTTACGTTATGAAAGTGCACTAATTTAGTTTCAGTTGATTCAGTTTTTCAGTTATGAAGTGTGCTAAATGAGGCATTTAGCTTAAATATAACCTGGACTACTGCATCCATAATAAGTAACTGGGGATCAAGGGTTTATTTTTAAATGACAATTGATATTTGAAAACAATTTACTTTTAAGAATCAATGTATGAAAAAAAAATCATTTTTAAAATTTTCGTATAAGAAAAACTAAAATAAAAACATTTTCGAGGGTTTTTTAAAATATTTTACAGACTTATACTAAAGGGCTATAGTTATAGTCAACGACAAAATCGTCACCCGAACACTTTAATAAAAAAGTATTTTCTGAATATTTTTTTCTAGTCAATATAAATAAATGATTGAGTAAGTGAATGACTGAACGATTGAATAAGTGAATGAGTCAATGAATGAGTGAAAAATGAATCAATCAATTAATCAATAAAATTTCTATTCCATCGTCATATTATCGCTTGTTTAAACTCTAATATTTCATTGAATAATTTAATATTTACTAATACAAATTTTAAAACCTTTGGTAGCTAAATCTGTTCCTTGCAAAAGTTTGCATGTAATGATTTTTATGCTTATTTTAATTTGATTCAAAATTATATTGAATTTAATCGCCTTGATTAAATTTATTTTATGATGATTAAATAAATCTACTTATTAATAATCTTCCTTTTTTTAAAATTTTGTTGAAAAAAACTACATAAATGTATTTAAAAAAATCATGTCGTAAAATTGAAGTGTTCATTTATTTTAATTTGCTAACATTTCCTTACAGACAAAGCTTTCGATCAATACATATTTTTATTTGTATCATTTCTTATTTTTTGCTTGGAATGCGCACATAATTGAGGAAAAAAGTTCTCAATTTAGTAACTTGTGATTTTTTCCTTCATGTTAATAATGCTCGATGATGATGATGATGATATCGAGAATATTCATCTCATAGATTACAACTAAGGGATTGAGAAATAAACATATTTGGTTACTATTTGTTGTAACAAACATAAACGGTTACAGTTCATTTGTATTCTGAAATATTACTGCATTTCTCCAGTAGATCAAAAAAAATCTGGAATAATATATAATTTCCTTAGTTTAGTGAATGATTCCAGAATAGACGCGATAGCTTTGTGGACATAGTCGAGAATTCGCTCGTTTCCGTCGATTAGAGGGTTCACCGTGCACCGGTTATCACTTTAAATCTGTCGAAGATTCTAAATCGTACTATTTGCATGTTGTGAAAATTTAAAGAAAGAGGTGCCAGGTGTTGCCCTCAGCACTTAACCGGAATTCAAAATTACGAGATCTGTCACTAATTTCTCTCATGTATATTTTTAGAGAGACTTTAATAAAACAATCAGTCCTCATCAATCAATCCAGAGTGTAAAAGTTGTCCTTATGATTAATTTGGTTGATTATATATTAACCACTTATAATGGGCACTTGAAAACAATGGGTGAGCAAGTGATGGAGGAATTTAATCGCGCAAGAGCCACATATGGCTATACTGAGCCAAAAAAGGTATAACTATGATCTAGACGTTTGAAAAAAATGAAAAAAATATTGAAGTTGGCGGACAAGAAGGAAAATCGAGAAAAAATTAAAGAGAAATATCACTTGAGAATCTCGGTGGTTTGTCACTCGTTTCCAAAGACAGGAAATCCTATAGGAAAGAAAAAGTTCGCCAGGGTACTGAGGGTTTTTAATAGCTGTACTTACCTGATAATGGTAAGCCCCTGAGGACGCACTTAAAGGCTATACCAGGGTTACTGTCGATGGACCTCGTAACTGATAAATCCTTTTTTTAAACCACTGGCATGATACGCTGCTACCTTATTGGCTGGAAGCATAAATTCAAACACACCCTCTCCTATCTAGCTACCAATGGCGTACTACTACAGTCAACTAAATTTTCTCAAATTAAATTTCTTGAGATAAATGGGGAGGTTTTCTTACATTATCTTTCTTTTAAAATTATTATATAAATTGTCTCCGTTAATATCATAAGTATTGCAGTTCTGGGCAAGGTTAAACCGCAGCAATGTTCCAAATTCCACCAGATTCTGAGAATAAAAGAGCTGCAAAACTTATGAGCTCTTGTTAACTCATCAACCCAATATATTTAAAGCCACTGTCAAACGATGAGAATGACACATGAACTAGTAATCCACTTCCCTAACTTGTTCACCATCCCAACTTTAGAGCTTTGAGCTTGACAAATTTAACTTGCATCAGCTCTGATCTACGACGATTCGTTAGTGGCATCAAGACTCGATCCAACGGAAATAATGCTGACCATGAGTTCGCGACTGTGACCACTCTGCTACAGCGGCCGCAGAACGGAGGGGGGGGGGAAGAATCAGTGAACGAATAGTAAATGGTGAAAAGAACCAAGAGTTTTGAGCGGATTAAATTAACGGATAAGGAGTGAAAAGAACCGGAAACATCATATCAGGTAGAAAGAGCTGTCAACCCAGAGAAAAACAATTACTTGCTACCGAGAGGAAACGGTTCGGAACAGCAAAGGATAGGTTTCTGGAGAATGATTGAGGCTATGTGTGTTCTCGATCATCCAAAAAAAAAAACGGGTTAAAATAAATAGGTTGTTGTTTTTATCCCCATCCGTAATTGGTATTAAATAGCCAATCCAACCTGCCATCATATAGAATCTGATTTGACTAAATTAACCAATTTTTGGGGTCGACGTCGTATGCTATGCGACGAAGAGAAAAATTAAATTGTTGATAATAAATTTGTCCTTACTAATTCGCCTCTTTAAATTCCGCGGTTAATTTTGTACTTCTGAATATTCCTAAGAGATGGCGCTACTAATGCTGTTTCCTTCACAATTTTAGCAGTGAGATTTTCTGCTTTGAACAGAAATCAAAATCATTTTTACTTTCTGTAATTTCGCTTTTATTAGTTCTATATATGCCAGACAAAATAGCTTTTATGATGCATTCTGAGAGGACAGTGAATTTAATATTTCTCAGTCGGAAGATGATGGTTCTGATGAATAAGAAGACGATGATAAACATCAATAAGGATGCTAATAGAAGAAAAAATTGTGTGTCCTGCTCCTCCTCATTTCAGTTTTACAGAAAACCCTGGAATATTTATTTATGCAATATTAATATTTTGTTACTATTTATCTTAAATACCTCAAGGAAATAGAATTAATAAATCTTGAATCAGAGTGTATTTAAATTTTGCATTAGAATGCATTTTTTTTTTTTAAATTTAAAGCCTCGCTGCATTGTAGGGGGAAATCGGAGAACAGTGAACGGGATATAACATATTTGACCACCAATTGGGTAAGCAAAAACTGCTTACAGACTAAAATATTTTTCATTTTCGAATTTTAGGAAGAACGTATATTAATTTATATCTATCAAAAAAATGCTTTGGGGGAGTCGGAAATTCGAGGGAAAAAATCCGACCAAGAAGGGGTTGATGCGTCTTATGCATTCCCAGAGGATAAAGAGGTTTTTCTGTGATAAAGGCCTTTTTTAATTTCGTACCCATACTTTAGTCTTGAGCGATTCTTTTTAGTGTAATATTTATTAATAATTATTTTTCATTGATTATTTTTAGTGTAATATTTATTAATAGTAATTTTTGATTGATTAAGTCGTTCAGGAGACACTAAATGAATACAGAAATTTTTAACATGTTACTTTGAGCAAATGGTGTCTACAAAAATACGTGGGCATAAAATAAAGATTGCATAATGATAGATTCAAAATATTGACATTATAATACATTATGATTATTTTAACTCATTTAGTTTGTTTAAGGTACATTTACATTGCTAAGAAATATTTAATTTAATATTTTATCATCTGATTTTATTTTAATATCCGAACGGAATATTTTTGTCTGCTTTAATGATTTATCGTTTGCTCTTATTTTTTAATATTTAATTCACTCATTGATTTGCATGGCAGAATTGACTGTTTCTTATTCTTTTTGTAGTTAACATTCGCAACATTTTTAAACTTTTGAAAATTTTGCTTGTGAAAATAAAAATGTATGAGGAATTTTCTCTTCTTAATAGTCATTGCTTCTGTGGATCCTGAGACTCGGAAGTACGCTCACTTTAATATATTAAACCCATTTGAATAATTCTACTTTTTTGAGAACTGAAGAGAAAAAAAGTTTTAACACATATAAAAATTATATTAGCAAAGCAAATTACAATTTTTTTTTTATTTATTTCAATTTATTTTTATTTCGTGTATATTCTTTCTCCTTTTTTAGAAAATGAAGTTTAAAGGTTAGAATTAACTAAAAATAAAAGAAGTTGGAAGAGATTTGAATGGAATAATAGAAAAAAAATTAGCAATTAGAATGTGTTCAGAGTTTTCGTGTTCTCTATAAATATACATCTATTTTTGTTCCATAATTAAAAAAACAAACTCCAAAAAGAAATGATTTCGTTATTGTGACGGCAAAAAGGTGTTCCTTCTTATCTGGGTGATATGAAAATTTTCATCATACACGCATCCAATCTTTAAATTCGACCAATGGTTATTGAGTACAAAGTAAATCAGTACATTCGAATATCAGTAACATCCTGATATCACTCTTTTACATGCAAATATATTCTAATGAATTGTATCTAAGCAAATAAAAACACGCTAGATATTATTTGCGTATGAAATTTGTTGCTGTAAACCAACTAATAGTAATTTTTTTTTATTTTATAAGTTCGTTTACAAAAAAAAAAACCATAACAAAAAAACACTGGATAAATTCCATAATAACGTAAGTTATTTCTTCGACTAAATTAATGTATTTCTTCTTTTAAAAAAAAGTAATTAATGGCATTTGCTTATTTAGTAGAGTATTTATTTTAAATTTTAAATTTGTTCAGTAACTACGAAGTATCCTAAATTTTTACAAAAAATTCAATAACTTGTATTTATAAAAATGTTTCTATAAATTTATGAAGTGGAGCATTTTTATTACTGTAACTGAAAATTGTTCATAATGTTATATTTTCTAAGTATTTTTCGGGTTTTTAAATTTCAAGCGTATTGTTAATTATTAAAGGATGGAGCCTTTGAAGATAAATTTAATGTTTGTTTTTTTTTTTTTAATTTTTGTGATTCTATCATTTCACATCATTCCACTTAACTTTCGCCTGTGTTTCTTAAATTCTTCGTATCTTATTTTTTTCGAAGACATGAATTGAAAATATGATCGAAATTTATTATTTTATTTGGAATGAAACTAAATTGCTTACTGAAAATAACTCTGAACTGAACTCAACATCATCATTACTTTATCATTTTTAGGCTAAATTTTAGCGACATTTTTAGACGTGTTTCCTATTTAAGTTGTTAAAATGTTTCAACTTATATTTGCTATTTTAACTATTTCTCACACTACACGAAATTATTTGCGAAATATTTAACTTACATTAAGGTAATCAATTCATACCAAAAAATTAATAATTTTTCTTTTATTAAAATTTATTTCATTTATTGAGCAATGAAATTTCATTACATCACATTAAACCTAATCTATTTTTTACATCTCATTTGTAACATCTTAAGAGTTCCAGAACATGCGAAAAATTGTAGAATACCATATCTAAGACTCCTTGAAATTTGACATAAATCTTTTCAAATTATTGGTAAAACTTAAAATTTTTTGAGTACTTAATAATGATATTTTAATCATTCTATAGAACTATACATAAAAGTAATTTTTT
>BMAW01037240.1:0-26983 GCA_019974015.1 Nephila pilipes
TGGTTAGAAAATATTTTTCGGAAAAAGAAATTGTAGTACATTTTTTTGTGTTAAAGATATCTTATTATAATAATATTTTAGTGCTTTAACTCATTTTGCCTTTGTCTGATTCCAAAAAAGCAAAACTGTAAATACGTAAAAAGTAAAAACATGTTTTCCGATTGCATATTTTTGTTACATATTTTTTTCTTATTTTGAATTTACTTTGTAGCAGAATTGAGCAAGTTGCTATAAAGTAACAAAAATGGCAGTTGAAATATGATACTTTAGCCTCCTGCATTTCATATCCCGCCACATGAGGACTAATTATTTTTAACGCGTAGCAGCTCATCAATTTTTGCTAGTATCAAACTCATACGTTGCGGTTACCAAGCAATTATTTTACCACAAGGGTGGGCAAATTGCGGATCGTTAAGAGTTTTTTCGTAGCCCGCCAAAATAGTCAGAAAAATCTACAGAGATTTTTTTCCCTTGAGTAAAATTATCCAATTCAAAACTAGATCCATTTGCAAGGCAGACAGGAGAAAAGAAAGAAATTTTTCATAATTTCCTTTTATTAGGAAAACCGAAAGTGCCAGAGAGTGTTTCTGCTAAGAATATGGATCATCTGTGCAGAATTTAAAGAACGAGGTCACAAGATCTTACGAAAATTGAAATTAAATTCAATTCGCTTTCTTATCCCATCACTGCTGATATTGACACAACATTTGAGAAGCTGCAGTTTAAAATTATTGACATGCAGTCAGATCACACTGAAAGGAATGTTTAATGCTGTGATTTTAGTTGACTTTTAAAACTTTTATATCTGCTGAAAAACTTCCATGTATGAAAAAATTTGATGGGAAAATGTTCTCTATGTTTGGATCCAAATATATTTGTGAGCAAAGTTTTTTTTACTTGAAGATCCACAAGAGTAAATTTAGCCGCTCTTTGATAGACATTAACTTCAGGTAGTGATGAGAATCTACTCCTGGTTTCAAAAAATTATAGAAAAGTATGATAAAGCATATTTGTCTCATTAAACTGAATTTAAAATTAAATGGGCTGGCAGCTACAGATTATATGAAATTAGTACAAAAACAAAATAAATAAAACTGAAGCTAATTTATTTCATTTGCATTTATTAATTTTTATGATACAATTTATACCTTTTCTGAAATGCAAAGTTAACTAATAAATGCAATCATTTCAATAAATGCGGCCCGCCGCTAGCGTCCGTTACCACAGAGTGGCTCCCCAAACCAAAACAATTGCCCAGGCCTGCTCAACTAAATAGGTTAAATTCGGTCTCTTTTAAGGCATGTTTTTACATTTTTTCCCCAGAATTTCAAATTAACTAGTGAAAACTATTTTATTGTTATTTAATATTTCAAAGAAAGTGGAACAGTTGTGTTTTACAAAAAGTACTTTTATATAGACCCATTTTATCTATTACATCTACACATATTTGTCTGGAATAACAACCACAACAAAAAATAGCGTGGTTTTTTTTTTTAAATGAGAAAATTATTGAGTGGAATCTCTTGACTACATAAAAAATACCGAATCCATTATGTATGCTCATTTATCATTTTACGTTCAAAGTATTAGTTCGAAGTAACATTTCTTTTACATTCGAAATATTATTCAAGGTAATGACTGAAAAATTAAAGACTTTTGAAATAATAATGAATATTTTTAAAGTTTAAGGATTTTGAAGATTTAAGAAGACGGTAATACTGGAAATGAAATATTGAACTTCCAGGAAGAAATTATCCGTGACGGGTAATTACTACTGGGCGATTTGTTGATAACTCCACCGAGAAATCAATCTCTGACAAATCCTCGGGAACTTTTCTTCAAAAAGAAGTTCGAAAAGCTACTTTTTATCGATTCTTCTTTCCTCCCTTTTCCATTTTGCATTCAATTTTCGGTATGCATATCGCGATTTTCAGGTATTCTAACAAACGAAGGTAATCATGTTTTTGGAAATATTTTTGCTGAAGTATTGACAGATGCGGATAGAAATCTTTCTGTAACTATTTGATATTAGATTAACTTGGAATTTAAGGTCTAAATAATAAAAAAAAACTTTTCAAATACTTTGCCTAAATAATAAAGATTTTTTGTTACACAAATAAATGAGTAATTTCGAGAAAACATTGATTTTCCTTAAATTTAATTAAGAATATTCAATAATCTTTGCTTTACCAATTTTTTTAAACTAATTCTTAGTTACGTTTCGGAACTTTAGCAAATATATTTTCTTAGTTATGTGTTTTGGTAAGAATGCTTTCTTAACTTGTAAATGTGAAATACAAGACGTCCAACATCTGTTTATTCACTGTTCTAAATTGTTTCAAAGAAAGTAAGAACTACTTCCGAAATTAAAGTCAATTAATGCTCATTTTTCTGCATTGTTTTACATTTTAATTGAAAACAAATCGGTTTTCTTGACTTTTGCAATTTTACGTATTTTACATTTTCTATAAGTTTGTTATTTATTGTATTTATGTCTGAGGATATATTCATTATTTTATTTAGCATTTAATTTATAATTTATTTTATATATGCTATTTATTTAATAAACTGCTTATTTTATCTATTCCTTTTTTGTTTGTTTATTTCATTCATTGTTTATTATTTTATTTATACTTTTACCAGCTTATGTGGTATTTATTTTATCTATTACTATTTTTTAAAATTTTTCTATACTTTGAGCTTTTTATGTTGTTATCATTTATAAATTTTTAATCTTGCATTTTTGTTTTTTATTTCGTTCGTTTCTCTTCTTTCTTTTCTTTATTCATTTCTCTTATTTTAAGTTTTTCCCCGCTTCTTCATTTTTCTTTGCTCGTCGTATTGTTTTCTTCCTTTTATGCGTCTTTTTCTAGCCTCGTACGAAATAAATTTTTAAAAGCTTACAATTGAGCCAAATTTAATAACTTACTACTGAAGATTATGTTTTGGGCTCCAAGCTGAAACTCTAGATTATTGATAAAACAACGAGAGCTACTCGTAGCGTGAGGAACCGCCATCTTTAACGTAATGGCACACATCAATCTCCAAAGTAACGTAAATTACGGTAACTTAAGGGGAAAATTAGGGGAAACGCCTCTTCTAATGATTGTTCATTGGGATTGCTAACCCTAACCACACCTCAACAATAAGACAACTTTTTAATCATCAACCTCCCCGAGTAAGTGCTTCAAATAATAGTTTTCAGGTTCAATTATTTCATTAAGCGAAAATTGGTGCATAAATTGTATATGAATAAAGAGGAGAGTTCGCAGGAGAAAATGTCCTATCTTTTTATCATCAACGATAATTATTTACTTAACTTTCTTCTATGGTTATTTGTGGAGACTATGAGTCATTAGAATAGTTATAGTTACTTAAATATCAATGAGCCTTCATTTGGCTCTAGGCTTTACATTTTGTGCTTTATTTTGTTCCTTTATTAGTGACGCGAACAACGCTAGTTAGTGTAATTTATCTCAAAGTCTCGAGTACAAAGAAGTAATTTGATACTTTGAGAATAATTAATAAGTCGAAAAAAGTATATGAATAAATATGGAAATATTTTCAATTAAAATGCAGTAAATGTTAATTATTGTAGGTCGGAATTTAATTATTTTTACATAAGCACCATGTTTAAGTAAACAATTTTCCAGTTAACTATTTGGTAACTTTTATATTGGGAAAATTGCTTAGAAAAAACGAGCACCTTAGAGAATATTTAATAAATGTTTAAAATGTATTGTTCTCTGTACTTTAAACGGTTTCACTGAGTGAAACTATGTATACTTAACGAGTTCCTATGCATTTGATACACGAAAATAGGAAATAGTAACACTGCAAGAATAGAATAAAAGTTTAAGTTGTTTTTGACATTCTCTTGACATTATTTCAGTTCCCTGAGGGTATACTTATTTAAATTAATATGATTTGGGTACCTTTATAAAATCATGGCATATTTTTTAAGAATTTTGTAGAAAAATGACATAATAATATTTGTTCTTATTTCTTATAATGGTTCATATTTCTACAATGGTTCATATAATATACATAATCAACCAAAAAAGTAGTTTAATATGTAATAAAGGTAGACCGTAATCATGATATCATATTGATTAAGATTGAAAGATGGTGCTTTGAAAACTTTTAAAATGCTAGCTAAATTAGTGAACAATTTGGTTAGTAAATTGTTCAATATAATGGATTTTCAAAATGGTTTCCATTCGAAGAAATAATATAATAAAATCTTAAATCAATGCTCTCTCTTAAATTTTGTTCTAAAAATTACTATTTTGAATTGCTGTTATCAAACTCGCTATTACAAAGTTCAAATTGTTCACCAATGCGATTTCTGTAGGAAAGATATTGTCTTTAAAACTTTAAACATGCAGAGAAGTCTCTATGGATTAAGATCAAGCGAGTAAGGCATTCAAAACCTTCTATTTCCTGATTATTTTATCATCAGACCCAATTATTCAAAAGTCAAAGTGTTATTAGCAACAAATACACGACTCTTTTTTTATAACACTTGTTTTTCTATGTTGCATGCTATGATAGAAATTTGCATAACTTTTACGAAAGGTAGTTTTCACAATGCATTTATCATGTTACACAGCATTTAGTGCTCTGAAAATTGCAGTTATTAATTGCATTATTAGTTCATGAAGCCAAATTAAGACATTTCCTATGTCACACTTCAAACTGAATTATCATATCTCTAAATAATATCTTACATAGATAGATTTAATTATAAATTCTTTTCAATATAGTTCTTAAATTTTTGGCGTTTATGTGTTTTTACTTTATTAAAAGTTAAAAACTTGAAATATTGGAAGAGCTACTATTTTTAGCGAACTTTTATCGATATCTACTATGAATAAGATTATAATCGAAAAATATTACTTTAACTTTTTATTCAAAATGTTGCTATCCACAACTTCTGAAAAATTGTAGCTAACGAAAATTTCTGATAAGATCTAATTATTTTAAAATTATCAGTTCTTTTCAATTCCAAGAAAAATTCCAAGAATTTAGTTTTATTATTTAAACCGTTTAATATATTTGATCGCCCTTTATACGATCACAATAAAAAGTTCATACTTCTGATATCACTGATTTACGTCCATCAATTTAATATGAAGTAATTTACTGTTCCTCAGCAAAAGAAATCGAATAAATTTTTACATTAGTCAATCTAAATTTATTTATATTCCCAAAAATAGCAAGTAATATTATTTCAGAGACATCCAATTATTGCAGTAAAATTATTTTCCTCTCTAAAAATGTGGGTAAAGGATAAAATAATATCCAAAGTCAATTTATTATGATCAATGAATATTTATTCTTGCTCAAATCCATCAAATTGCTTCTTAAGATGTTTTGACCTGCAAAAAATTTCAATTTAATTAAAGACCTATAGCTAGACTCAAAGTTATTTTCGCTATTGCTAAGATTAAATAGATTCTATATTATAGAAAAAACCAATTTGGATAAATAAAATTAGTTCGTACGTAATAATTAACTAAATGGCACTGAAAGCTGCATATTTAAACCCAAGATAACAAATATAAAAACAAATAAATATTTATCATTACATTAATTTTGGTTCCTTCTGTTCACTCTTAACTATTATTTACTATTCCAGTGTCATTTTTTGTTATATATACGAGTGTGTATGCTGATTTCACTTAAAAATAATTTAATTTCCTAGATTTTACTATTCTTTAACTCACAGTAAAGAAGTTTTTATTTCCTGACATCATTCTAAATTAGCTTTTGATTTATGTAATAACGTGCTATAAAAATCTGCAATATCAGCTTCACTCGGATTCAGACATGTAGGGATAGTCCCCACTAGACTTTTTGTCTGCCAATGATATCTCTAAAAATCCCTTTATCCAATGTTTTTGGTTTCCTTAAATGAATATATATATATATATATATATATATATATATATATATATATATATATATATATAGGTGATTATCAAAATAATGGAAACACCTTAGATTTATACAGAATCCTTTATTAGCATGGTTTAGAACCACCTTTGGCATGTAATACTGCCTGGATTCACCTAGGAATCGATTCACATAAGTGCTGAATAGTGTTTAGAGGAATATTGTATCATTCTTCATGGAGATATTATGAAAATTCTGGAAGAGATGCCGGTGGAGGATATCGATTCCGTATTGAACACTTTAAAATAGATAATAATGGTTCAGATTTATTGAAGTCGGGTGACTGTGTGGGCAAAGGAAGATGTTTAAATTCACCTCGTGTTCATCAAACTATGATTGGACAAGTCCCGCTTCATGGATAGGTTCTTTATCATCCTGGAAAATTCCATCTCCTGCAGGAAGCAAAGTTTGCATCATAGGCTAAACTATAGGACTTTGTCAGCTAAAATTTCTCTATACTTCTCACCAGTGATCCTTCCTCTCAGGGTTACGATTGGTCCAGCAGAAGACCAAGACACGGTTGCCCATATCATGACAGATCCACCTCCATGCTTGACACTTGGAGGGAGACAATCACAATCATACGCTTGTGCAGGTGTCCTCCAAACGTGCACCCGTCCTGTTGTAGGGGAAAATATGAAAGATGATTCGTCAAACATAAATACTTTCCTCCACTTACCAATCGACCAGAATTTGTAATTGTGGCATTGGCGAGGCTAAAGGGAGAGATGAAAATATTTCCTGAATCATTTTGAGCTAGGGTTTTCATCAAAGTGAGGCCCACACGATTACAGGCTTCAGATATCTTTTGCCCCTGAAAGAGAAGCAAATAAAATAAAAATCAATTTATACAATCACAGGAAATATGATGCAAGCAGAAACAGGAATAGAAAAGAACCAAGAAAAACGGTAACTACAATTAACAACGAATTAGACTAGGAGTAAGTTGGCGAATTCTTAATTTAGAACGGTAAATGAGAATATTTAAAAATTTTGTGAAGCTTACACATGTGAACTCATTCACCCAATGGGAAAGTTGAGTAAAGATATAAAGAAGAACTTTATTTTTAGTTAAATACATTATTATAATACATTCATTGTGTCAAAAATTCAACTCCATTCTATAATAAAACCAGTATTTTTTGCATGAAGAAATTTAGACGATCTGCAAGAATACTGTTCTTATAATACATTTAATTATTAAAATTATTTACATAAGAATTCATGAAGAAAACTAAGGTTTAGAAATATAATTAAAGTTCAAAAAATAGTTTATATTGTTTGATTGAAAACTAGCTCAGCTTATTTGAAATTTTCCATTGCAAAGATTTTAATATTTTCTGGAAAAATAATAGCGAAATATGTATATATATATATATATATATATATATATATGTGTGTGTGTGTGTGTGTGTGTGTGTATTTGTGTAAATACTTATATATGGGGATGTATATATATTGTTTGTTATTAGCATTGTAGTCTTTGAATGTACATAAATTACTTTTTTTTTTATTTTACTTCAAACTCTAACAGGTTTTATTTATGAATAAATTTAATTATTTACCTTACCACATAACAAATGATATTGTTATGATATTAAAACTATATCCCTTTTAAAATACATCCATGCTCGTAAGTAATTAAAAGAAATATTTTTAATTGAAACAATTAGATCCACATTCAGTTTTAATAATTTAGTCATTGAACGATAAAATAAAAGTATCACAACGGTATACTTTTACTGCATATTTCATTTAGAATTTTAATGCGATTTTTAACATAATTTTTGATTTAACAAAATTAAGCATTTTAACAGTATCTAAAGAAAAATATATGTTATTAACATAAATTAGTTCCACTGTTTAAATTCACTTTTAGAGTTTTTATAATTCAGTAGAGACAATAAAATAAACGCAAGTGCTAATCGAAATTAAACTACTGATTTATCTGATTCAAAATATGCAGTCGCGATCATTTGATTGCTGAAGTTCATGAATTGAATCTTAATAATTATTTTACTGAGATTTAATAACCGTTTCCTGGTTTATTTTTCATTGTTATTTTTGAAATGCATTGCGAAGAAGGGAAAGAACCTGAAATATCAAGTGCACAGATCAAATTCCTTACTTCAAACATACTCAGCCAATTAAATTTCGCGTAAAAGTATATTTATCCAATATAATTGCTTCTTGTGACATATCCAGTGCATTAAAAAATTTGAAAGTCGTAGCAAATCTTAAACACAAACTTCTTTTTATGGTGATTTAAAAAATGATTAAATGGACTTCAATACTTATCAAGACCAAAGCAGTTGAGAACAACCCTCGTCTCTGGAGGAGCACAAATAACATCCTAACAATCTCCACATAAAAAAGCTATTTTATCATTTTTTGTGAAAGACTATGTATAAATATTTACCCAAACTTCCTTGTAAGCTGCAGTTGAAAGGAAGAGCTTTAATATCTCTTCACTTAGAAGGATAATGCGAACTATTCCTATCGTAGTGTTTAGAGTGCGGATTTTCTTTTGTGTTTTAAGAACTTTTATCTGTTTACTTTGCCTTGTTTTCTCTCGTGTATATGAACCATCTTTAAAGGAGGTAATTATTTGAACATATTTTTTTCCGTTCAATTCTCTTCTTAGTGAGCTTTTCTATAACTTACGACTTTTTTTCCCTTTTTACTTACTTATTTATTTTTTACTTTTTCCTAGACAATGTAGTAAGATTTCACTTCGGAAAATTGACGTAGTTAAAGTTTCTATTTCTAAGAGTCTATCATTAGTTGTAAAATACACGTCTTTTTGAATTGATTGAATGATTATTTTATTAAAGTCTTTCTAAAAAGCAACACGAAGGATATTGCCTGTGAGTGAGTAAGTGAAAGTAACGGTCTATGTTGCAAGAACGAAATCTGACAATGCTGCGCTAAACAATGTGCATTTGTGATCTAGACATTAGAGATGGAAAATGGAAAAAAAATATTAAAATTATGTTGATAAGAAAAAAAGGTAGAAAATAGAGAAAGATCACTAGAGTAACCTTGGGATACGTCTCCTCGTTAACCAAAGACAGTAAACTATGCATAGGAAGGATAAGATCATTAAGATGCCTCAGGTTCTTGATTCCTTTACTTACGTAAAGCTGGTAAGCCCTCGAGAGGAGGAACTATTGGCAACGAACATCGTAATTTCGAACCATGGTCGACGAATTATTGTTTACTAACGTCAGAGATTCAGAAGCCACTCTAGAGCCAAGTCGATGGACCTCGTAATTTTGAACCCCGGTCAAGTGACATTGACGACACCTGAATTGACAAGTAACCCACCTAACTTCTACATTACGCCAACAGGAGGATTTGAGCCCCGACATATTTAACGTTCATCAGCCGAGCTACACGAAGGGTCTTTTGGAGGCACTAGAGCTTGAACTAATGATTCCACTGAAACATCTCCAATCACGTAACTATCGGCCCATTCGCCCAGCACGGCCAATTTCATTTTTGAATAGCCTCAAAATGAAAGTTTTCAATGACATCAAAGTGGTAAAATATATGATGAGTTACCCATTTTGGAGGATATCATATTTTTATTCTAATTTTTTTTCACTTCCCTGAGGTATTTTTATTTGATTATTAATTAGATGCTGCGAAATTGTTGGTGTTACATTTAAAACTAATTTTACTGTAACAGATAATCTTTTTTCTACATTTCCCGAGTGAAGAATGTAACAAAATCCAGATAAAAAGAATAGTTTAGAAATTGATGACCCTCTTATATCAAAAATATTCTTTATTTATCCAAAACCATTGGAATATATTAATTTCCACGTAAGAAAACCCTTCTTTAAAGATAGGACAAGAATAATTTTAAAAGCCAACTTCAGATGTACATGAAGAAATTACGTGGTCTTAAAATAAATTTCCACAATATAGGGCCTTAAGATTTCCTTTCTATACTTCATAGTATTGAGGGAGCTTTAGTCAAACTCGAGCAGGGGTATGAGAGCATCTAACATAATGCTTCTCTGCATAAACCATTACACATCTACCATCGTAATGATCCTCTTACCCTATGCGGCAGGATTGGTATCATGTCTCAGGCTCTCTACCGATACAGGTACGACGAGTCCAGACTGAATCCCGACTCATCTATAAAATGCATGATGCTCCACTGAAGTCTAGTCCAAAGCGCGGTTTTCTGCATCGTGCTAAGCGCGCTTTCTTGTGTACTGAAGAGAGCGGAAAGCAAACAATAGGTCTTCTGACATTCAGTCTTTCTCACAAAACCCTTTTGCAACTGTATAACGTGAGACCCGGGTTCCAGTGGCCCACGTGAGAGCGTAAAAGCTATAGCAGTACTTCTGAGTCGCCGTATAAAATTATCAATAACGATCCTCACACACTTCGTTGCGGATCTTGATAGATCTTACCCATGTCTTTTAAATAAGGATCTTGTTTCCTGAAACTGTTTTCACAATTTGCATCCGAAACTACACATTACATTGAGCTCTTCAGACACCTATGCTTGTGATTGAACTGCCTCCAATTTACCGATAATTATCCATCTTATTTACCGTCATTCCTACCTTTGTGGCTACTCATTTTACCTCATAACATATAAAATTTACATATCTTTGAAAGAAACATAGCAAATATGGGAATACGAGCACACAAATCGCCAACAACCCTACCTACACTACGTGCGACTTTTTCCGCAGTCACAGCTCCGCAGACACACAGCATACGTATAAATATTTGACAATGAATATTTGCATAATTCTTCGGCGACATAATTAGTACCTTTTAATTTAGTTAACATTGACTTTTCATTTATTCTATCTTGCTACAAATAGGTTCTGATAACTTTAATTAAATATTGTCTCAAGTAATACGGATTATTCGAAATATAAGTGGAATTTCAAAGTTAATTGCAATCAAACTTTATGCTCTTTTTTCACTAGTATGCTAACATATTCTAAAACAGAAAATTGATGCAAAGAGCTCAAATACCAATCGATTTATGAATCTTATAAGATGAATAATTGTGAACAGATACTTCAAAATCTTTCCTAAAAGTTGAATGTTAACTAGTAATTAACATTCATCACTTTCTGATCTTTATTAACTGTATGTGTAAATTCAGTAAACATTACGAAAGTTTAGGGTTCATAAATTCAAATTTTTTTTAAAAGAATATTTTCATGAGTATAAGAGTGTAAGGAAAAGCTATGTTTCCTGGAGTTTACTTGATTGCAGAGAAAATTTATTTGGTGGCTGAAATTATATAAAATGATATTTAAAAAAATTGCTGTGATTTCCTTGAATCACTCAAGATCTTTACATAATTATTATAAAATCTTAATTATTAATAAGAAATAACCCTAAAACATATCTGAATAGCCCTTATTCCCCATATTATTTATTTCTTATGTACGTAATGTTGTAAATAACTACTATTATTGTGTTGATTTGTTATGTTTCAGGAAAAATTGTAGATTGAAATAACCTGTAGTATCGCGCGTAAAGTTTTAGTTATTTTTCCAGAGTACAGTAGAATTTTAATTATTATTAAAAATAATCGAGATTATTTTTATTTATATTTTTATTCGACTTCTTTTATTATATTTGTTATTATTTGTTATTCTTAAGACTTTCTTGCATGGTCACCATTCAGAGATATGTATTTTTCCCAGCGTTTCTCAAGTTTTCGAGGCCGTTATTGTGGAACTAAGCAGATAAAATTTAATTTTCTTCTTACCGTGGATTGCTTCAATCTAAAGCTTCCTGAAACCAATAAAGTAAGCCTAAAAACTATAACTTATAACATTATGTACATAAGGTTCAATTAATATGCAGAATTAATATTACCTAGATATCTCAATTATTTCTTAGTAATAGTTATATTTCTCGTATTTTAGCGTGATTGTTATAATTACTTATAATTCTGCATTTTTTTTTCTAGTAAGATCAAAAAACAAAACTAATATCCACATAAATATTCTTATAATTTCTATCAAGTGTAACAAGCCTTTAAATTCTTTTTAATACCATAAACTGTGTAAAAAGCCACTCATATCGCTAAATTACTTAACAGCATAAATGCTTTTTACACCCTTTTCCGCCATTTTACCAAAACGTCGAATAAAACACAAATTTAATTTACATAACTTGTAATTTATAAAGAAACAAACTCATAGGTGATGACCTTCTATCTTCGTCTAAAATGCAACAACTCTTTTGATTACATTCCATCCTCCCCCCTGGTATTTTCTAAAAATGCGAAAGCCATCGCGAAAGGAATTAAAGTTGTGAATGAACATAATTTAAAATGAGAATGCGGGAAACATTTCCTTGATTACAAAGTTTTTATTTAATATCATAAATTCATATTTGTGAATAGAAAATGTGTCGACAGGATGCATTTGAAAAACGAATTACCGTTGCAAATGGTGCTTCACCAAATAGCAGGAGGCTTTGAAAGAAGTTTTCTATCAACGCGATTAATGATACTTAGCTATTAAGAATTCATCCATTTTGTGTGACTGCCCTTTCTTTCCTTAATTCTCCAAGTGATTACTGAAGTTTCAAACAATTATCCTTTTGTGCTCCTTCGTTTGGAGAGAGACTCGTCAATTATCAGGGGTTAGTTGAAAAAAGGCGCCTTCTCAGATTTCTAATGGTTGGAAAGGAAAGGTCTCTACGGAGAAATAGTCGGCCATTAGGAATATTTTTTGCTGTCAGCCTCGTAGAGTCAAGTAATAACAGAGAAAATTGACAGGTTACAGTCACGAAGTGTTCTAAAAGTAAGGAGATTTTAATGGCTGCTTCGATGAGTTTGTTTTAACCAATACAATATGTTTATACGAGAAAGTCTTGAGATCTAATGGTTAAATAGTGAATCTTTTCTTAAAATGCTTTCCGTTTTTGAGAAGTTATGAAATATAACTGAATTAGGAAAAGAAGATTTCGTCAGTTTATCAGTGTTTGTGAGTACATTTGTTCCTTTAGTAATTTGGACGATTCACGTTATTTTTATTTGTAATTACTACGAAAACGTTACTATTGTGATTTTAATTCGTACACTATATTTGCATGTTCAAACTACAGACACTACAATAGGTTTTTCCAGATAATATGTTAACTGTAAGACATAATTGAGATGAATTGCAAGTATCTTTCTAAAATGCATTTAGTTTATAAATATAATTATAGAAATAACTTAATTTAAAAAAAAAAAGTGATAATTTTAGAGAGAGAGAATTTGACTGAAGTGAAAAATACCTTACTCTTGTAAGTAACACACTGTTATTTTACAACATTAAAAATAATAATGCGAAACAAACTTTTATAAATACGCTTCATGAAGGGAAAACTCTTTAAAAACTATAAACTTAATTACATACACATGGTGTTTCAAAACACGTAACAAAAAAACTAGGGAGTGATAGAAAACATCTAAGCATGCAATTTTCACCATACAATGCATAAACGGAGAGCAAGCGTTGAACCGCAAACGGCACTGTAATTGAAAGCATAATGTGCGACCTTTCTTTCACATCGTCAGCTCTACCGTGAATTTCAGATGGCATAGTGACGTACAGTAATTAGGATAAGTACACAGCCTCCTGAAATACATTGCATAAATGACGATGTGTAAGAAAACTCACGCTTTTTGATTTCCATTAAAATACCGTATTGCGGTTCACCGCTTGCTCTCCATAACATTGTGTGGAAAAAATTGCTTATTTAGATGTTTTCCACCACCATTTAAATTTTTGCCTATGAGTTTAGAAACACCCTGTATTTGACTGGTTTTATTTGTTATGAAAATTGTTAAATTATAGATAACACGGAGTTATTAGAGAGAGAGAGCAACGTTAAGTTCACTTTAAATATATCAGGAATTTATAATACCTAGAAATGAAAAGGATATACTTTAAAATAAAAAGTCGGTATCACAACGTATAAATTAATTATAAACAAAACAAAAAGTGGAACTGAAAGCTGGTATGTCATTTGGAGAGACATTTTCAAATGATCCTCCTTAAGACTTAAATTAAATTAATATTAAAAACTATTTAAAATGAAAATAATCCGCTTATCGTCAAAAAGTAAACCTCAGCAGAAGCACATTGTCTAAGAGGTACGCAAATATTATTAGCTTTTTTGTTATCTATGAGGAAAATATTTTCCTTTAAAATTTTAAGAGAGTGCTTCGAATTCCATAAGATTTTAATTTAATGTATTAATCTCCATTGTAATTAAGAAGCAGCGATTTGAAATGAAATTATTCTATTACTAAACTATTTTTATTACCTTAAAAGGGTTTTTGTCCTCGTACCAGGTTGGAGGAAAATATTTCTTCAATAATAAATGTTTTTTCAAATAAAAGTTGCCGTAGATACAAGTATCCTTAAGCTGTTATTATTGTATCAGGAGAAATTCTTGGAATTTATTAATTTAAATATCCATTTCTTTAACAGGATGATAGAAAGTATGTGGCAAATGAGGCAATATTTAAATAAATGCTTGGTTTAGTTTCGATTGGATTAAAGTTGCGCAAGAAGCTGCACAAAGATTAATTTAAAAATTGTAATTATTTGGGGAGGGTAGTTAATTCTTAATTAACTGATTAGCCTTTAGATGCTGACTTTTTATTTTCATATCATTATAATATTACCCCCCGCCCCCGATTTTTTTTTATGTGCACTACGTTGTAAAAAGTGCAGTTATAATGCTGAGCTATTTAGGATTTTCTCATCACTAACCTTGGGGGCTTTTATTAATTTGAATTGCATAAAATTACAATTTCTTCCTAAACAAAATGAAACTTGATTAGGTAAACTTGACGAAGATAGAAGTGAAGTGATTTAGATAGAGTTTAGTTTAGTTTTTATTAACGTCGCACTATAGGCAACACGATGGCTATTGACGACAGACCTCGTAATTTTGATCCTCGGTCAAGTGACGAGGAAGACACCTGAGCTGGCACCCCTCTCCTAACTTCCACACCCCGCCAATGGGAGGATTTCGGGCCCCAACTGATTTAACGGGCCTCAGCCCCGGCAACACGGTGGGTCTTTAGCAGCCAAGCATCGAACCCGAGACTGAACGAAAACCGCCGGCCACGATCCCGAAGCCATGACCTCTAGGCTACCGCGGCCCTTTAGATATAATGATATATAAACGAAATAGAATTATTGGAAAATGAGGCAAGATAGAGGATGAGGACTTAAGGGCTTAAATAATTGATATTCAGATTAAAATTCTTCTGTTAGTTTTGTAAATCGAAGAGAGTTTCACAAAAAGTATTAAGTTACGTAGTTACTGTCGAAGAGAGTTGTGAAATTAAGAACGAATGGACTGGTAAGACAGATTTCTTATTTAAATTATAAATTAAGGTTTAAATTCAAGAGAGAGTGACCTTAGATATTCCGCAGTGTTAATAAATAATTTGTTAGGTTCTTAAGTGTCTTCAATTGGAATTTAATAGATTTTTAATTTGTTAGATTGAGTATGACACAAGAGCCGAATAATAACGAACACAGGTAATACATGATCAATACATGGCCAAAAATTGATTTTATTGATTTATAGCTACAATATGGAAAATAAGGAATACTTCAACGAATTCATTTTATAGTAACAATTTCGCGAAAAAACTAATGTACTGAGACATTTTATTTTCAAATTCTTTCAAGTTTTCGTTTCAATAACATTTTAACAACATTAATTCTTAACATCATTTCACATAAAACCAACAATTCTAAGAAAAAATAATTTTCAAGTATTTTAATAATATAATTTGCTTTGCATTTCATAAAAATTTCAGAAAAAATATAGTTCGGCCCATTTTCTATTATTATTTAATTATACTAGCACTTTTATTATATGTTTTAAAAACTTATAATAAAAGTTTTAAATGCTTTTTTTTCAACAAAAAGGAATTTCAAGAACATCTTTATAGTTATTTTTCAGAAATAGATTTCAGTTGAGTTTCTAATTACCCAGTTTGATTCATTTAAAGCTTTAAGAAATTCGTAAAAAAGAATTCAGTCTACGTCATTAAACTGTGGGAAACAATCAAGTACCATTTCGTTCCTCTATACAACATTCAAGCCCTGACAAATTGCAAATCGTTCTTTGGATTTGTTCTTGAGCGATCTAATTGAATCGAAATAAATCAATTTTCAATTTTGATTTGATGATCATATATTCGCAATTTTTTTCTCACTTAGAAGGTCATCTTTTTACGATTTCGGTCCTACATGATCATCATTAGTCATCCAAAACGATCATTACAGTTGTCGAATTTTCAAGCTTAACGATTTGATACATTAATATTTGGTAGCAGAAAGATCCATTATATTTTACTGTAAAAGCAATGAATATCCTTCTGTATTTTATAAATGAATGATATCCGATGATTTAGCATGTCTTAAAAAACAAGAAAAATATACCCTGAGCATATGATGAATTTTAATATTCTATATTACCATTAGTTCGTAAAACTATTGCATATACGAGATGTGGTTATTAAATAACGAGACTGACGCTGTTACAGAAGAAGTACGCATGCGCCAAAGGCCCGCCACTGACAGCTGCTTAGCGTGATGCCTTCTCTATCGAATGCGGTATTTTTTGTTTCTGTAAACAAATCCGTATAGCTGTAGCCTTCGTTCGCATTACAGTTATTTTTTTTTGTTTCTCAGGAAAAATGATAAGTGAACAACGAATTGCTGAGAAATTTCACATAAAACTTGGGAAAAACTGCTACTGAAACTTGTAATGTATTAAAAGAAGTATATGGCAAAAAATATTTATCGCGTTTACAAATTTTTGAGTGGTTTAAGCGTTTTCGAGATGGCCGAGAAGACATTGAAGATAATTCACAACCGGGTCGTCCTTCCACGTCAAAAACGGGTGACAATATCGAAACAATCAGTAATATGGTCTGATTTGACAGTCGGTTGAATATTCGTGAGATTGCTGGGACTGTAGAGGAATTGATAAAGAATTCCTACGGCAAATTTTTCCACCATGGCAACACCCAGGCTCCTACCATATTGTTTGTCAAGAGAAGTACAGTATCCCAGTATTACAACCTCCACTTTATTCACCGGATCTTGAGCCATGTGACTTCTATCTGTTTCCTGAGGTAAAATCTGCATTAAGAGGAACCTGTTTGAGTCCGTTGAAGCTGAAAAAGAGAAAGCGGCACGCGTCCTGAAGATGACAGAAGAAGACTTTCAGCACAATGGAAGATTCGCATGGAGCATTGCAAGGGTAGAGGAGGGGTGTATGTTGAAGGTGATAATAAGTAAATATGTTCGACATCAAAATAAAACACACGCTAAATTTAATGGACGAGTAAACAAGGGCGTTAGAAGTTATAGCTGTAATGAGAACACAATTTCTGAATAAAGCATATTTATTCCTTTTAATGAGAGAGAGACAATAAATAATAGAGAGAGGTGTATATGGTAAAAATTGAGAATGCCAGAGACGTGGCTTCTCCGTCTCCATTTTACCTTGCTTCGAATTTATGAAGAGGGATTTTCTTTAGATCATGTGATACTCATTGTGGTGTTGGATGAAGGGATTTTTTCAGGGGCTTTAGCTGCAGACACAAAATCTAGTAGTGATCATCTCTGGAGGTCTATGATCGTTGGAGAAGTTTATTTGACAGATTTTACGAGCTCGTGATTGCATAAATTAAAGTATAAATGGGAATCGTATCAGAAAAAAAGAATGAACTCTTTACTCTTAGTTAGAGAATGGGGGAAAATTTTAAAATTAAAATGTTTATAAGTAAAATAATTTCACACATTATATATATATATATATATATATATATATAATCGTGTGCACATATTAAAAACTATTTTACAATCTTTCTTTTCATTCATTTCTTAGCGCCAAACCATTTCCTCTTCTTTTAAAAATACTGATTTCTACTTTCGGTTTGTATGTGTTAAAATACTTCCCACACCCTTTTTAA
Source organism: Nephila pilipes (assembly GCA_019974015.1). Classification (NCBI taxonomy): domain Eukaryota; kingdom Metazoa; phylum Arthropoda; class Arachnida; order Araneae; family Nephilidae; genus Nephila; species Nephila pilipes. The sequence continues at coordinate 17,960 of BMAW01037240.1, forward strand.
ATTGTTGACTGAACAAAATTCTTTTGGGAACTCCCGTTTGTATTACTAATATAAAAGAGGTTTGTACTATCTAACGCTCTCTTTTCTCTGTGAACATCTGCTGTACCAGATGCGCAACTTTGCACTCTATTTGTATATCACGGTTTAGAAGTATAATTGTATATAAGTTCCTGAACGATTAAATAAAATCACATATTAATTACACTTACGGCACGCACACATAACAGGTTGTCTAATAAATAGAAGTAAAAACTTTAAGGGCTCGAGGAGAGACACATCAAAAATAATTGTACAGTAATTCTTTGCCGGAAACATAACCATACGTTTTAATGGCGCTCTGTTCACGAAGATCGCTTTAGGGGAATATCTGAGTTTTCAACATTTGAGCAGAAATGGCCTTGCTCGTACAACGTAATACGGACAAGGAACTGGCAGAAATGCACTCAGAGTTTGGCTGAAAGCGAAGTGTATTTCCGATTTTCAGCTGGCAAAAATATACTGATTGCGGGTGTGTTGTTAGATCAACGATGTTTTGGGCATGGTGAACCAGTTGCCTAAATCCCACGTTCTCCGGATTTCTTTCTTTCAGCGGGAGGGGAGGGAGAGAGCATTTAAAACTGTTTTCTATTTCGAATCTGAAGTGAATCTGGCTATTAGAATCGTTTGCACTGATACGGAAATCTAAACACAAAACTAAATGTGTTTGACCGTATCCGCTAGTCCATGATCTGACAGTGATACGCATGCATTGCTTGTAAGTGTCACATCTACTGTAACTTTCGTATTGTTGTACAGTAAGTGTCACATCTACTGTAAACATATATATATATATATGAAAACAAGACCACAAAAAGCCTATTTTATGAATAGAAAGCATTTTAGACAAAAATAACTAAGAGTAAAGGACAAATAGTTAAAGAAATAGCCAAAAATCAAATAAAAAATACTTATAAAAATCAACCAAAAATTTATTTAAATAATCAAATCAAAATTTAAAACCATAAGAAATCATTTCAAGCTACTTAAGCAGCAAAACAATTTAAAATAAAGCAAAGTCACAGAAAAGCAAACATTTAGAAAAATGAGGATAATGTAATTAATAATGTTTCATACTTTGGAATGGAATAATGTGTGTTTATACAGGCATTATAGATCTGAGCATCAAATTTCAGGGAATAAGATTATAAAAAGATAGTAATAATGCAAAAGTTAAACATTCAAAAATTCACCACGAGGAAAAAAAAAGCAATAAATATATAGAAAACATATTCAATTTCACTTAAAAATACAAAAGTACTCATAACGAAACGTCTAAAATATTTTACCACCAATTAATTATTTTAACTGAAAAGAGTATTATTAATTAAATCAATAATTATATCGCAATGGTAAGCCATTTCAAGTACACTGAAATATAAAGTGCTTACCAGCGAATCGTCATCCTAATTACAAAATGTCAAACTGGGTAATCATAAAAAAAAACCTTGAGCAGAATGAAATGTTTCATACATTTCAAACCTTCTTGAATATAATACATTATAATTAATAAAGCAGAAAATAAGAAATTAAAACAATTACTAAATGTGTAAATCGATTCGCCACCAAAGTAAAAATTCTGATTGATTGATTTGAAAAATAAAAACAGAGATAAATTATTTACTTTTAAAAATAAAACAAAAATTATGGAAAAATTAAATATAAAAAACTACTATTTAAAATATTTAAATTATAAAGATATTAGAAAGAAAACTCAAGTAAACGAGAAAATATAGCAAATATACATTAAAATATGTCACCATTTAGAGGAGAAAAAATCTTTATTAAAATCATAAAAAACAAAAATCACATTAAAAAGGGAGAGATAGTGATAGACCCAAAAATAAAATAAAAATAAAGAGAATTACAAAAAAGAACATATGTCAGAAAACAAGAACTACATACATACATACATACATACATATATATATATATATATATATATATCTCACAATGTTCCTTTGAGAAAAAACTGACTAAGTAAAAGGATTGTTGACAAAAAAATTTAATGTATGAACAGAAATATTTTTCATTAAGAAATCAATAAATTTTAATCTTTTAAAAAATTCATTTAGATTTGTACAAATTTCAGTTTATATTAAGTTTCCTAAATTGGCCTAAAATTCGTAAAATTTAAAATAAATTTACTTTCATGAGATATCACAATAATTTTAATTAACATGAATTAAAAAAACTTTCTGTTTTTTTTTTAACTATACAAATTCAGTTTTGTATGAAAATAAATGATTAAAATACACTAAATAATCTATCAGCTGGTGGCTAAATGAGTTTCAACTTAACTTCTTGACATTCCAATGAATTTTTCGTACTTCTAGAAATAACACCTATCTTTAATGTCTTGCTGTGACAATTTAAAAACATTTTTTTTTAATAATCTTATCCCAATATTTTTTCTAATAAGGTTAATTTGCTTTTTTTCGACACTTCTTATGTATTGTTCCTTCAGGTTTGAGTCAGTAAGTCCTCAGAAAATTCGTTCTATTTTAAAAGCAGCTTTATATTTCACTAATTTATATTAAAAATCAAGTTTAAATAAGTACAGTCGACATCATCTAGGTTTAAAAGAAATTATGCGCATTTGATACATTCACGCACACATTGTAAATTTTAAAATAATATCACTAAAAGAAAATATCATTTTTTTAATTAGAAAAAAAATATGCCCTTTATTTAGGTAGTTAATATTTTTCTTCTGCGCCATTGTACTACAGTAAAGTTATTAAAATATTTTTTGAATAACTGTAAGAGAACTATACTATACAAGAGATGTTCAATATATGACTGTTGTATGAGATTTCTAGATTAATTCTGTTGTTTTTTAAATGTTACACTCCTTTGCAGTTCCTTTCATTACAAAAGCGCATCAAAATAATGGACCAGTATGGATAATAGTCATTGAAGGAGCTCTTTCTTTTCAAAGATAATTGATCCCATTTGTAGGAATTTTCAAGGGAACGTTGTTTTTAAAATCGTGAATGTTCCGAATTTTATCTCAAAAACTTAGCCACTTTAAGAAATAACCATTTAATTCAATATAAACTTTTGTGGTAAAAATGTTTTGAATATTATGTAATAGTTTAAATTTCTATTGCGATTGATACAAACATAAAAACCAGAATTTATTTCATTAATCTCTGAGCCTAAATTGTTCGTTTTTTTTTTCTTTTCATAATGCATTTTCATAATCGGGTGATGAAGAATTTTGATAAGTTTTTTGATTGCATTATTTCTTTTAAGTACTTAAATTTCTTCTTTTATATTCTGAAAATTTCACATTGTTGTTACGTGTGAACCGAACATTTCATATCCCATTAAAATCACTCTATTTATGCTTCAACTAACATTTTTAGCAAGCTCAGTCCAATATCACAAATCATTAAAAACTATGTAATTTTTATTTTTATTTTTCCATCTTTAAACGGGGAATAATCTTTTATTATTAATTTTGTGATGTTTCGTAATTTTGCACATGATACGTTACCTAAATTCAGTGAATTTTAAATAACCATATAGAGAAATCAAGATTCGCCCATCGCCTTACATCAAAAGGAAAAAGCTGTTACAAAATTGGTAGGTATATACAAACCTAGTTTTGTATAATTCTTGATATGGAGCGCAGTCTTATTTGTAATTTTTATAAGGAAGTGCTACATTGTAGTATCTCATAAGAGTCAAAAAAAAGAACAAATCTCAAAACATTTTCATTTTTCATTCGAAAGCTTAACTGTCTTCGATTTAATATACTTGGCAAAGCATCTTGTTCAAATTAGAGAACAGCGTGTTTTGTACTAGATGTATTTGATTGACTTTTCCGATTCTTCGCCTCCATTATTGGAGAACAACGAATGAAAGGCTTAGCATGTTGCTGTCGAACATTAAGCGGTAAGCTGAATCTAGGCAAGAAGTACGTGCCAAGAATAATCTCACAACGAGAGCTTATTACTATTCTATTCATCAGAATAGCTTGAGAGTTGCACCAGCTTCGCGTTTCCTCTCAGATGAGGAATAGCTTACGGTGAAGAAGGTTTATCGTTTGGTTAAAAGATAATAAAAGCTGATATTCGGGTATCTAATTGGACTTAAGCTTAAAAATTACGATGTCTGAAAGTTTTGGTTAAGTTTTCGAGAAAAAACGAATCGAAGTTCAAAAGATCAAAGTTGAACTAACCTTTTTTTTTTTTTTTTTTTTTAATATTGCAAAAAAGTGAGCTAAAATATTTCTTAGTTGCATATGCAAAAAAAATGAATGTAAACATTGTGAGAAATGAAAGAAGTCAAAAATATTCAGTAAAAGAAAGAATAATTTGTAACTCTCCTTCTTCTTTATTTTAATCTACATACATCGTAAAGTTTAATTAAAAAGTCAATAAGTACATAATTCCACTTGAAAGGACGTCAAAAAAATACTGTTAATTTTTTTTAGGCTTCTTCATAGATTATGTCATATTTATTCTCTCACTTAAACAACTCTCAACGCGCCTGAATCCTAGTTTAAAATTAAACAATAAAGTTCTAGCTTACCAGATCACTCGCTTAGAGTAAGGCACTTCTTAAACACTGCATGTTCGACTCAATTTACTACTTACTCTTACCAGGAGTCACTTCTAATTGATTTTAAAACGTCTCTGGGGTGATAGATTTAAATCGACTGCTGAAACCGTACTCAATTTTCTACATCTGTAATTCATTAAAATTAAAATTAATTACTTTGATGCTTTTAAACACGCTTTATAAAAGAATGAATTTCCTAAAACATGTAAAATAATTAAAATATATGTTTAAATTTTTCATATTATCAGCCCATGAACACAATATAATTTTCTTTTGGGAAATCTGAGTAGGTTTCTCTGAGTGCAAGATATTTTGTATTAGAATGATTCTAACGACTTGCGTTAAGTTGATTTACAAAGACAAATATATTTTCTTTAATGTGCATCTATTACAATTGAAAAAAAAATTTAAAAAACTAATATATTTCAGACTTTTAACAATTTAAAAAAAAAATTAAATATATTCTCACTTTTTTTTAAATGATAAATATATATGATACTACATTTAGGTACAGTTTAAACAGCTTATTATACTTATACTTAGTAATGCTTAAGTGTCTAAATACAATAGTTTTTTTAAATATCCTGCGAACAAATGAAAAAATGCTCAAACTGAGAAATATACATTTAAAATTATAACATTAATTATAAAATAAAATTTTGAAATTTGTGTTTTAAAATACTCCAAGATGATATAATTTCCCTTCTGTGTGTTCCGATTACTCTATTTTTTATCATTTGGTTTCTCCAAGAGCCTTAAAAATCATTCCACATTCCTTTTTTTAATGTTTAGATTCCTGCCAATGGTAAGACAACATTTCAAAATATTTTTATTCCAGATTTCTTTAAAATAATAGTAAGTATTTGACATTCATCATTGTGAATGTTAGTATCCAGATTTGAGGCAATCTTTAAGAATTAAAGACCACAACCAATTGACGTTGGGTTAAAAATTTCGAGATTAACAAATATAGACTTTCATTTCCGTTGTTCATCTTGCTAAGCTTCCCATTCATTCATCCTAATAAATAAAAAAATAAATGTGGCTTATTAAGCAAAATAAACTGAAACGTTCGTCGAATTCGAAAATACGTGGGCAGGATGCATTTAAAAATTTAAAAATACCTATGAATTTTATTTAAGAAAACATAACTGTACAATTATTTGAATAACTTTTGAAGTTTTTTGAGACTCGTCAAATGATTGGTATCAAGATACTCAGCATAAAATGACGAATAACATATATGATTTAAAAAAATAAAACATTTAAAGTTTAACATCCCGGTGATCCCTTAATCACAGAAGAACATCTACCAAACTTACAAACACCTCTCAGCTTCTCGTTATCACTCCCCCCCCTTATTCTTTCCAATTCTATTTCACTTACATTCATACAATTCATTATACTTCTTATTTTCAAATAATTTGCGTGAACACTTTTCATTTTCTTGAAAAGGAGTTGAAATTTTAAATATAAAATCAAAAAGGATCGAGAATCTACGAGAGAACCTACCGAGAACCTACCCAGATGTTAATCTGGGTAGGTTCTCGACCAGATCAATGTTACAAACTTCTAATCAAATATACTTTTGTAAAGAGGGGAAAAAAAGATGGAAATGAAATTTTTTTAAAATTAAATAAAATTACCGATAGTAAAAGTAAGGTTTATTTAAAATAACTTTTTATGCAAAAAAAATTATTGTGGTTAGTTAACTTAAAATTTCTTCTCAATAAAAAATTTTCATTAAATATTTTGTGAAACCTTGTACAGCAGTCATTCGAAACCATTTTATAGTTAGTATCCTGTTAGTTTTATTGATCTCAGGAGAACATTTTATTGCGAATCGATTTAATAAGCTTACTCCTGCATAATTAGCCACATTAGAACTTCTAGTACTTTTGGAATCGTTAAATGTAATTTATATTCGGTATTTAGCGCTTTTATTTGTCTCTTTAACTATTTTAAGGAATTTAAAGATTCAAATACTCTGCAGTCAATATCAGTGATAAAAACTGAAACCGTTCCGATTGCGCAGCATTTTATTGCCTTATATGTTTGGGGCACTTTCCAAGCCCTGCTGGTGATTCTAATAATTTAATTTTAAATGAAATCAAAGGAAGCTGCGAAATTTCTGTTTCGCTGAAATTAAGAACGTGAGGAATAGACTTGAGGAATTTATTTTCAGACGTAATAAATATAACTTTAGCAACTTAATTCATAGTATCAAATATGTATTATCGTAAAGTTTTCAATATGGTTTTAAGACATTAAATTTTCTATCTACAGAAAAGAAATTGCTATTACAAATTTAATCGATGGTAAAAGTAGTTGTTAGTAAAGAAATCAATTTATTACTTTAAATACGTTATAATTTAATGAAGAAACTTGTAACATAAGCTAACTTGTAATAACGAAATACTTAATTAAAAAGTAATAATAATGAAATACTTAATTAACATTATAATTATAAAACACTTAATTAAGTTAACTTTAAAAAAATATTTAATTAACTTTATAATGATAAAATACTAAATAAACTTCGTTATAATAAAATGCGTTATAAAATTTAAACCAGTATTTAATTTATACATTGCCTTACAAGTAATTAGAATTTTCTAATTTTTTTTTACAAATACTTTACTATTTGAGTCATTAACTCAAGATTTTAGCAGGACATTAATTACATAGCAATAGAAAAAAGTTTAATCATGTGTTGCATAAAATGCAAAAGAATAAATTTCATATTCTTTGAATGTTTGACGTCTGTACTAACTTATACGTTTTGTTTATGTTACACGATTAGCTTTTTAATTGCTATTAGTATAACTATTTAAACATTTTGCGTAGTTATGTACTTGTAATTAGTGGCGTATTTTTTATTATTTATATAATTAATGTTAGTGTAAATAAATGTACACTGGTAATACACAGCAGATTCTGGGGGCAGAATTTCTAAGTTTTTGGTGCTTAATCGGAACTCATAGAATAGGTACCTCATTTTCTATACTTCTGAACATTTCACGACGACTTTAAAGACAAGCTACATTCTTTCGACATGATGTCCTGTGATAGAATCCAATTTTAACTTCCCACAATCTAGCTACGTATACTTAGATACTAGTACTGATATTTATTATAGTCCTTATTATTATTATTATTATTATATATATATATATATATATATATATATAATTGAATGGTGAAGATAAGAATTATAATAACTCAATTTATGTATTTGGATCTTCAAATGTGAATATTTGAATTTAAATTTAGTGTATTATTTTAAGTTAACTAAAACAGACGTATGATTTCTTCAGTTTATATACTTTTAATTTAATATAAAAATTTAATTCCAACTTTTGGATATTTTGTCTTTAATTTTTGAACTTAACGGTTTTAAAATGCGGTTACAATCAAATTCTTATACAGTAATTTGCTGAAAAGGAAGGTTCAGATCCATTAGAATTATATTTAATCTTGGTTTTTTCTCTCTCTTAACCCAGCAACATGATTTTAAATTACTTTATCTCCTTTTTTGACTTGTCGTTTTATTCTAAACTTCTTTTTAAAATTTTTCTTTGCAATAGTTTATTTTCATTAAGTCTATAATTATAATTTTATTTTATTATATTTACTATCAGTTATTCGATAATTTAAATTTTTATTTAATTTTATTTAAATACTATAATTAGGTAATTTATTTTTAGGTTATATGCAAATTCTGTTTTATAGTGGCCGACGGAGAATTTATTGGTCATAGTTACGAACTCGCAGCCTGCTTTCTTTCCATCAAGACGTGATTCCAGCCCTGATGTCATTCTGAAGACATGTCATATGATGGAGCTGATGCACGTTAAATCTCTCAGTGTCCTAAGTCCTTGCATTAGCGAGGTGTGGAATTTAGGAGAGGGAGGTGCATGATAAGGTGTCATTTTGTCACTCGACCGAAGTTAAAATTACGAGATCAATAGCAATAGTCTTTGTGTTGTTTCTAATAATAGAGTTTATAAAATAATCAATCATGTACTATATATGTAGTCTTTCCTACTTTTATGTACTATATATGTAGTATTTTATACTTATGTATATAATATTTGTAAGTTAATTTTATATTATTAAGTAATTTTCAGATATTTTATTCTTTATTCAATTCCTTCTGAATTCTACTGTGCAATACTATGGAATCATTTATTTTTATTCATTCAACTTTAGATTCTTATCCATTTTAATTAAAAGGTAATCAAATAAGTGGTAGGGTTAAAATCGCAGGATTTACCTTTTGGGTCGTAGGGTGGTTAAGATTTCTGATAAAAAAAACTCAGAAATAGATATTTAAACTACTTTATTTCCGTATATAGTTTTCTATCTTCATGAAAGTCTAAAAAAGTTTTAGAAAATTGTTTAACATATTTTAAA
>BMAW01037240.1:27083-55438 GCA_019974015.1 Nephila pilipes
TATATATATATATATATATATATATATATATATATATATATATAACATAGAAAGAAAAAGCAGGCAATATAGTGACAAATCTTAAAATGTAAGCTGTTTATGACTCAAAATAAGTCAAAAATGAAAGTATTAATATGATCTAAAACGATTAATGATTAAAAAAATGAAAGTATTAATATGATCTAAAACGATTAATGATTAAAAAAAATGAAAGTATTAATATGATCTAAAAGGCATTATACTGCTGTTCATAGCTCTGGTACTGTCAAATTTCTCAAGTTTTATTTCGGAAGTATCTGTATATGTTTCCATTTTAGTATTACAGTTTCTGACAATAAAGTTCATCTATCACCAATGTCAGCGTAAAATTACCTTTACAAGACTATTAGATATTTTTCTTTTGTAAGTGTTCAAATTCATTGTTTGTAATTTAAGGTAAATGAACATTCTATAAGAGTTTAAATGTTCTGAAATATTTTTGATTATATTTTAAAAAAGCAATTAGTGGTATCATTTTATAGCTTTAAATAACTTATGATTACAATTTATTACAGTTGTGAAAGCTATAATACAATAATTTGTAATTCTTACATTTATTTACTTTTCATGCTATTAATAGTATTCCTCATTAAATTGTAATAAATAGTTTATGCTAATAATAGCTAAATAAATTATATCGTTCTAAATATAAATAATACATAATAAAATACTAATAAAATATGAGGTAAAATAATTATATTGTAGGTAAATCTGTAACAGATAAGATTGCAAAGTCATGGCTAAAATGAATGAAGAAAAAAAGTCGAAAAAAAAATAAGGAAATACAAGTCTACATATAAACGTATGTGTTTGTTCTTTTTGATTATTTACACTAACTTTAGTTTCATATTTCAAATTTCATAATTCCCATTAGCAATGAGATTAAAATACATTCTTAGTTAAAAATATGTAAACAGTCAAGAATTTTGAAAGGAAATTAAAATGCATGTAAGTACACTTTAAAACAAATTTGTTAGCAAATGTTTCATAATCCTGTGCATTAAAATTTTTCTCTTTGTTTCATCATCAGCATTAATCTAAAGAATGAAGCTACCCCAACGTTTGTAAGGTGATACTCTTAAACTGTTTCACACCAACTGCAGGTATTTTAATTGTACTTTTTTTAATTGCCAGAACCAACAAATTCTTCCTTCATAGCGTTTTTATAATGTCATCTGCCACGTGTCGACGCGACTTTAACGATTGCCGAGTGGGACACAGTGGCGAAATGAAACCCTTAAAGTGAGACGGCTCAAAAGGTGCTTGCAACATCAGAATTATGACAATACTTGCACCATTTAAACCTGCTCTTCCCTTAAAATTTGTTTAAGATAAATTTTAAATTGTAATTAAATATTAATTTAAAGCAACATTTACATATTAATTATTGAACATTTTGAAATCGTTGATAGGTTTCCGATTCGTATTTATTATGTGTGTTCTAATGTAAAAAATTGGTTTTGTTTTATTAACGTCTCATTAGAAGCAACACGAAAGTTATTGGCAACGGACCTCGTAATTTTGAAACTCGTTCGACTGATGAGGCCGACAGTTGAGCTGGAACTCCCTCCTCTAACTTCCACACCATGATAATGGGAGGACAATGAGCCTCGATAGATTCAACGTGCACCAGCCTCGGCTACACGGCAAGTCTTAGGGGGTATCCAGGCTCGAACCCACGACTCAACGAAAGCAACTCCAACCACGAGTCTGGGACCATGACCGCTAGGCTACCGCTGTCACGTTAAGAACTGGGAGAAAGTTCTTTTTAAAAGCTACAAAAAAACTAAACCAAAGCAAATTATGCATATTTATTACTTATCCGCTAATATATTCTCATAACACTAGTAAGAAAAAGAAATGATTTCTCAAAGATTTTACGAGATATGCAAACAAGTACTTTAAAAATAATTCTCATTATTTTTTCGATTGCGAAATTTTAATGAAATAAAGAACTGGAAAATGTTAAAATTTTGCATTCCGCAGTAGCGTAACATTTTTGAAGCAGAGTAAGTAAGAGTAATTATTTCTGAGAAACATGTAGTCAAAGAGGCGGAAACTATTACAATTACAATATACATAAAACATTATTGATTGAAGTTGTGCTAATTATTTATGAGAATGAAAAATTACCGAGGAAAATATTTAGAAACAAAATTCAGCATTCGAACTTCCTAATTCCTCTTTCATTAAAGTTATATATAAATGTAATTAACTATATGCCGAGCAACATATTTTATTATGTTTACATTAAATTCACTGAGCTACATTAAATACCTCTTTAAAAAATACAATGGACAGCTGATGAAATATTAACTTCGTACTTCTTTATATTTTATCCTTCAATCCACTTTGTTATTGACGACCCTTCATTACACTTGAACAAAATCGTTTTACTTTAACCTATCCACTGCCAAAAGAACATTCGGTTAAGAAGCCCATTATCATAAGGCTTAAATAAATTGGAACACATTTTATTTAAAAAATTTAGGGTGCAAATACAATAAGTTTCATATTTGTATTAACGTTACTATTAATTCTTATATACAAGGAGTTTCGAAACTCATGGGCAAGAATCTAGGGAATGATAGGAAACATTTAAACATGCATTTTTTTACCGTACAATGCACAGGTGTTGAGCCAGCGGTAAACCGCAAGATGGCGCTGTAAAGAAAAGCATAAAACGAGAGTTTTCTTACACATCGTCATTTTAACCGTGGATTTCAGGAGGCAGAGAAGAGTCCATTATTAACGCCGTCTATCTATTCCCCACTTGCTCGAAATCTATGCATTGGAACAAGCAAATTGCTCGTTTAGACGTTTTCTATTATTCTTAAATTTTTTCCCATGAGTTTCGAAACTCCCTGCATGAGGCTCAGATATATTGTATCTATAACTGTGTGCTAAAGTACTGAATAATGACGCTTTTTGCTGAGATGATTAATGAACAAGTTATTTGACAGTTGAAACGAGCTTCTTTTTTTAAAAATACAGAAAGTCACTACAAAAAAAAAAAATGTGAAATGCATATCACGTCAATGTTTTCCTCAAATTAATGAAAATTGACTCATACCTCTACCTGCATCATGAGAGTAATTAACTCCTTAACTACAGGATTATTATTTCAGAAAAACGCTTCAAATATTGAAAAAAAAATCATTCTTAATTATTATTTTACAAAAAAATAAAATAAAATAAAAAATAATGAAAGAGCTTCATTATAATGTTTTGATACGGATGTATGAATAATGGATGTTATTTGCTTTTTACTCTTAATGTTTCAAATAAGAACAAAATAAATTAAACTGTATAGTCGTTGTTAAGCAAAATAGGAAAAACTAATGCTAAATATAACAATATGAGTTTGAACATGCAGTCTTTTACAATCTGATATATACCATAAAACATGGTAATAACACAAATCCACATCACTCTTTTTACAGCCTGAAGATCCTAAATTGTATTCTTTATCGACGTTTGAATAAGACAATGTATAAATGTCTTTTTCGTGTAAAATTAGAGAGAAATGGTGATAAGAAATATAAAAATTCCAACTATCTGTTCGAAATAGCACCTCCCCCCTTTTTGGCTCACATATATAGCCCTGCCGACACTAATTTTTCTCTCTCTTGAAAAACAAGTACTGATATCTATTATGAAATGAATTAATTCCATATTAAAGGCCCATTCGAAAAGAAAACAAGCTTGATTCGGCCTTCTCGGAATAGAAACAATAATATTTGCCCTGTCGTTATATCGAGAGTTATATAAATTGCACGTTTGAGTTGTCCAAACTGCAATCGGGTGAAACTGGCAAAGAATTAAAATCCTAAAATAATAATAATTTACTACCTATAATTTTTAATGCTTATTTATCAATTTTAGATGTTATGCCGTTAAAGTCTTTCAATATTTTCAATTTCGCAAGATCAAAGATCTATTAGCGGCAATCGTAATTTTTTATCCTTGGTTATGTGACGAGACCTACACCTGAGATGATATTTATTTTTCCTAACCTCCAAATCATAGAAATATAGTGAGTTCAAGTTCCATTTAACGGTTTGGGGCTCAACTAGACTTGAGTATCGTTTGGCTACTAGCTCGCGACTATGACCGCTTGGCTACTAAAGCCCCATTCTCAAGTCAGACAGTGTAAAGGACCACAGTACTCTACAAGAAGCTTTTGAAAATTAAATATTTTAAGTGAAAAAGTTTTTATTCAACTTATTTGAACATGCATTTCAGAAGAAAAAAAATTTCATTTTCAAGCAAACGATTATTTAAAATTTAAATTTTTCTCAATATATTTCAATATTTTAAAATTCCTACTACTTCTACAATTTTTTTATATTTTTATACAATTTTATTTTTATTTTCTAAGACATTTTGGGCATGGGTTGGATTGTATTAGAGGTGTTTTTAATGTTTTACAATTTTATTTCTATCAGGCACTATAGAAAACACTAAAAAAGTCTATATCTAATTTTATGGATTTTTAGACTAACAATTTTTTTTATCTATATCCATGTTTCTTTCTCAAAAATGTAAGACAAGGTATGCAAAATGTCCATAAAAATCCTCAAAATTTGTATTGATTACAAAAAAGCATGAACATCTTGGCCGTCATGAAAATTAAAAAGCAGAGTAAAGACATTTTAAAGTTTTGAAGGTCAATGAAATGATACAGTACACTGTTAAAGAAAATTTAAGTAATTCACTAAATAATGTAGACAGAATTACGAAATATTTAGAAAAGTTGTACAGTTAAAATAAAGTAATAAATTTTGTTTCGATATTTTGGTCATTCCTTGGGGGAATGGTGTTCCCTTAAAAGTATAAATACTTCAAATATTTTGATCTTCTTCTAGATGTATGCCGTAGTATGTGTTGCGCTTTCAGTTTCCAGCAAAACTAACTCTTCAAATTTATTCTTGTTTTAAAATAAAAGTCATTGAACTTTATGATAAGATATCACTTCTTGGGGTGAATATTTAAAAAAAACACACCACGTTATTGAAATTATCAAAAACTCTCATTAATATAAGTGCTGCTAAAATGATGAAAGATTTTGTAAAAGAGCATGTAACGCATGAACAAATAAAATCTTTTCCTTTTTTAACTATATAAAGTTTCCATAAGCCTTTTTGAGACATAAAAATAAAAAATATGGCATTGGTTTTAAAAATAAATGCATATATTTTTAATCCATTTTTATAATTCAAGCAGAATGTTTCCTAAAGTTTTAACTTAATTACTCAAAATGTAATGTTTATAAGGATAGTTTTAGCCACTTTTTAAATATTTTGTTGGTTGTATGATTTATGACCCTTTCTTCATGAGCTGCTGTCAATTACGGATTAGTGTTTCGAATTTGTTAATGAAATCATCTAAAGGCGCCTTACAGACGAGACAGGAAACAACAAGACAGTTTTGAGTGCCATGAAATTATAATCAGTCACAGATACAGTGAGTATTTTTTAATCAAAATGCCGAGTAAATTAGAAAAATATATTTCTTTGTTTTTTATTCATTTTATTTTTGGTTGTCAAATTTTAATAAATGCGTATGTGTGTGTGTGCAATGAATATTAAAAGAAGTGCACTTTGTCTTATATTTGCTAGTTTTAGTGATAGCACTTAGTTAAACTGATATTTAAGCTATTTTTGTTTTAATGTGCGTGTAACGATACAGTTAAATGAACAAGATTCTTATAGTGCGATCTTGTTTAAAAAATTAATTATAAAACATTCCAGAGCCATTGGAAAAAAAAACATTTCAGTCATAAACTTCGTTTTTTTAATTCTTAAAAAATTATGTATCTATCGAATTCGAGCACTCTAAAATACATGCAACATTCAATAACACTAAATTTCTCCAAAAATAAAATCAAGTTTAAAATTTACATTACATAAAATAAATTTATTTTTAATTGTATTCGATTCAATCCTTTAAACTTAACCTCCCATTTTTATGCTCAATAGTTTTTAAAGAAGGGCTGTTCTTATGTAATTATCCAAGTTATAGAACATAGGCAAGTCTTCATTTAATATAATATGCAAAATTGTTTTTAAAAACAGTTCTTTACTTTTATTATGTTTTAATTCTTCTTATGTATTTACCTTTATTAATTTTTCATAAAATATTTTTCATTACTTCCTAAAGAACTTCGAGACAAGTAAACGTACAGTAAGATCCGCCATTATCTTTGCTTCATCCACTCTATGGTGCAAATAGTCTTAAGAAATTATACATTACTCTCACACACAATCGTATTGGAGTACGAAACATTCCAAAAAAAAAAGGCAGGCACTTTAAGAGAGCAAGAAACGACTCACTTCCAAAAAATATTTCCAAACTTCCTCCTTGGGTTAAATTTATCCAGAAAACGAGCGGAACTCTCTACACAGGTTCAAAGCTTTAAAAATGAAATTTGAAAGAGAAAAAATGACGCCGAGAAAGATAACAATAATGATGCTATTTACATTCTTTCACATTTCAAGCACGTAGAGCGCATTCAAGTTCTATTATGACTCCTTGAAGGTAATTTAACATTAAAAGCGAATTTGTGTAAATGACTCAGAAGCGTTCTGAATGCTACTCGGTCTCCTATAAAAGGACATAATACTTTACCAATTGAGGCGTTTATTAAAAACATGCCTAGATGGATTTAGATAGGGCACAGGGGCACGTACCCCTTTAAAATTGGAAAAACTGACAAGAATTCTTCCTTTAATACCTATTTAATCTAAAGAATTTTAGTATTGATCCATGGAAATGGACCTTTTCCCAAACAGGAAGCTCTTCTTTTGAAACAGAAATTTTAGCAAGAAATAAAAATATAAGTATTTAAATATAGCATTAAGTCATGTATTCTTGAAGGAGGAAAAAGTTTCTCTAAATTTGATGTATCTGCATTGTTTCTTCCTTTACTTAAATCAAACACATGAGTAAATGAAAAAAAATAGGAACAAGTAAAAGTTCATTCCCTTAAGTCAAAAAGAAAATAAAAATTGGTAACCTTATCTGTTTAAAAATTTACAATGAAATTTTCTATCGTAATTAACTTTAATCTGTTTCAACATGCACAGTATTGTTGCTGTTAAAACACCGTAATTATAATTTTCTTCAATGGATATCAAGATTTTGCATTTAAGTTCAAATAAGAGCATTTAAACATATTTCGTCAATGCATAAATGTGAATAAGTAATACATAAAAATTATTCAATAATTTAGTAAAATGTGGATTTTGAATGTCTCGTGTTGTAATACACTGATAGATTTAGTTTCCTTAGAAATAACGTCATGTTAGAGCAACTCAACATGGCATCGACAAAAAAGGCTAAAAATTTCTGTTTTGTTGTTGAACTGTTCTTACCTGATCTGGTACATTTTAAAAGAGCTGTTTTTTAACCAGTTCCTTGATTCACTTGGTTTTAGGCTCCCTCGAGCAAATCCTTAAATGCATTCGAATGAATTAAACTCTATATAATTATTTAACATATATACACTAGATTACGTTACACATTCAAGAAAAATTCAAAGAGAGATGAAAGCAACTCAGAATTGTTTAGAATAACAAGGAACAGATTTCTGGCGGAGTACTGACTCGTGTGTTATTGCTCTTTTAGATGAATGGTTTGGAAGAGCAGGATGTTCTTTTGATCCCCAACCCTATTGACAACAGACCTTGTAATTCAGAGTCATGGTAAAATAAGACGAAGGGAAAATGAGATGCAACTCACTCTCTCACCTTCTACGTCTATTTTATTGAGAAGTAGGAGCCTCATTGTTCATTCAATGTGTTAAAAACCTCATTATTCACGTGCTGGTCTTTGGTAAGAATGAAAATCTCACTCCCGAATAGTGATTACTTAATCTCTGCTTTATCAGCCAATCTATCATATCCTATACAACAGATACGCTCAAATGTTTGAAAGCGTGTTTGATTTATCTGTAAAATATAGGTTTCTTCGTGAAAGTTTTAGATGTATTATTTATGAAAATCTGATAATTTGAATTAATTAAAAAAATTGCTAAAATTGAATTTTAATGTAAACAAATTTGTCATGCCACATAGAAAAATATATGTGTTTGCATTTTACTCAAAAGGTATTTATTAAGAATTTTTTTTGGTAGAATTTCCTTTATATCTACTCTACCCTAAGTGATATTTTATACATTATCAAATGAGACTGTTTTCTATACAATAAATAAATATTTATCTAATAAACGTCACAAATTTTGCGTACATCTCCTTATTTGTATACAAATCAAGGGTAATTTTAAAATTTAATAAAATTCAATTTTTGAAATAATAATTATTCGTGGTATGTATAATGTTCCACTTATTAGTTCTCTCTAAATTTGTAAAGTTGTAAAAGGCTTTATGCAAGATGTAATCAAAAGTACGTACAGGACTTAGAGATGCAAATGCAACTATCTAATATTAATTGCTCATAAACACTTGTCAATGTATATAAATGTGATTCTCTTTGCGTAACCAGATGCACAAATATACAGATACCTCAATATTAATATGCGATTTTTATAAATTTTAGTTTTAATAAGCAAGGATTATTAAACTTGTCATAAAATAAGCTTATTTTTCCTTATCGAAAGCATTTCAATTATCCTATACTTCCTAATTCTTTAAATTTTGAATTCCTAAACATTAAATTAGTTCTATGTTAAACGGTTTTTTTTCTTCAATTTAAGTTCTTTTATATATATTTAATCCAATGCATATAAAAGAGTAAAAATCACTAAAAGTGTTTTTGTAAATTATACATATGTTTTCTTTTTCTGCATATATTTAAAAGTTTTCTTAGATATCTGAAAACCCAGAAACTTAAAATGAACATAATGACGAAAGCTCTAGTAACAGTACTATATAATGAAAAAAAAAATCAATTTACACTGACTAAAATCTTAGTTAAAAATTTCAGAATTTACGAAATATATCTTATATTGCAGATTATACCGCAGATATTTCGTGGCCGCGGTAGTCTAGGGGTCATGGTCACAGATTTGCGGCCGGGAATGTTTTCGACGATTCGTGGGCTCGAACCTTGATACTATTAAAGAACCGCCATGTATCGAAGCTAATGCACGTTAAATTTGGCCGGATTCCCAAGCCCTCCCGTTTACGTAGAGTGGAAGTTTGGAGAGGGAGGTGCCAACTCAGGTGTTGTCCTCGTCACTTGACCGAAGTTCAAAATTATGAAGTCCGTCGAGAAAAGCTCTCATGTTACTTCTAGGGACGACCTTAATAAGCAGTCAAATCGAAGGCACTGCTGATATGTTAAACCTCGTAATTTTAGAAAAAAATTGGAACATGAAAAATAAGTAAAGAAAAAATTGCTTTTAATAGACAAAAAATCTTTTTTTAAAAAAAGGAGCATTCCCTTAAATTTTGTAAAAATAAGAAGTTATCTTTACAAAATGATCTTGAGGAACGTTTGCTAATAGCTGTAAATGAAATCAAATTGAAGCAATAATAATTTAGAAAAAGATCTTACTTTATAATCATAAAGTATTTTTATGTAATATAAATTTGAATTATAGTTACTGATTTATGAAAGGAGAGTTAAAAGCAATATAAATGATTTTTTCTGTTTTAATTTCTAATTATAGATTGGTCCTTTCTAAATATTCCACCATTCTGATTCAAAGAACTTATTTTATTCCAAGTTTTTTGTGGCTTTTTCGTCCATAATAGAGATGATTTTTATAATATTAAGTTCATTATAAATACTATATACGTAAATTTTTTCGAAATTGTTCACGTGAAATAAAACTATTTTAAAGTACCATAACATTATAAGAACTGTGTTATAACTGTAAGACATGTAAACGTAACTATAATTAAAAGTTCATTCAAAATTTTCTGCAATTTTTTAAAGTTTTGCTTAATTTATTTGCGTCGCACTAGAAGCAACACGAGGCCTATTGGCGACGTGCTTCGTAATTTTGAACCTCGATCAAGTGACGAGGACTATACCTGATCTGGAACCTCCTTCTCCTAACTTCCACACCACACCTTCTGGAGGACGTTGAACCTCAACAGATTTAACGTTCATCAGCTCCGGCTAAAAGGTAGATCGTCAGTGGCATCAAGACTCAAACCCAAGACTCCACGAAAACCGCCGGCCGCGAGTTTGCGACTATGACCACTTCTCTCCCCCTGCCACAAATTTTTTTAAGACAATCCTTTCTTGGTATTTCCACTTATTTCAGATTATTTAACTTTAGATGTTGCAATTCATTATAACTTTATACCCATAAAAGTTTCAAAAAAAAAATTATTTATACCAACTTCATTCAGTAAATTTTTTAAAATTTTTATGTCTTTTTCAGTAAAACACCAAACATATCCACATTTTTAATCTTCTTCAACCCTAAATTTACGTTTAATAACTGCTTTCCTCAAATGTGTAATTACGAAAGTCATAACACAAAACTACCGCACCGTAGGGAAAACTGAAATTTTATTAAGAATTTTTATTACTAAAGAAAAATAACTTATGAAGATTTCTTCGTTGTTGATGAGTCTATTAGCGAATCTCAAAACAATCAAGAAAAAGAAAGATACTTTATTACAAACTTTTTGATATTCAACTCACCAGACTTCAAAGTTATCTAGAAAATATTCGTTAAATACCACGTCACGTATAATTTTCTCCAATAGAAATTAATCCCGAACTAATATATATATATATTTTTATTTTAAGGAATAATATTAAAACCTAGAAATAAGTAAGAAGAATAATCCTTTCAATCAAACATCCCAGCATCCTCATATTCTAGAACAGCCAAATTCAACCTCGGTAAATCCTTCAGCATTCATCCAAGATCTTACCATCTTCACCAACTTGAATATTAGACTCTTTAATCAAGATCTCTACGAGGTAGTTTTGTTATATCGTAATGTCATTACTTCGCCTGTAAGGATTTCCAAAATTACCTGGAGTGAACAGGTATCCTGAGTGGATCGTTACTTTGTACAGTAAACATAGTTCCCTTGGATGGTTCCACCTCTCCCTTTTGAATAGACTTACCCACTTGTCCTGTGCTAAGAGTGGAGGGACTATAAGTAGTCTCTTGAAGGACCTGTTTCAGAAGAGGATGTAAATCAGCCACCGGGTACGTCGTTCGAGTTATTGAATCCTGGTTTCTACCTGTGACTCGCTATTGATTGAGAATCAGTAGGGCGTTATCAGTGGTATTGGTCTATCGACTTTCTGGACTTTGGATCGGATGAATCAGTTACATTTTCTCTTCTTTCAACGAATTTCGATTCGCGACGGATACGATTGGAGAAGATCGAACTGAAACTTGTGGAAATTATTTTAGATTTTCTCGGTTTTCGGAACTGAAACAAGAAGAGTGGGAAGAGAATGGCTCAAAGCCTGAGTGAGAATGAATGGCTGCACTTAAGAGGCAAAATAGATTTATTACGCTCTTTCGTACCTGTGTGGTATTGGATTGAGAAGAAATTTTTATCTGGGCTATTTCTCAGTTCAGAATTTAGATATAAGGAATAAAAGCATAGAAACAACAATGCGATTACATTAGAGTAAAATATTTTGGAAACATTCGTACAGAATATGATTTCGTGCACACATTTGACCTTCTAGCTTTTATTTATAGAGTTGAATGTTCAGTTTATTTTAAATTGTGCTATTCCATAAATGAAAAAGTTCACGAGTTTGTGTTTAAAAAGGTCAGTGTGAAAATTTCTATTAGAACATGTAACTTCTCATAAAATAGAAAGTACGCTAGTGTGTTATTATTATGTTATTGTAATAGAACTCCTTTTTTACGTAAACTAAACACAATTTACTCTTAATAGTAAACTGTAAAAGTAATATCTATAAAAAAAATAGTTGATTTTAAAATTTTATAATAGTTTATTGAATCATTGACGTGTTACAACTCATACAAAAAGTTTTATATCATTTTTTATGTAAGATGTATCGCATATATTTCGAATAAAATTTCAGAAATTATTGGTATATATTAAATCTTGAAAATTTAAGGTACAAACGATTATTTCCTTCGAGAAAAATAATTGTATATCAGAAATATAGTTAGGACCACACATAAATTTTTATTTTGGATTCCCTTTACATGAGATGTATAGTTTAAGTAAATGAATCTAGACCAACGGAAATATATTTTAAAGTTTTTAAAGCCTCTTTTCAAGCTCCAATTAGTTTTTATAAGAGGGATTACACGTATTGCAGAATTCGTTAGAAAATTCTTGATTCACAATTTAATTATACTAATGCTTAATAATAAGGATGAATAAAATAATACGTAAGAATTCCCTCGTCTGTGTTCAGTAATTTTAAGTAAAAATCTTAAAGCAGAATATTAAGAATGAATAAAATTCTAAATTTTAAGAAGTTGATGAATTACACATTCGATTGACAACTCATAAAATACTCTGCATACCGTATAAAATATATGTATTAAATTGGAACAAGTAATAATTATCACACCAGATATATATATGGAATTGTTCTCCTTTAAAAAGATTTCACAATATTCTTTATTTCCAGGCCTATTAAATGATAGTTTTTAAGTTTTCCTTTTTCTTAGATTTCAGTTAAGCACTAACTATTAGGGCTTCTGATAAATGTTATCAGTATTTTTAGAATCGAAAACATAAAGGTACTTCTCTCATATAATTCTAACTTTATCTTATCTGACAATTTAATACTAGGTTTCAATAGTACATCTCTGATAATTTTCGAAATCGACCACGTTTTTAGAGCTATTTTTTCAATTTTTTCTTCTTACAACTAAATGGGAGGTATAAACAAGTTGGGGAAAGTAGGGTTATGATAAATTATATACAATCAATTACGTATCAAACTTCTTGAAAGTTTTATGTAAGAACATATCTCTTTTACAATGATTTCCCTTACTTCTGTATTATAACAGATCAATAAAAACAGAACTCAAATTGCCCATTTTCATTTGTAACAACAACAACAATTTGAAGCACTATCTCGTCACAAATTTTAAAAGAAACTGTTCGTTTAATACTTAGTTAATGGGATCATTTTTTAATATATTTTAGAATATGTAAGTATAAAAAGTATCATTTTATTTTGTCTGTTTTTGTTCTTCTCTTGATTATTGCAAATACCTACTTTATTGGATTAAAAAAAATCGTGCATCTCTTTAATAATAATATTCTTTATTAATTAATATTCTTTTCATTTAATTCTAATTTCAATATTGAAAAGAGAATAAATTAAAATAAAATTCTTATTGCATTTTCATAAATAGAAGCAGATTAGTCTAAATTAAATCCTGGTAAATACATGGATATCTTCCAAGATCCGATATATGTAGACACAAGAAGGTAACCCAACAGTTGTTATGTAGACACATAGAGCAGGGGTGTCCAACCCGAGGCCTAAAGTACGATTTTTTTTCTAAAGTACGACCCAAGAAAGAAGTGTAAAACAAAGAATTTATTAATATTCTCTTCAGGAAAATATAACTACATAAAATTCAATGAAGAGCCCTTGTGCCAAATAACTTATTTGAGTCAAGTTCCCTTTTCTCTCCATCGTGTACGAACATTATCAAATTTTTGTGTCAGTAATAACCTTTGATATTACTTTAAACTATAGATGAGTCAACATTGGTAATTTATTCGAAATGACGATTTTGGCTAGAAATAGATAACAATGGGTGGGGCTCCATTTGGTTACCAGTGTCCGCATCCCTTTTACGACAGACAGCCGTAGGCTGGTTTCGAACAAGTCGACTTAGTTCTTTCAACTTGGTTGTCTCTTAACTGGTTGACAGGTCTGAAGACCTTCGTACCGGATATTGTCCTTTGTGTTAATTAAACTAGTGGGTTGAGAACGTCAGTAGTTAATATATAATTCTTCCTGATAAGAAAGACGATATTTCTAAAATCAGTTTGTCTCATCGAACTATTGCCAGAAGCATTGACAAACTAGGAAATCTATCTAAAAGGATTTTAATAAATATTGTAGTCTTAAATTAGATTCTTTGACAGTGAATGAGAGTAATCATACTTCAAATATGTCCCAATTTGCTATTTGTACTAGAGATATTAATGATGGTTATAATGTAACTGAAGAATTTGCTTCTTCAGCACCATTAAAAAGCACGACAACATCAAGAAATTAATATGAAGCAATAAAAAGCCTTATATAATGCGATTAATCGCGATTTTATTAGTGATTTTATTTGTCAACATATCTGGTGAAGTTTTTGGTAATGTCTCAGCAATGAGAGGCAAAAATGGAACTTGTAATTTTAATTGAAGACGATGTAATTGCTGAAGGAAACTCATTTCATAAGGTACCATTGCATAACACACCAAGAAAATGAATGCGGAAAATCCTTAAAAAGGGATCATGTTATGCAAATCGTTATCAGGACTATGTATTAAGAAAGGCTCAGGGATTGAATCATCACCAATTTCAAAAACTATGTTACATGTTTAGAGGATGAACATCGCTGTATCATGTACTATACATAAGTGAGGTTATTCAGTCGAAACCAAATGTTAAAAATATTTTATGACGCATTTAATGAAATCTAATCTCTTCTTTTTCCAAAGCAAAATGTGTACCAGTAATACTAACTGTCTTGCAAATTCAGCTTTTTTGGTAAATTTGATTGCTCATTGGAATGATTTAAGTATGCGTTCTTCAGGGTACAAAACTATCTGACCTATATAATGTTTCAAACCATAAGAGCATTCTAAATAAAACTGAAATATGATAAATCCAAATAAATGTAAACAACTTTCTTGTATTTCATTGAGTTGGCCGAACATAATCCTAAAAAAGGATAAAAATACGCAACTCTATTTTGTGTTTTGATACAAGATTTAGAAAATAGTTTTCAGGATTTTTGAAAAAATTTTTTTTTTTAATTTTGTTACTCCATCTACAGTCGATATAGATATACTACCAACAAATTTTCAAATCGAGAATATAGAGTTGCATTTTGACGTCCAATTTAAAGGGATATTTCATAAAGATTCTTTATTGGACTTTTATAAATCATGCCTAGCCAAAGAAAAATATCCCTCGCTACACAATCACTCGTTATTTATGTCATCATTACTCGGGAGCACGTACATTTCTGAGCTAATTTCTGCAAGATCACTAAGAGAAAAATTGAAACCAAAATGTAGGTTGAACACCTTGAGAGTTCCCTGAGAATTTAACCACATCAATAGAACCAGATAGTTATGTATTAAAATTAATTTAACCAATTCAATACCAAATATCACAAATTTCATCATTTCTAGCTATATTTATTCATATAAAATTTGTAATGAAGTGTTTTATCTAAAATGTCGTATAATATGCGTTAAACATCAATCCTATTTCACTTTTCAGTCTATATAATACGCAAACAACAAATGATTAAGCTTAATGTTTCGCTCATTAGCTATTGTTAGAGTCTTTGAGTTAAATTAGTTGTATGCAGCTCAAACGACTCGTCGTCTTCCAATAAGGTTTAGGAAAGGAAAACGGTTGGACACCTTTGGTCTAGAGTAACTAATTAATTTTCAGCAATTCTAGTAAATGAAATACTTGCATAAGAGTGAAATGTTGTTATAAATTAATACATTATGAGTAACTGATTTTATTAGGAATTAAATTACTATCATTCTAGGGAATTTTTTTTCCATTTCTAAAATTTGTAGATCTGTGAATGGAAATAAAAAAAAAATGAAGAAAAAAATCTTAAAGTTCTTAACTTAAATATCTCTTTATTGCTACTTGCTGATGATACAGTTTTTTAAAAAATTATTTACTAAATTTTTATTTATAATTTTTAAGCAAAAGTGTAGTAAGATATGATATAAAAACCTTTATAACTCAAAAAAATAAACTTTAGACAGTACTTTTAACCTAAATTCATGTTCAAGCAGCGCATTAAAAAATTATAGATTTCGAAACTTCTTACAGAACTGAATTGCAGTTTTAAGAGGGATAGCGTTATAATACTCCATATTATTATATACGACCTTCCAAAACTGAAAAAGATACATATATGCGTGAAATCATCAATTCAAAATTTCTTGTATTTCTAATTAGATTGATAGTTTGAGCTAATTCTGTTGTTACTTCAGGGATACGTGTCCATTAAAATATTCGTTCACTTCGATCAATAATTAATTCAAACTTCATTCATTGAAATAAACTACAAAAGCTTTTACCATTTACCAATGTATTTTTATCTATTACCAATTATTTCACCCAAACACTTTCACTTCCCAATGAATTTTCTTTCTTTCATTGGACAGCTTTAAAAAAAACATCTTCTGTTTTAGGGCAACAAAAATGGAAATTCACAACTACTGTCACAGCAATCAGGTGAAATAAAAGGGCCGTGGCATCTGTTAAATTCTCAAAGTTATTTTTTACTTTTCTTCATTGAGAAGACGTGAACACATACAAAGCACGCGATAAAAAATACTTTGCAGTGGAAGTTTTAATTAGGAATAAACCTAAGTGTGTTCTTTCATACGGGATGCAAGACCTTTTGTTGGTTTCTATTTGCAAACTATTTGAAGTGTTCTTGTAATTCGTATGAACTGGAAGCCTCTTTTCTATTGCGTATAGAATAAAAGAATTCAGGTGGATTAATTAGTTTGCACTTTAATGGATTTGATGATAAGAATGAACAATCGAATAAAAGTATCCGTGGATTTTCGAACAGTGAAGTTTCCTTAACTTTTCAATTGAGTAGAAAAACGAATCTTTTTCGACTAGCTTTTTGAGTGGAAGTAGAAAAAGTAAGTTGCATTTAATTAAACATTAGCCTTACTTAGCGGATTGTGTTTACTTCATCAGATAATGGAGCTTTCCTCTCTAGCGCTGCTTTTCGGGACCCGAAACTCTTTATTTGTTTTTAATCGGTTTTCCTTTCCGAGTAATCAATGTATTTGAGCTGCTTAAAGTAACACCTCGATGCGAGGTGTAACTTAAATTATTTTGCTCATTACGAAAGAATTAATTACGATCGCGATTAGTTTGGCTAAGGAAAGAAAAACGAAATGCTTATATGAAGCTAAAGAGGTGTACTTTTAACAAGAAAATTAGACTGTGTGAAAATAAAGAGGAGGAGAAATTATATTTGAGTGTTTTGCAGGATTTTATACAACAATAGATTGAAAATAATCCAAAAAGAAGAAGGATTGAATCTTTTTGATTACGTTATCATTTTTTAAAATTTTGTAAAAAGAAAAGCTTCTTGTAACTATTATGCGACATAATTATATATTTTCAATCATATTTTATTCAATATAAATTATGAAGTCTGATACATTTTGATATTCTTCATCAGAGTTACATTTAATGTACAACTTATTATATCCTATATTATTGTTGATGCATACGCGTGACATCTAATGGTAATATGCAAAAATGCGCAGACAATGAATAACTGTTAGCAAAAATGATTCTAGGTAAACACTGTAGACGTCAAAATGCACAATCACTTTTACTTGTAACTGATTTAAAACTGTTTAAAAAATGATTAATTGTTTTGTTGCATCAGTAAGTTTTTAATAAAAATAGCATAAAATACTAATATATATATATAACATTATTGAATAGCTCGAGGCTGCAATATTTACAGGAAATGAAATAAATTTAAATTTTAAATATCTATTGATATACGAATATGACAGGAAAACAAAGATTAAAGAGTAGAAGTAGATTTTGAGGTCAAGTTATATTATAATTAATTATCATACGCACACATACACACACATATATATATACTAGGTGACATTGAAAATACAACATCAAGAAGGAGTGGCTAGAAAGTGATGAAATTCGCAAACAGAGAGAGAAAGCCACGAAATATAAAGGATCTTTATTTGAAAATGATATGCATAATGCAGATCGAGAGCAGCGTCGACTCAGTTGGTTGTAGGACCATCATGGAAGGTGATACACGATGTAACGCGTCTAGGTAGAGTCAATGAGAGTACATACTGCGTCTTGCGGAATAGCTCTATAATCCCTGTCAACTATTTGCCACAGTTCATCTTCTGAACAAGACAGGGACTGAAAATAGCGTCCAATCACATCTCAATTGTGTTCAATTGACGAGAGATCAGGAGAGTACGGTGGCTAGGGAAGCATATGTACATCTTGCAGAGCACATTGTTTGATGTGAGCAGTGTGATGGTGGACATTATCCTGATGATAAAGGACATAGAACAGACACCCTCTGAAGGTAGGGGAGTATCAACGGCCACAGTCGATTACATACGTATCTTTGGGCCATCATAGTACCCTGAATACGAACTAAAGGTAACTTAGTATCGTAAGCAATTGCGCCCCAAACCATGATGACGCGTTATCGTACCGTAGGGCGTTCCACAATTGTTAAAGGATTGGACCTGTTTTTACGTCGATCTACACTCGCATGCGGCAGCTATCATTGGAGAAACAGAAGCGTGACTTATCTAAAAACACGACCATGGGCCATTCTGTAGTCCACATCACTCGAGCCCGGCACCATTGCAGACGTCTGGGGTCAATGGCAGTCTTTCTATCGGACGTCATGAGTACAGGCCACTAGAAACCAATAGACGGAAAACGGTTCTGGTCAATATAGGAATATCTAGGGTGTCTTAAATTTGTTGCAGAATGCAGGTAAAAGTACCTTCTGGGTCCACCACCATTTGTCGGTAGATGCACCGATGCACGCATGTTGACGTCACTCTGGCTGTACCGGCACCCCTTAAACTTGCCACATTTCTTGTTCCAACCATATTCGTCACAGCCGGTGCACTGTGAAAGCGTTCAGGTGTGTGCCAGCTGAGATTTGCCTTAGAGACCAATCTACCCATCTCAATCCCATCAACATGTCCCTCGTAAAATAATCTGTCTGCTGGAACTGCCTCCGTTGACGAGGGCCTGTCATTCTCTGCTATTACATAACTAAGTCCTCTGAGACAAGAACAAATTTTCTGCAATGAATTTACTAGAAGAAATAACGGCATGAAAATTGAACGTTCTGCAGGTACCTTCCCTTATATCTTCTTCAACGTGAGGCGAAAACCTACTCATTTTACGTCATTCGTATTACTCAGTGTGATGTACGTCTACCCCGAAATATGCATAATTTTCTGACCACCTATTCTAGGTGTTGTATTTTCATTGTGGAGTAGTGCATATACACTGCTGGCCTTTAAAATCGGAACACCAGGAAGGAATGATCTGACGAAAGTCAAAATCACATGAACAAAAGAAGAGGTTTAGGTATGCAAATGATTAGTATTTCAGCGTATTTACCCGACGCTGGAGAGAGAACAACATCTAAAGCTCTGTATAAAAGAAAAGTTGTGCAGGGGATTTCTCCATCGGAAAGCACTTTGTAAGGTCGGAATTTATGAGAACATTGTGTTATGCCTCGAAAAATAAGAAGAAATTCTTACCAAGAAATGTCGGAATTCTATAGAGGCAGGATCTTTGCCTATGGAGAGTGTGGATTATCGTTCCTTGATATTGCCCGTGGCACTGGTGGAAATTCAAACACAGTCATGCGAATATAGAATCAATGGGTTACTGGTGGTCATACTGAACGACATGAAGGATCTCCACGCCATCCTATGACTAACACCAGAGAAGACAGACATAATGTGAGGTGATAAAACTGCACAACCACATCATTTACCATTAGTCAGGAAATGGGCATGTTTGCAGCATGCACAGTATCTACTCGTACATTGCAACCACGTGTGCAGCAGCGTAGACTGACAGCATGGTGACCATTGCTTCCGCTTCCTTTGACAATGTAACACAGAGAGAGACGGAGACTCCGGTGTGCCGAACGACAAAGCTGGATACAGGGGTGGCACAAAATCGTCATATCAGATGAGTCTCGCATCTGCGTTCAGTATTCTAATGGCCATATACGTGTCTGGAGGCTCCAAGGGGACCACTTTATCGTCGGCTTGCATTCGATACTGGCACAGGGGCTCTGAACCTGATATGATGATTCAGGTAGCCATTGTGTACACGACACTTAAATTCGGATTCTTGGAAATTTGAACGCAGATCAGTACATTTCTGACATCTTACGTCCAATTGTTGTGCCCTATCTTTAAGGCCTGCCAAGTGCTATTTTCCAATAATATAATTCAACACCACATGTAGCATGTCGTGTTCTGACCTTCTGGCCAGCACGGTCTCCAAAGCTGTCACCTATTGAATATATCTGGTCATGGGTTGCTGAGAGACTGGCCTGTCATTCCTTCCCAGATAATACGGTTGATGAAGTGTGGCATGGACTTGAAGCAACATAAATGAGTTGTTCTGTTTCTGTCATCCAAGTCCAGTTCCATTCCATGCCTAATATGGTAAGGGTCGTTTTAGCTGCCAGCTGTTTCTACGAATTTCGCACCAGTATAAACCCCCAAACTAGTTGCAAACTTAATCATTTTGTCTTCATGCCATACTATTACGTACAGTAAATATCTATTTTGTATTTGCTTTTCTTCATGGTGCTGTAATTTTAATGGCTAGTAGTGTATTCTCTCTCTCTCTCTCTCCCATACACACACACACACACACACACATATATATATATATATATATATATATATATATACAGGGTGTGTTTTGAAACTCATTGACAAAAAAGTAAGGCATGATAGAAAACATCTAAACAAGCAATTTTCATCATATCACCAGTATAAACCAGGGAGAGCAAACGCTCGAGGAGGATTAGGAGGAATGTAACTCTTCATCACTTCACACAATCATTTCGCGAAAGGTATAATCTTTATACTTTAACAAAACTTACACTATCTTCCCGGACGTAGAAAATTCTGTTCGGAATCTTGATGGTACACATATGATTAATGATTAATGGTTAAAAGATTTTGAGAAGACAGCTGCTTTGCTATGTCTTAGCGATTTGGAGTTATTAACAAGTAGAAAAAGGTTGTTTATGGTTGTAGAGAGATTGTTGATTCAGGGATAATTTCTTGGGGAAAATTCAGTTTTTGCTAACGGAAGAATTTGGGTACAGATGCAATTATATGCGAATAAATTTTGTGCTAACCAAGCGACATTTTCAGGGACAGAATCTTTTCAATAGAATTTCTTTGTCATGAAGGAAACAACAAGCCGTGGCCAAATCGATAATTCTCGCTTAATTATTATGTTATTAAAGTTACTTTAAGTTTCTTTAAGTAAAGTTTCTTTCGGCAACAAAAGCATTTTGTATGGAGCAAGGAATTTGAAAGTATTTATAGGTAAATTTAAAATTTATGAAAAAATGAAAAATGATGGAACAAATAATTATAGATTTGACGATAGACAAGATAAATTTAAAAGTAAGAATTTCAAACCAATCTGTATAACCCGCAAAACTAGTATTAATCTCAGATGTGAGGAATCAAAAGCAACAAGAAATGTTATTTCATGTTTTAATTGCAATGAATATGGACACAAAAGTGCTGTTTACTCCAGTAAAATTAATGGCCTAAAATGCTCTAAGTCTGAATCTTTTGGACATATTTAAAAATACTACCCGAAAAGAGACATTGTTAAAATTATAATTTGTAGTTCATTAACGTTTTTGAATAAATTGTATAAAATGACTTAGATTAGAGACAAAAAAAAAATACTTTGATTGACAGTGAAAGTGACATAAATTTGTTTAGCTTTAGCATGTATGCAAAAATTCAACATCCTGAATTGAAATCAGATAGTGAAAAATTAAGGAGTGCTATTGGTGAAGAAATAAATTCCCAGGGTGTTTTAATTTAAAAATATGGATTGATAACTAACCTGTTGATGCTAAAATGTATGTGTCATATAATCTATGTTGCTAATTTGTGCTAAGAATGAATGCACTATCTCAATTAACAATATCGCTGAATAGAAACGAAATGTATGTTCTAGGAAAAAAAAAATTAAATTGTAAATTTTACGCAATGCGTTAATCATTGAAGGGACAGTGTTTTTGTAATAGTGCTGATATTTCTGTCAATAATTGTGTTAATAATAAAAGTGAGGTGGACGATGAAATTTCTCGAGATAATTTAAATAACTCAAAGAGCAAAGGAATTAAGGATGCTGTAAAGTTGACTGTGACGCAAGAAGCCGTGAAAAAAATAAGACTTCATCGAGAAGCCTGCAACTAAATCTCGTGATGATCAATGAGAGAGGTATGATGTTTACATTAGAAGACTTCGTGAAAACGCAGGCATCACTCACGTGGAACTCATGGCAGGAATTCCACGCGAAAGGGAGTGGAAACGAATGAAGAAAGAACGGATAGAAGATGTGAGAATTCAAATGTCGGTTCCGTTTAAACACCGCTGAATATAGCAGTTCCAGAAGCATTACGCACGAGAAGAGGAAGAAACAGAAATCGTAAACAAGAGGGAAGAGGTCAAGGGATAACAAAACCCCGTAAATTACGAAAAGAAATAAAGAAACTTGACGATTGATAGAAAGTGACTGGAAGACACTCGAGGGCAATCGAAATCCCCGCCACCGGATGGAGCCAATTTAGAGGGGGAAGTCTTTTCAAACCAGACGCTTACGGCTGCACTCAACACGTTACACTAATTAAAAAGCAATATAAAAATACAGTAAATAAAATCTATCCCCTTATAACGCGTAATTCTACATTAAGTAGAAGTAATAAACTGCTTAACTATACGCTGATAATTAGACCTATCCTGACTTACGCCTGCCCTGTCTGGTCTCACTGTGCAAACGCAACCCTTAACACACTAGAAAAATCCAAATCAACAATAATTCGAACAATAGTTAAAGCAAGCTGGTATATGAGAAATATAGAAATATCAGAAATTCATTAACATACCCATCTCTCAAAACCTTCATTAAAAAACTATCAAGAAAATTCTTCCAAAAAATTGACAACTCCACCAATAGAACCATTCAAGCAATTGAAAAATACACATCCATCAGAAATAATCAACTACTACACAGACCCCTAGAAATTCTTCTGGATTAATCCAACCCCCTTTACCACTTTAAATTCAACATATCAAAATTTTTTCACTGTTTTCCTGATATTATATACATCAAAATGACATCCATCCACAACTACCAATAGGAGCTCACCCAGCAAACAATAGTAACTCATTCTCTACGCGAGAAATGCAATCGATTTTACAACCTAACCAAACTAGAGAAATAAGGCAGAATATTTCTTCCAACGCAACCAATAAAACCTTAATCTGCAATTTCGTAAAATAGCATCATCTCAAATCATCTGCAAGAAATAAAGAACTCATGAAAATAAAGAACATTTTTCATGACTTAATTTAATAATATCAACTACTTTACTTAAATCCTTCATAAAACAAAAAATATTTCTATTAATAAAAGTTTAAAAAATGGCAATATCTCAAAACAAATCTGAATTTTATTCGTAATAAGAGAATAAAAATTTTAACTTTTAATTTTTAGTAATTAATAACTAAGCATTGCTCGTAATTCACATTTGTTCAAGTAATCTTAAACATTTATTATATTTTTATTTTAACTCCTGGGCATTGTTTCCAATGTTCTGTCTCATCTTTCAACTGTTACTAAAACTGGGGATTAAAGCCCGTGAGGGTTATGCACCCCAAAAATTACATTCCCGCTGCGTTACGGCTGCACCAATGACGATCAGTCAGATCTAGTGAAGAAAAAGAAGCATGGACCCTACACAGGGAACTCCACTAAAAGATATCGTGATTATCGAAGAATGGGTGAGGTCAACCTCGCTCAAGGCAGGTTCAAAGAGGAAATAAAAGATCTTCGTCTTCTGTTTCTACTTTTTATTTATCTTTGCTACTTTTTTTTTGTTTCACTCCTTTCATTTTTCTTGTTATTCTATTTCAGGAACCAACCTAGTCCACGTGGTCGTGGAAGTTACAGAATGGCCGAAATAACGTAGGAGCATAGTTTAAAGAGATGCCGATACCCAAGCCCCTTTTCTTTTATCGTTCAACTGTCAATGTCTCCAAAGAGTAGATGTGTAGAAAAAAATGCATCACCCCCTCCAACTGCTGTGGTGAGGAAAAACTTGGGAGAGAATTTTGAAGATTTTGAGAACCTGAGACTAACGGACGTTTTAGAAATGGCCACCCTTTAGGGGAAAGACGCAAATCCTTTTTGTAGTCTTAATGCAAACATTTAGATAGGGTAAATATTTCCTTTGTAAATAATCTTTGTATATTTAAATATTGACTAATTAAACTTAATTATTCTAAAAGGCATGTGCCTATTTACGAGCGGTGTACAGACCATGCGCGCCCACACAGACACATATATATGCTAAAATAATTTTAAAGCGTGGTTGTACATAAAAGTAAATTTAACATATTGTGAAACTTATAGCAGTTTTCCACAATATATTATTAAATAATATTACTACAATTCAATTTATTACAATTCCTTATCTATGTTCTTAATTATTAAATCTTATGAATCCGCTATTTTGCACACAACGCTATCAAAATAACGGATTTAATATTTTTTTTTATCATTAAGCTGCATAAAGTATATTGATATTTTCATATTCTATACTCACAGGAAATTAGTTGTAGTATAACATTTGGTAAAGTATATTTCGAATTTAATCACAATGGAAAAGTCATTTTGTTCAATTTGAGCACAATCTGTTTACTTTTGGGAAGTGAGTATACTTCTGACATTTAGCCTTTTGATCAAATTAAATTGCCTTGAATAAACAATTTCACGAAATATTTTCAAACATTTGAAATGATTGCTTTGAAATGTCAAATATGTAAATAAATTCACGTTACCTTATATTAAAGTATATTCATATGATTTCAATAAAATTATAGTACTTTTGATGCCTTTCAGACTGATTTTGTTTCCAGAACTGAAAGGATTTCAAACAATTGAAATCATTTTTACTCTTATTTTTCTTTTTGTTTTTCCTAGAATTGATGCATACGAATTGAAATTATTTCTGTTTTAGAAGAGGAAAAATATATATTCGACATAAAATACTCTCAAACACTACAAGAAAGTCAATTTGTTTGGTATTATCTTGTTCTTCAGATGTGTTATAATTCTCTTCATAATGAAACTATTTTGCCAGTTTTCTTTCAAAACCCTTATTGCATCAAAAGGTTATTTATTACTTTTATTTTATTTGAAAATAATAAAAGGAAATAGCATCGTGTAATATGAAAACAATAAATTCAAATACATCGTATCAGTTAAATGTATTATACTTCTTTATTTATAGCTGATTTTAAAATAATTATTCAAAATTTTCATAATCTCTTCTAATAAGATTTACCATACGTTTTTATAAGATTTCTTCAAAGCCAGTACTTTTAAGAAGCTCGAATGGGTGTTCCAAGCTTCACTGTCCACAACTAGCTATACATTTCCATCCTTCACTAAATATTCCCAAGATTCTCACACAAAGAAATGGGAAAACATTGACTCCTGCCGCGAATTGATAAGCTTTTCCCATAAAAACATACCAGAAGCCTCCAGCAGTGTCGATTTTTCCCTCTTGTATCTTGCAGCTGGGGAAAAATAATGCGGTTTGAAAAAAATCTGTACTATTAACCATTATCCGTTGGTTTCGTAGCATTTTTCCCTAGTCAAAGCTATCTTTCATAATGCATGGCAGCGCTATCTCTCGTTTCATTCGTCAACTTCGTCTATATGCCGTTATAACCGTTTACAGATAGAGGGTGGACAGAACAGCTAAATATGATAGAGGATTAAAAAGAGGCTTATGAACAAAATTATATTTGGCCAAAACGAGTTTGATATTGCAGAAGTTTGTTGGACTAGTTAATTTGATTATTCATTCTGTTTTAGACATTTATGACTAGTTTTCCGTATTAATTATGTATTCGGCTTCTTAATTTATGGATAAAAGCATACTTTTTCTATTTTTTTAATATTGTGAATATAATAAAGCAAATCGCAAAAATGAACAATTTTATTTTTTGTTTGAACACTTACTTTAAATGTTTGCAAAACCTAAAGATAAAATAACTTAAATTCATTTTAGAATAGATTGGTTTTATTAAAGTCACAGTAGAAGCAACACGACAGCTATTGGCTACTGACCTCACAATTTTGAACCTCGGTCAAGTGACGAGGATGACACCTGAGCTTGTAAGTCCCTCTTCTAATTTTAGCACAACTTCGCGGTAAGACTTTGAGCCTCTACATATTTTACATGCATCGGCTCCTGCCGCACAATGAATCTTTATAGGCATCAAGGCTCGACGAAAACCGCCGGCCACGAGTCCTCAACCATGACCCTTAGGCTCTCGTGGCCACCCTTTCTGAATGGAACACTGTAATATATTAAAAAACCTAGAAATCTAATTACTTTGCAAAACAAAAAGAAGTAAAATATGATCCTGTTTTTTTTAAAAAAAAATAATGTACAAATATTTACTGATAAATTACGACACTGAAGAAATTAAATATAATTGTAAGTTTCTAGACAGAGAAAAAAAAAAAACTTCATCAAAATCTAATAGGATATCAATTTTAATCTCTTTTAATTCATCTAATTTTCTATGATTCATTTTATTTCATGTTTTTTTTTTTAATCCATCACCAAAAAAGTAATGATCGAAAATTTTGTTGAATGGATTTAGAAATGAAACTCACGTGTGTGTCTGAGCTAATGTTACTTAATATAGTTACCCGGACTTTTTCAGATGGGGAGAAAAGGAAGTATAATTGAACTAAGTCGCCAATTTCTGTCTCCATCGGACAACTCCTTCCTGGTGCTTCGTTTTTTTGTTATAGAGTGTATATACATATATATATATATATATATATCTTTTTCACTCATCTGAAACAATATTCTGGGTCATACTTATGAAATGCAACGCAAACCTTCTTTCATTTTTAAGTTCACATTTCATTTAAGTATTCACTAGACTTTAAGAAGGCAAGTTTTGATTACAATTTTGAAGGGGGATTTGATTGAATTATTGTTTATTAAAGTCGCTCTTAGAAGCCTAATGAGGGATATTGGCGATAGACCTCGTAATTTTGAGCCTCGGTCAAATGACGAAGACGACACCTGAGCTAGCACTACCCTCTATATGATTCCACACGACATCTTCGGGAAATTTTGAGGCCTTGACAGATTTAACGTGCCTCATCCCTGTTACACGGTATATCTTCAGAGGTACTTTGAATCAAACCCATGATTTGACAAAAACAACGCTGGTAGCGACTTCACAACGATTGTCACTAGGCTATTAAATCAATCCTCAAACTGAGCGAATTTTCATGTTAAAAATAGCATTGTTTAACACTAAATCTAGCGCGCTTCGAATTTCCCTTCATCGGGCGCGTTGCATATGAGAGAAGCAGTTATATATATATATATATATATCCAGGCAACACCTTCTCTACACCCGGGACCTTTTCTCGCCTTTTTTATATTTTGTTTGCTTAAATTTGTTTATTTCTTCCAATACTACTACGTAAATAGTAAAATTTCTGAAGTGTACAAGATACAATATATAAAACTTCAGTTACAAATATTAAATGAAAAGAAGTTAAAATACAACATTCAATTAAGGATACGTATACTCAAATAAACAAAATATAATTATACAAGACGATGATACAGAAATGGAAAAATCTTATTCAATCTTGGATTATTTGATTGAATATTTTTTGTACTTTATAGCAGCTTGCTCCGAGCAAAAATATCCATTTCATTTTGTACAAGAATGCTTCGTCATTTTGCTTTTCTTTGTTACATATTAACACATCAATCAATAACTCCCGAGACTAACCCAGAGATGGCGCTCGTAGTAAACCAGTAACCAGGTCTTTTTAGAGTACTAACCTTTGCTTGAAACGTGTCAAAATCTTAAGTCGGACGTGTCAAAAAGTTAAATCGATCGGACCAGAAACAGCTGAGTTATCGAGGTTGGAGTAAAGTCGTTTTGTGGTTTGTTTAAAAAATGGAAAAAACCGAGTTTCGTGTTCTGATAAAACATTGTTTTTTAATGGGTAAAAACACCGTGCAAGCGAAACAATGGATTGAAAAATGTTACCCGGACTCTTGTCCATCAAAAGCAACGATTTGTCGGTGGTTTGCCGAGTTTAAACGTGGTCGTACCGACACAAATGACGCGGAACGCTCGGGTAGACCTGTGGAAGCCGTTACACCGGAAAATGTGAGTGAAGTGACAAAAATTATAGTGAAAGATCGTAAAGTGAAGCTCCGTGAGATTGCTGAGATGACACAGATATCATATGGAAGTGTATTTACT
>BMAW01037240.1:57595-81947 GCA_019974015.1 Nephila pilipes
AAAATTAAAAAATTTAAAAAAAAAAAAAAAAAAAAAAAAAAAAAAAACAATATTATCTAAATATTGGTCATCTCGAAGTGATGAAAATTTTATTTATTGATTCTATGAGTGGCTTACAATCGTTAAATCCCCGAAATCCCTCAACACATCTATTTATCATTTATACATTCAAAACTGTTCATTTTTCGCAGTCTCAAAACATTCAAGTGTTATTTATTAGATACCTTCCCACGTCGATATAAAGAGCAACGAAGTAATTAATCTTACTGCTAAATCTATATCTAATGAAATCTTTCCTACCATTCCAAATTGTGACATAAGAAATACATCAAACCAGCAATTCATGACCACTGACATCTGGAAACAGAAAATAAATTATATGACATAATACCTATATTCTCTCAATGGAATTCATTCTCATGTAGAAGACGTGACGTTGATGCGACTCTCTTCACCACCACCACTAGAAACTAAATAAGCCTTAACAGCTAGTCAGAGAGAAATACCTTGTTGGTAAAGGTGCAGCAAAAAGCGACCGGTCAACCTTTCTTCAGCAGCAGCCATTCCAAGGTCAGCAATTCTCTGTCTCCTCGGGGTAGGAAAACATTCAGCCGCCAAAGTTATGCAGCGACTCTCTTCAATAACACCAAAAGCTAAAAACACCTTAATAACTTGCAGGAGAGAGACGTCTCTTTTAGTCAGGTTAGTAAAGGCGCAACAAAAAGTGACCAGTAATCTTTTCTTCAGACCCAATGGACCAGGGTTCGAAACAGCCGTCACCACTCCAAGATCGAAAATTGTACTACCTCACTATTATCGGAAAACCACGCAAATTAAAAAAACGCAATTTTGACGAGTCCTTGTATTGAGAACACTAGGTTGCCACACAGTCACTTTTTTCTGTTAACATCTCCTCCAATGTGGAACTATTGTGTTTGTCATCTCACTGTTCTTTAATTGACTTAGAAGGGGGGGGAATCTCAAAAAAAAATATTTTAAATTTTTAAATGTGTGGGTATCAGTCCATATATGTAATTTTATTACATTATATTTTTTTTTGTATCATAGAGTTGTATTTTAAATTGTTTTAGTTAAAAGAAATTTAATATCATAACCTTGTGTTTGACACATTATACCACTTGAGGATTAAGTGCCATAAATTCATCCGTCCATCCATCCTAAATATAATATCGAATCTTGTATAATAGAGTAGTGACGCCTCGTTATTATTTCCTTCTCTTCCTATTTTTAATTTTGTTTAAGTAGCTCAGTTTCTTTTCATTATTTAAATCTACAAAGATCCTAAAGCTTAATTAGACAGTCAATAAGATCACAATTCCAAATGAAGAGACGTCAGGTAAAGAACTACACAGTTTGTTGAGTTACTTTCCAGATTACTCAATGTCGCTCTCTTTCAAATAACTCCACACGAACCTGAGCCCAAGCTAGAATTAAGCAATAAAGTCTTAGCTTGCCCCAACTCATTTGCATCGAAGGAGATACTTCTCGAATGCAACGGGATCGACTCCTGTTATTCCTTATTCTAACTAGAAGTCACTTTTTACCAATTTTAACTACTAATGATCATCTGCAACAATTCATTCCAATTAACTTACAAGCCTCTTTTGACTTCTCATTATCTTCTGGCCAAATTATTCTTTTGAATTCTATTAGCTTATTTTTCACTAACTTGATTTTAATGCATTTACTATTTATCTTCATCTAATTTGCCTAATTACGTTTCATTTGGTTGGAAAGGAATTGGAATTTTATGCAAATCGAATCATAAAATGTCTCCAAGGTTAGTGAAGTGAAAACTGCAAATAGCTCAACGTCACAGCCACGATGGAAAAGTTCAATTAATTGAAAATCACACACAGGTGATAACTAAATTATTTTATTCGTATCTACAAATAATCAATATTTATTGCTCAACCTACTCTATCTGTAGTAATTAATCCCTTTACATTTCTGATCCAACATTTAATGTAATAATATTGTATTTACCTTACAGAAGCAATCGGTTTTGGGTCCTTAGAAGGTTTAAAGATGAGGGTTCGAATCCCTGCCCCTAAGTAGATTTTTCTTGGCTATGATGTCATAAGTTCTCACACTTCGCTAGACAGTCATGATTTCTACGTTTTTATGACTTTATTCTCTACCACTAGCTTCCAACCTCAGTATTAATTTTTCTCTGCTTATAAGTGAAATTTATCAAATTCATTCACTAAACTCCACATACTCCAATAAAATCTACATAAGTCCCGTTTCATTCATTAGAAATATTCAAAATTAAGAGTTCAGATTACCTAAGCAGAAAGATTCTTAACATCTTATGCTCCATGGACCTTTTTATTGAGGCCACGGTGACGTAGTGATCATGATTTCGGATTCGTGGCCGGAGGTTTTCCTGCAGTCACGGGTTCAAACCTTGGCCCTAAGGACCCGCCGTGTAGTTAGAACTGATGCACGTTAAATCTGTCGGGACCCAAAGTCCTCCCGTTGGCATGGTGAGGAAATTAGGAGAGGGGGCAGCTCAGGTGTCGTCCTCGTTTCTTGACCGAAGTTCACAATTACGAGGTCCGTCACCAATAGCAATCGTGTTGCTTCCAGTGCGACGTTAATATAAACTAAACTTATCTACAACCCTTTTATTAGTAAGATAGAGATATTTTGGGGGAAACTCATTTGAAATAAAATTTCTCCTTAAGACATACATATAACATTCCAGAAGGCTCAAAAAGTATTTATTTTTGACGACAGAGGGCATTGCGAAGGCACGTTGGAGTTGAAGTTGTGTACTGCCATCTCTTAATGAGGATAAGCAAATTTGATATAGATTCAATGTTTGGATTTGATTTAGAAGCACTTTGGTGCCAGTTCAAAATTTGACTGAGGCAACATCGTGTTGTCGACATTTTGCGACGTGTTGTCACTGTCGATGAAACCTAGATATATGATTATACATTGGAGACTAAGCAACAATCAAAGCAGTAGATCTTCCACTTAATCTAACCCGAAGAAGGCGAAGGTGGTCTCATTTCCCAAGAAAGTTATTGTAATGATTTTAGGGACAATTAAAGACGTCATCCTTATGGATTTTTTAGGAACAAGACAAAGTTTAAACGACGTTCGAACGTAACTACGGTGGGTAACTCACCGTAGTAAAGTGTAACCGATCACTGATCTGCGGTGAGTTACCCACTTCTTTTTCCCCTTCCCAATACCTCATTTCACATTCCTAATACGGGTAATTTTAAACGACCCTTGTATATACCTGAAAAAAAAGTCATTTAGAAAATTTGTTAATTGTGATAAAAATATTATAAAAGAAATAAGATAAAGAAGTATGCATGTCCATTTCTCATCGCAGTAAATAATAATACGTAAATCAAAGTAATTTCTTGAATAATACCAATGCGATTGATACATAAGATAATTAGCGTAAAATTGTACATTTTAAGTCATGTTAGATTGAATGTTTTCTTATTATTTATCTTGAATAAAACTTACAACTCAATAATAGTATAATCTCGATTAAAGGTATAAATAATACAAACGGAATTGTGTTCCGCAGTTTTATGAAAGAAAATGAAATGCGATATTTTATTAATTTGTTCTAAATAAAAATTATGGTCAATCAAGCACTCTCTAAAGCTTTTTTATGGACCCAAATATTAAGAATACTTGTTCTAAAGAGAAGTTATTTTGATAAATAACTAAAAAAGAGAGATATAAGTATTGTCTTACCGAACTAAAATGTTCATTGCGATGGTGATACATGAACGAATTTTGAGAGATAATAACTTTTTCGCTGCCGATAAAATTTCACTGTTCAAACTTTAATTTAATTAAAGAAATAACACAGAGAAAGCGAGTTGGTGATGCGCGCACACACACACACACACACATATATATATTAAAATTCCGATTATATAGTTGCCGAGATAAGTAACTTTCGTTGTTTTCCCTGATGGTATTTCATTTTGATCTCGCATTCAAACATGTCTGAATGTATATTTTATTCATTTACATTATCAAGCTTTTAAAGAGAAATGATAAAGATAAAACAAGGACATCGTGCTATCATTAACATGTTGCGTGTATACTAAAATCATAGTATTCGGGCTGTATTCATTCTTGTTTTTAGGTATATTAGAATACTATTATGTTTGTTTTTTAGGGAGGGGGGTCATTTGTTATTCATGCTAAAATGAGTAATATTATGGAAATAGAAAAATAAGCTTTATTTACGTTTACTTCGAGGTTATTTACTATTGATACCAAAACACAATGAAACAACACATTTGCAGCAATTGTAGGAATAAATTTTTTCGTTGACCAGTTATATTGCGCTTATAAAAGTAAAAAAGGAGCCAATAAAATGAATGTGTTTGTGTGTAGGTGGGAAATGATAAACTCTGAACATTTTTTAATACTTTATCTAGTCTCTGTGGATTGTACTTTGATCAATTTCTAAGTATCCTGACTTGGATTGAGACATACAAGAATTTAAACTAAGAGGTTTTTCCTTCTTTTATTCATCTAACGTACTAGAAGTGAATGAAAAATAATGCTTCCAGAGCCATATTTTTTTATTTATGACCCAATTTTCATAATTGCTGTTGCACCTGAAAACTACATGCATTACCCATGTATTGCACTGTTTATTGTTCGACATATTCCCTACTCATTTCCAGACTTACATCAATCCATGACTAAATGGGGAAACCCGACGGAAATTAATTCCGGTGGTGGTTGTCGACACGAGGCTTTAATGACAGCTATAAGCTCGTTGTCAAAGCAAGAATGATACCACTTAAAATGGTCCGCCATCTATGAGGAGAAGTGAAAGTTGCATTGTACAAGTTGGGTGGACACACTGACGGCTTGCTTCTACACCTTCATTTCTTGTGGGTATTACATTCTTTAATTATCAGTATACTAATGATACCTGGGAACAAAGAAAAGAAACACCACATACTTAATAGCATCACTTACATACGTGAACCAAACAACGTTTCTGTAGCTACATTTTTTTACTTATAAAAAATTATGATCGATTAAATTATGATTAAAAAGCATTCAAAAATGAGTTTATGAATTACTGAAATGTAAAGCTATCCTTGTAAAATTGTAGAGAGTAAGCTATTGTATTGAATTATTTGTTGCCTCATTAAGGGGAATTTATCTCACGTAGAAGCGCATATATATAAAAAAAATGTAGTATTTAAACCATTAAAATTTTGTGCTATTTTTTCTTACATGGTAGTGAGATTACTTTTTATGATTTTGAAAATCAAACAGTGATTACATAGCATTTCTACTCACAATAAGCATAAAATAATTTTGCTGTGTACTTTTTTTTATAAAAAAAAGTTCCGTACTTGTAGGCTGAGAAATTTGTTAAGTATATTATCAAAATAATAAAAATTCATAAGTGATTTTTTAAATTCCATTTAAAAGAATTGGTTTTTTTTGTGGAAAATTTGAATGGTAAGAAGCATTTTGAAGTAAAAATATTAATTTCGTGAAAAATAAATTTAATGAAATTGAAATGTAATTGATTAATATGAACCTTACAAAAATTCAATTTTCTGGATATTTTTTAATATCTGCAATAATTTAAAATAAACTCTATGAAAATATTCTAATTGTTTCTGAAAGTATGATTAAAATGTATATGCTGACTTATATGATCAACTGTACTGTAATGAATACTTTAAAAAACATTTTCTCATATCTTGACTTTTCAGCATTTCACTCAAAGTACCTATTTATGAGAATTTTATGAAAATTGCATACTTATATTATTATATTATTTTGCATAATTAGAACAAAAATTATAATATTTTGTACGCATTTCATATCTTTTCAGGGGTAGATACATATTAAAATATGAAAAATGTCATTGCCAATTTTCATTAATCTTTAACAAAATTAAAAACTTTATTAAATATTAAGCATTTATTTGTATTATGGGGAAAAATTATATATTCTGAAGCAAAAACCTTGATTAAAAAATTTATGAATATTTAAACCCAGTTTTTTGAATTGTAACTTATTATATACAAAAAGAATTGTATATTTTCATTAAAATTTTAAAAAAAAGTGTGATTCCTCAAAGGAAGAGAAAAAATACTCGTTTTATTGCGTTTAATAGTTGTATCACCCCCGTAAAGAATACATTAGATAACTAAAAACCTTTTTTGATATTAAAACGTTTTAATGCCAAAAATTGATAGAACTCTACTTAATATCCTATCAATAAAAAAATTATTTTCTTAAATTTGACCTATGTTTCGTCTGGAGTATACATAGATATATATCGAAATGAAAAATGCTAAACTTAACTTACTTTTACAATGACTTTAATTTTAATAATTTGTGAATAACCTAAAGTTTACTTTCCCTTTTTTGGCAAAAAGCTTGTAATTCTAAGTTTTTTTCCTAAACAGATTCCGTTTTGCATGATTTTTCTATTATAGATATCAAATTTGAACCAGAAACCCTTTTTTGAATTGGTAGAATTTCTCCGGAATTAAAGTTAACTTTCAATAGCTTATATTTTTTTTACTGATATTAGTATTAGTCACCTAAATCTGATGACTATGTGAGATCTGAAGATTGGATACTATGTTTCAAATTTCAGTTTGTCTAATTCGACTAAGATATTCGAATATGAATTTCGTATTTATCATTCGTCCTTTATGAATGAAATTTGTGGAAATAATAAAATGAAGTACTGTAAGTACATATACACTTATTCAGATTGGTGTTAAAGTTTTACATGTTGTGCAAATAAAATGTCAAAAAATGCATTATATCCTATATTTATTGACTAGATTAGAATTCAATTATATCTGCAAAGATAAAAAAAAATATCATAGAGAAGTAAAATTTAAATTCAACTGCGAATTACGCTAATGGCAATTACAAGAAATTGCCCGTTGAACCCTTTCATTTCACGGTTACTTAGAACTCGCGTAAATAATTTATTTTCGCTAAAACGTAACATTTCAGTTTATGGGAGTAAATATACGTTTAAGAACTAAATTACATTCAAGCAATTAATTATAAGAGATAGTTTTTTAAAACTTATTTTCTAATGATGTTTTAATATCGATCAATTTAACTGTGAAATGAATTTTTTTAAAGTATTTAAATTTGTAAGGCATTCTTAATAGCGATATCATTAAAATATCAGTAGTGATAAAA
Source organism: Nephila pilipes (assembly GCA_019974015.1). Lineage (NCBI taxonomy): Eukaryota > Metazoa > Arthropoda > Arachnida > Araneae > Nephilidae > Nephila > Nephila pilipes. Next base: position 64,814 of record BMAW01037240.1, read on the forward strand.
TATGTAAAATTTGAATTCAGGACGTGTAGAAAAAAGTCAACATAATGTTCTTCATTTTTTTACAATTATCTGAATATCTCCATTTAAAAACAAATAGAGATTTTCAGATTAACTAATATTATTTGTCTTAGATTGATTGATTATTTATTAACGTTGCACTTAAAAATAAGACAAGGGATATTGGCAACGTGCTTCATAATTTTGAGCTTCAATCAAGTGACGAGGAAGACACCTGAGCTGGCATCTCCCTCTCCTCACTTCCACATCATGCCAATGAGAGGACTTAGAGCCTCTTGAGCAGAGTTATCCAAACTATGGAACATTCCCCAAATGTTGCACATCGGATGATTACAAGTGGTTCTTTAGTCAGAGAAGAAATGTTAGAAAAACATTAGTACAATTATAAAAATGGAATATGCTATAATTTTTACGAGGTATATATCGCGTGATATTTTTGTGAAATAATTATATTAATTTGATTCATTGATTGTTTATTTACATTGCACTAAGAAGCAACATGAAGGCTATTGGCAATGGACCTCAAATTTTGAGCCTTGATCAAGTGATCAGGACGACACTTGAGCTAGCATCTATCTGTCCAAATATCCACATCATGCCACGGGAAGACTTGGGACCTCAATCCAATTTAACTTTTATCAGCTCCACCATTGAGCGGGATTTCAGTGGCATAAGACCTCAAAATCAGGACTTGAAAAAAATACCGCTGACCGTGAGTCCGCGACTATGACCATTATGCCACTACGGCGACTTCATTAAACTGGTGTAAATGCATTAATTAAACTGCTAGATTAAGTTATTCCTTTTCCTTCCCCTCAGTGAAGCAGAATCCATATCCTGATCTCTATTTACCAACCTTTAACAATGAATGCAAGACGGAATAACAAGTGCTCGAGTTATCTGACGCATATGACCTCGTCTGTCGAAAAAATGGCGCTTGGTATGCAAAAGGTTAGCTACCCCTGCTCTACAGATTTAACATGCGTCAACTCCGCTACACAATGGATATTTAGTGGCATTAGGACTCGAACCCACGACTCGACGAAAACCAGCCAGGCCTTGAGTGCGTGGTCATTTGGGACCACTAGGATATCGTGACCTCATGTGTTTTTGACAGAACCGAAGAAACGTATTCTTTGTTAGGTTCGAAAATCACCATATGAATGTAATCTACATCATATATCTCCTTTAATAGGAACAGCGCCCACAGTACATCACTGCTAATTTGAAACCGAAGTTTCAAATTTCTTAATCTTTTTTCAAGACAATAATGAGCAAATGAGCATTTAATTTCTCTTGATTTCTTACTATTAAATATTTTTATGAAGAACGGATCACTTTTTTTATTGAAAAACATATATGACTGCTGTTGCTTATGAGTTCCTTGCATGATATCTTGATGACAAATTGAGTGGATCATATTCAAAAGCGAAACTCAATAAAATCGAAGAAATCTCATGCAACTGAATTTCTTGGATGCAAGTCAAATTTTCGAACAATCGAGTTACATCCATTGAAGAAGGTTATCATTACTTATTTGGAATGTATTTAAGAAAGCAATTACTTATTCATAATTTACTTATGACGTAGAAAGAAAATTAATGAGTACAGTGTAAATATACACTAAGCGATGTTATTAGTATTAGTATTATTATAGGAAACTAAATAGTTTTCAGAATACTAAATTCATTTGTAGAATTTCCTTTTAATAGAAGAAAGGTTTATTTATCAATCTACAAAATTAAGCAAGGAATTTTATTTTTAAGGAGCACGCATAGCGTGTCTTACGAAGATAAACCTATTTTCTGGATCAATTTTATTTTCTGTTCACTTCACCTTGTTTGTGATTATATCAATTTAATCAAAAACTTACGAGTATTAATGTGTGACAGTGGAGTACTAGAGGTAAGAAAAGGTTTAGTAAATAATTTTTCATTTACATGTGTGTATTTATCATTACTTATTCTTTCTAATTTGAATATCTTAGGGAAAGAAATAAGTAGATGAAATACATTTCTTGAAAGATAGCATATGAATATTTTAAATTGTAAATAAAACGTAACATAAGAGGGAAGTTATTTTATCATGATGTGCTATTTTACCTTATAATTTTCGAGCTAAAAGTATCTCAGTGCAATGAAAAGTTTAAAAAAAAATTACTTTATACCATTTAAAATCTCCCCGTTTTGCAATATCAACTGTTTATGAAGATATTGGACCTATTAAAAATAAAAAATAAGTGACCAAGTATAGTAATAAAATGCATATCTGTAAAAATTTAATTTAAGAAAGTTTTATTTATCTGAAAAGCTATAATGATATTATGTTATCTTCTATTAACATATGAATGTAGGATTTTTGTAGTAAGTTGTCAAAAATATGACGGTAGATTTAATTGCCTTGTATAGCTAATAAGAGTTGTACAATATTATCTAGACGTCTCATTTCCATAAAATGTAATCTCTGCAAGAGATCTCTGGAGTAATTAAGTAAGTAGATTGCATTTAAAATTATGTGAATACATGGCTTATAAACCTCTTTGAAAATAAAGTACATTACAGGATCAAAATTATTAAAATTCATCCGTACAATCTATAGTATATGTTATTACATAATTCCACACATCTTTAGAAAAATTTAATACGTCAGCGTTTAAAAATTTAAACGTAGATTATTTTTTTAATTCTTGAATGTTATTAAAGCTTATGCATATGCATAGTACATATAAAGGACATAACGGACTAAAAATTTCTATTTAATTTATCGTTTTAAAATTATATTTCAGTTTAACATTAAAATAATTCCCATATTTCTTTAAAAATTAAAAATATTTTATTATTTTCATGGAATGTACAGAAGCACGTTTCGAAGAAAAATTTTGCTATGCTGCAGTCTTTAACTTACTTTCTAAGTAATTATTTGTTTAACATCTGAAGCTTCCTTCTCGTGAAGATAAGCAAGGTTTTCTTAACGTTTAGCGATAATTTTTCTGCTTTGAAATCTAGATAAGAGGTGACGTATTAACCGCCTCAGTTGGGTAATTAGTAAAAAAATTAACATGAGGTAATTTTCAAAATAAAACTTTTTGCAAAAATACTTATTATTATTTTTTTTTTACTTTCTTGTTTTTAAGTGAAAAAATAACAATAAAAATAAAAGCACATGGTCTAGAGAGAGCTGTCGGTAGCATCTGAAACTAATTAAGAATAATCTCTTTAACTAAAATTGCTTCTCTGCACAAATTAAAGGATATGCAATCTTCAAACAAATAGTCTGTATAATTAACAAATTAAAAATTAATCAGATTTTTAGTCTATGATTTTTTCCAAACTTCTTTCAGAAAAAAGAATTAAAGTTTCCCCCTTCAAATTAAAATAGCCTTTTTCATTCAAATAATACCGTTTGGTGTAAAATTAAAATAATTTTGATCATTCTTGAATTAAAGTTTAGTTTAAAATATTAATTATTCAATTAAAAGTATAGACAGAAAATTACATAACTACATAATGGCGTCTGTAATATATTTTATGAAATTTACTTGTCAATAGCTTCATTCAATGAAGTTCGTTTACTTTGTTGATACATTATATTGGAAGGCGAAATATTAATTTCATTTTTTCAACCCAGGATTTGAAGAAATTAGATCAAAGTTCATCTTACCAATATATGGGTATTTTGTTCATCTTCTTGCTTTTCTATATTAGTACGATTGTAACCGTTCAGTGTTACTGCCACCTTGTGAAACATTTTCAAAGACCATATAACTTGAAGGGTACGTGACAATAAAACTGAAACACTTTAAATAACGATGGTAATTTCGGTAATTTATTCAGAAAAAAGTGTAAAAATTGGATTATAACATGTTTGTTGTAGTTTATAATTGGATGGTAGATGATTCTTCTTAATGTGTTTGGAATTTACTTCTACTTTGATATGAATACATGGAATCTTGGAGCCAGAAAGAAATGTTTTGTAAAAATTATTTTTAAAAAGACACAGTTGAGGTATGGAATCATCTTATACGAGAGCGAAAGCATAGACTTTCAAAAATCTGATGAATTTTTGAATAAAAAAAAAAGATTGAAAAAATTTGATTTATTTGGGAAAACTACTAGAAAAACATCTGATAGGAAAATACGAGTCACATTTGTATAAAATAAATGGAGGCTTAGCTAAAAACATTTACAATTGTAACAAATACAGTAACAAGCCAACTGTAGGAGTATATATGCAAGTTGAATTGAGTATTTGATACACTCTAAAAGATGGGGGGGGGGGGGAGTAATCAACTTCACCAAAAATTACAGCCAAAACTGTGAATTTTGTCTTCTTAATGATTGCAAGACATTTTGTATATAAATGTAACAACGTTGTATGTGTTTAAATAAAAAAAATTTCATTGTGATTTAAAATAAAACTAATTTCCCCATTTACACATTTACATGGATCAGAATGTAAAACATATTACAAAATCAGAAGATTAATAATTTAATTTAATAATGAAAAGGTGTATATAAAATCGTAAGTAAAAGCAATGGATGTCTTGTTAGGAACCTCAATTGTATATATTAGTTGTAATACTTTATGGAACTTATTTAGAATGTAGAATCAGACAATATATTTCACCTTTCGGAGAAACGAAATTTATTGCTAATTATTTTAATCAAACGATTTCATTTTGCAAAAACAAACTATTAGATGTATACGAGATAATATAGGCGAAATTAGATTTAGCATTGACGATAAACGTAGAACGTCGTTAGAATACCTGACATGTTCGAATTAAGTATTTTCATTAAATAGAGAATACAAAAGACATTTGTGAGGCTCAGAGGGAATATTAACAGAGGTTTTTTTGCCACAAACTGTTCGAACTGAAGGATACGATTCCTTTTTTTTTCATTTATTGTCAGTCGTTTGCTGAGCAAACATTATTCACCGTAGTATAATGAATCCCACATTGGCCTTTATTTTAGTTGCTTCATCCAGCGGGAGCATTATCTTGTCCAGCAATCAATTACTAGCAACTCTTTAGTACTCTTGATTCACGTGCCAAATAATTCTTTGTGTAACGTATTAATTTTGAAGGGAGTCTTTTGAACACAAAATGCGTGCTTTTGAAAGGAAGCAAATTTACTAAACGCAAAACTATTCTCTTTTGTTCGGAAGGAAATTACTATTAAATGGTCAAACGAATTTTTACTCATAATAGATCGGTAGACTGGAGAGATGTATTTAAACACAATATAGTTTAATTTTCTGTAATCGAATCAATAATATATATATATCCTACGATGTTGGAGAATACAAAGACATAATTTACAAAATTCCTTAAAAGCACACTCTTACAAACTGAAATGTTAATATTGTGGCAATATTTTTATTAATGTTGACATCTAGATCTGTCTTTTAAATTCTTCGTAATTATATTTATGGAGTTTCGGCACTTTGTTCAAATTCAAGAAATGTCTCTTTACATTCACGCATTATTTATGTATTTAAAATAACAACAAACATAATTAAACTTAAATTGATTCTAAGTTCTCAGGAATATTTATTTTAAAACAGAATTCAGGTCAGATAAGAAAAAAATTAGCTAAACCTTTTTTTATCAATAACGCATTTTTGACTTACTACTGTGTGAATAATTCTCAGAATGTATGAAATGAATGTTGAACTAATTTACAACCGAAGTTAATTCTTAGAATAAATTCAGTATGTATCAACCATCTTTTACACTAAACTTACGGACTTAATTTGTTGGTATTAAAGCCCTTGTAGTATTTACTTTACTGTAGTACTGTAGGTAAACTTTTTATCGTAAAGGAATCTGAATTTGTTTCCTACCCTAAACTTAAATTATTAAATTACCTAATTGTAATTAAGAAATACTTGTGTGTTACATATAATTAATGGAATGTATCTAAAGCACCTGTTTAGGCGATATTTATCTAGACAGGACAATATTTTAAATCAGCGAATAAAATGAAGTTGATGCAAAGCCTTGATTTAGCTCATAACAAGTAATGATTTCGTTATATTTTACAGAAAACTAACACAGCTCCATTCAGTTTTATCAGAGGACTGAACTTTCATTGCTATAATATCGAGTCAATGAACTTATAGAAATATTATATTCTGTTATAAACCGCAGTCGTTCAAATTATCGTAATGCACAAAGTTCATTTAAGTAGTTTGCAGGAACCAAATTTACTATACAAGCGTAGTGCAAATACGGGGCAAATTATTATCTTGAAATTTTACTATGCAAGGTTCATTAGAATATACTTGGCATAAAGTACTTACTGAAAGAAAACAGTTTATATAAAAATTTCATTTAACGTAGTTTCTATACATTATGGATGTTAACAATCTATAATATATAATAATAAGCGTTGCTAGGGCCAGATGTTCAGCATATTAGTCATCCAATAAAATATTAATTTTATGGCCTTTATATGAACTGGAGGAAGTTTATAAATAAAGATGTGGCGAGAGAGAGGTACTTAAATATCTTCCCAACATTTTAATACTGAAATAACGATAATAATCACAAATGTTTAATACTCATTGCCTGTTTTGAAATGAGCTGGATTTCTAGTAAAATAGTTTTTGTGCGTCTTAAAAATATGTTACTGAACAAAAATGTAATAAAGTAAATTAGTGGTATTCAATGCATTTATCTTTGTAACATGTTTTAGAAGCATTAATAGCCACAATGCTCTATTTTCGCCCATTCTTTTTAATTTTTTGTACTCCTTTTATTATTACTGTTTTTATTTGATGCATGTATATAATTGATTGATTGACGCTCACGTGATATTTCTGATAAAAATATATAACAATAATTAAAATTAAATTCACTTGTCATACACCAAAAGTTTAGAATAATAAGGATATTACTAAGTTATAAACAGAATAAAATAATGATAATCATTTTCAAAAATTTTAAATTTTTTAAGCGATCTTCTCACATCTTTGGTTTCTGATAAAACATTTTTTATTTGTAAATTTAATTAACGTCTCAATAAAAGCAACCCGGGGGGTATTGGTGACGGACCTAATAATTTTGAGCCTCGGTCAAGTGACGAGGATGACATCTGAATTGGAACCTCCTTCTCCTAATTTCAACGGGAGGACTTTGAGCCTCGACAGTTTTAACGAGCATGATCGCCGGATACACGGTGGGTCTTTAGTGGCCTCAAAACAACTCGACGAAAACTGCCGGCAGCGAGTCGGCGACCGTAATTATTAGGCTACCGTGGCCACATTTTTTTTTAAATATACCTTCAATTTTTTGGAGAGATTTAAATAAATATTTATATGTGGGTGTTCAACAACTAATCACATATAATATTTCAATTAATTGATATGAATGTATATTATAAATTAAATGCAATAATACCAAATATTTTTTTGAGGAATCAAATGCATAGCAAAATAATGTATAACAAGTTTTCAGAATTGAATTAAAGACTACTCTTAAGATTATAGTTATGTATACAACCTAAAAATAATAATTAAGTTTGTATTCAGATTAAATTTGTATCCATAATTAATATTACGTTTATTTCAAATACTTTTGATTCTAGTATTCAGGAATACTTTAAAACTATGGTACTTCATGAGAAGTGAATTTATTAAAATAAAACTAATTAATCCCATTTTAAATAAAAAATGCACGCGGAGTACATTAAAACAAATTTAGCAGTTGTCATGGATCTGAAATGCTTTGAAATAGCTAATTTGAAAATATCAGGAGGAAAAGGGCGTTTTCGAAACTTTAAATTAAGTTAAAAATTACGTGTAAAGTAAAATACAGTAAAGGAGAATTCTTTAATATTTTGAGGCAATTTCGCTGTGAATTCAAATCTTAAGACAGTCGTAAATTCATCTGAGATGTCATAAATGGGGAAATTATTACCATATGAACTCTTGCAAAATCCCATTTGGGCAGCACCATCCATTCACTTACCTTGAAGCTAAGCTTAAGAGCACATATTTCACGTAATGAGAAAATAAAAGACACCTGTGTGCAGAAAACGTTAATAAATCTCCATAACCAATTGTAGTCTCGTTTTAAATGGTTACTAACTTCTGACTCAGTTTTTCAATAGAAGTGCCAAGTAAGCCTAGTAGGCTAAATAATGCGTGAGTCGATTACTTAACTGGAAATCGTAATTCTCTAGAGTCGAAATCGGGAGCCTTGTGTAAAGTTATCTTTGTTCAATCTTTCCTAATGGTATCACGGAAGTCTATCACAGCCCAACCTTTCGGCACGCAAACCACACTGTTCGTGAAACCGCACAGGATTAATTGCTTGCTCTAGAAATGCTGTAGAATAGAGTTGACAAGCACCCTAGCGTACCTTATTCATAATTGGTGAAATGATGAATGCTCAATAAGGTAAATCAGACTATTTCATCGCAATTATTTCCACATTAATGCTGATAAAGCAAAAAAGGAAACAAACCTCAAGAAATGTTATTGATCTAGCTTTTCATATAATATTGTGTCAGAGAACTTTCAATTAATAATGCTTTAGGCACCTGAGTAGCATTCACGCCCTTCAATAATCGATTACTGGTAACTGTACATAGAGAACAATGCATCACCTTCTGGATGGGATCTCATAATTTCTGGCGTGTTAGAACTGGGCGAAATTTACGAATATTTATTGTTACAAAGAATATTTGTTAATAAATAGTAATATTGCCGTATGAAAAATCTAAAAGCATTTGATGTTTGTTTCATTTTTTTTCTGCATTGAAATAAGAATTTCTTGTAAATTTAATCTACATGTATACATTTATCAAAATTACAACATTCTACATGGAACGAAGAAAAGTTAAAAAATTAAAAAAATAGAAATATTTTTGACAGTTTCTATTTGATGTAAATCACATTTGAGTTATTATTAAGGTGAATTGCTACTTATACCTTATTTCAATTGAAATTGTTTTTCAAGAAAATTGTTTTTAGAGGATAACATAATTTGTAAGCGATTGTTTTCACTTGTATCCATTATCATTGTAAGGAAGAAGATAATTCTTTAAAAGCTTTTTTTTAAAGCTCAAAATCTAACAGACAAGTAATTGAAGAATGTGCGAATTAATAGTCGTGGAGAGCATTTTAATGCGACTGAATCGTTATTTAGTAACAAAATTTTTCTTTTTAATTTTAAAATTCACAAAAAGCTATTCATTACTTACTTAATACTGTATTTACACCATTTTAGAACGTTAATATTGTAAAAGATGTTTACATAAAATTTTAACCTAATTTTAGCGTTTTTAAAAATTTTCTTCATCACATTTTCGAATATATACTATGCTGTTCAACAATATAAAAAATTTAACGTGAAATAATATATATATTGTTTCATTATAAATCATATATACCTTTATTAGTTTTAAAAAGATTTTTAGTTGGTGTTTATATTTAATGCCATATAAATTCATAATCTTTATTTTGTGATGAGAGTTACTGTAAAATTTAATCTAATATAGCTGTTAAATCTTAACTCTTACTGGAAAATAATTTATTACCGTTTAATATTTTTTTGTAAACGTAGAATATGATTCATGGTTCGAAAAGATGCTGAGTTCTACAGATAAATGTTTTACAAATTCTCTTTGATGAAATTAGAGGAAATAAAATTTAATAACTGCCCAAAGATTAATATCATGTCGAAAGTTTTTCAAGGTTTTTCCCTCAAGAATTTTATTTGGACTAGCTCTCACTTGTGTGATATAAAATTAACGCAAATAAAATAAATTGTAAGATAAAATTTATCATTCTTGAGTGCAAAAATGATTTTTTAAGACTCAATCAGATACTTACGTAAAATAAGAGAAGCACGTTTTGATTTATTGCTTGTTAACTAACGTCGCTATAAGAAGCAAAGCGATGGCTATTGGCGCCGGACTTCGAAATTTTGAGCCTCGGTCAAGAGACAAAGACAACTGAGCTGACAACGACCTCTATCAAGCTTCAACACCATACCACATGGGATGACGTGGAAGCTCGACAGATTTAACGTGCTGCAGCCCCGCCACAAATAGTTGATTTTTACCGAAATAAGGATTCAAACCCATAAATGGCGGAAACAACTCTGACGGCGAGCTCACGAACTTGACCACTGAGCGATATAGAAAATTTTATGAGAAAAAAAAAGAACAAGATTTCTACTTTTTTTTTCTTTATCTTTCAGGGTTTATTGGGCTCTATGTTCCTATTGTTCACTATAAAAGCACAGAATTCATTGTCGCATTTATAGTAGAGATTTTGTACGAAATTTGCAATGATTTTCATGTTTATTAAAATATATTTCTAGATCAATATTTAAATGTACGAATTAAAAATAAACCACATTTGAAATTTTTTCATGAGATAAAGCTTACTAATATGAAGAAGCAAGAAATATATTAATTTTATTTTACTATTTCATACCTTTCAATATTTGAACTATCTCTTTTTTAACGCTTTATTCCATCATTGCGCAATTCAATAAAATAACTCCTTTTGAACACCTCTGTTTTTGCTTGAAATAAATTCTCCACTTGGCAAAATATTTGACAATTATTCTAACAACAAAAAATTAGCGTTTCGAAAGCTGTCCTTCGGTAGAAAATGAAGATGTTTATTAGTAAAACGGGAACATTTCTCTGGAGACATTTAAATGAAGTGAAGAAAACTTCAAAATTTTCGCGAATATTTTGACACATGCGTTTGACTTCGAGATAATTAAACTGTCGAAGAAAAGCGACTCGTAATTAATTTGGTTAATCTTAGCGATAATCAACGAAGTCAAGAAAGAAACATTTTAGTCAGTTTTATTAAAACACTCAAGAAAATGAAAATTAAACCCCGATGATGACGTTAAAAATATCGTATTTTTTAAACGAATTGAACAAAATTTTCTCAATAAAAGTATGTTTATTCAAATAGAAATTGTTCTGTTTATTCACGAATAGGATGCTTTTAATATTAACATTAGAACACAAAAATGTATGAGGATGAACTTCAGAAATCAAATGGCGAGATTATTTAGCTTTATATGTAAGAGAACATCGAAAAAAAAAACACCATATATATATATAAATTTAAATAAGTTTCAAAAATGTTAGTATGCTAATGTGTTCTAAATTTCTTTTTTTTCGGGAGGGGAGTTGGTGCAACACCATATTTATTTTGAAATAAATAACTAAAAGACGAGCGGAATGGAATGAATTATGATGATTTTAACTATTCTTAAAGTACCAGAATTCCATTTCTTTAAGAGTAATGTTATTCTTTCAGGTGTGAACTAAAATTCTGAAAGAATGGACAAAATCATGAGATGAATATTTTACATTTGTAACACACACATATATACTACTTATACTACTTAATGAAATATATAGCCAATTATTCTTACAGAATATTCTGGTATTATTTATTTATGAATTTTGCAACAGATTCTTAATGAATATTATCGTAAATATTACTTTTCTTTAACGCAGATGGTAGAACTCGTAATATTGACGCTAAACAATACTACGAGTTCTAGGAAAAAGCTGATATAGTTCAAATGTTGTGTTATTCACATTAAATTAAAAGGCTTTCCGACGGTCTTCTTTAGTTTGAAAATAGGCGAAACTCCTATTTATGCCTTGATTTTAACAATAGATTAGTTTAAAAGTAGAACAAGTTATTATTTCAATGTACCCATAAGACTCATTACATGTTCGTATTTTATGTACAACAAGTATAATTTAATACGGGGGAAATAAATAAAAAGGAAGTTATAAGAGGAATATTTTATTAGAAATGACGAAAACAGATAGCTGTGACCTATATGTATGTAGAACAGAAAATAATAAGACATTAGAAGGATTGAATGCTTTACTCAGAGGAAACGAAACAAATAAATTAGTTAGGCATAGACTAATAGGGACAATTCAGTATTTTTAGACTAATTTAAAAGAACTGATATTTCTGCAATTTACGACCAATAAAAGTTAAAATAAATTCTCTATGACTTATACTTGGACAGAATTCGAAATGATTGAATCACTGAAAAGCGATTTTTGTCAAAAGCCATTTCCGGATCTTCCTACTTAAAGTCATTAAATCTGAGGCTCGGTTGACTGTTAGTTATGATTTGAGAGAACATTGGACTTAAGCTCCTTATTAAAAGGTAAAATAAATCAAAACTTTAAGAACCGTGATTGTACAAGATTTATAATTGAGATTAAAATATATACTCTACAGTTATTACATTTACATTTGGGATTTGGGCCATGTACAAAACTCTTTATAATTGGTAGTTAGATGTTCACAACTTGGATACTTTTGTTTTGTGTAAGAGTAATATTTCTTTCTGAATGATTTCTAATATCCATGTAGCTCGATTTGATTTTTTTTTCTATTTTCCTTACTTCAAAGTCGAACTTCAAAATAACATTCATTTCTCATTTTTAAGCTTTCTCATTATTTGGAATGTGTTGAGAGTCGACAGTAATTTCTCAAAATATTACATTACTTTCAAATAAATACAAGACATAATAATTCATATTTCTGACAGAGAACACGTTGACATTAGTACACCGAAAGGCTATCTTATCAGTTCGACATACGGAGAAAAAATTATCAGAGGAGCCGAAAAAAATTAATAATGGAATGGTGAAAGGGACAATTACTAAGTGTATAGGGATAGAATACCATAAAATATGCAATAGAAAGATGATTAGCGGCGATCATGTCCTAAGAGAGGTGATAAGGTGGAAGCCTATTGATTTAACGAACCTAATGAAATAACTCTGACACCTACCAAGTACCCTTGGAGCTTAGTGGCTTACATCTGAACCTCGCACATAATCATTCAGCTCTAATCCAGTCTTTCTAATGATGTTCTCCCCAGTGATTAATGGTTGTTTCGCTTCGAGGTCTTGACTTTTCTACTACAATTTGCCTTCTAAGGTTTCCAGAGGTCAAAAATCTGTAAATATGCTACTTAAATTACGTTAAATTACTTTTCGGGTATCGGATAACTCTGTAATGCGTTCTTTTCTGAAGAAAAAACGTTTTACTACAAGAAGACATTTCCGTGGTAAGGATTTGTGAGAAAAGTTTCATAAATATTGCGTTTAATGTTGTTGGTATTTTAGTTTGGTGGTGTTTTAAATTTGAATATGTGTGTGTTTCTTGAATAAGGGTAAATGAATAAATGTGTATGATTTTAAAAAAAATATTCTGAATTCTTATTTATTTTCTAGCGATGTTAAATTTAAAACTTTTTTTAGTTTGATGAACCCGATATAAAAGTTAATAGGATAGTTGAGAGAATAAAATTTAATTTGTGATGTTAATAAGTATTAATGTGTAAATTTGGGAAGTTAACAGTCTTAAAATATGAGTTTTTTGATAAACTTAGAATACTGATAAGACCATATTTATATAACTGCAACAAAAAAAAATTTTGTTACGCAAGATGTGGATAGCAGAATAACCGGACTAATTGATCTACAAACAAACAGTATGCTAGTCAAAATCAAATGGCACGTAACACAAACACGTGTTACCTCCTCTATGTACTCCTGCCCAGTAGTTGACTGAGAGACCTTTGGTTGGGAGTGGCTTTCGTTCGTAATGGATCTTGCATCTGCAGCCCATCGGAGTGTTTTCAAATAATAATAATAATTATAATTTCATTCTGCTACACGGAACATAGAAGCACTTGTTCTTTGTTAAAAAGAAGTATACGGTGATGAATACTTATCACGCATTAAAGTATTTGTGTAGTTTAAGTGATTCACAGAGACACAATCAGAGATTGAAGATGACCCATGTCCAGGACGTCCTACCATGTCAGCGATGCACAAAAACAATGAAAATAAATCAGCATTTGGGTCCAAAAAAGATCGTCGGTTCAGTATTGTAGTAGTTGCTGAAACCAATGCAATCGAGAATGAATTTATACGGAAGAATTTACTCGAGTTGTGTAAAAATAAGTCATGGATTTTTCATCAGGACAATACACCTGCTCGTAATGCATTATCTTTCACGAAGTTTTGGAGCAAGTATAAGATCCATGTGTTGTTTCATCCACTCTATCCACTCGATTTTACCCCAAGTGACTTTTTTCTATTCCCGTAGGAGAAATCAGCTGTGAAAAGAGCTAGATTGGAGGCAGTTCGAGCTGTAAAAGGAACAGCGACGGAGACCATGAACATGCTTTCAGGAAATGACTTCTAACACTGTTTTGTCCAATTGAAAATTCGCTTGGAACAGCATAGAGATTGTGGTCGGGAGAGTATATTGAAGAGGATAATGTTTAAAATATGATGAATAAGAAACAATGGTTTTTATATAGCAATAATTCTGTTATTTTTAACCTCAGCTTGTATCAATCAAAAATATATACAAGATTGAGGAAATCTCATTCAATTTCTAAAATCTTAAATGAGACAAAAATTTATTCAAATTAAATTTTAAGAACGCAGTTTAATTTTACAAATACCCTGTTCATTCAGTGAGCTTTTATTGGTGACCTCAAAAACGTAATACAAAGGACTTATTTTAACTATGAAGACGATTCCGTAACAAAGATATGGATGTTCTCATTCAATAAATAATATTCTCTAAAATTATTGTTTATATTATTTTTTTTTCATAACTCTTGAAACATACACGTAAAAATGTACCAATTATTTAAACACTATGTTAACAAAAAGTAGTTATACTACGTAGTATAGTTAAATCAATACAACGTAAAAAATCTTAGTATATAAAATTTGTATTTTTTATAAAACTACAAATTTGAAATCATAGCAAGCTGTGAAAACCAAGATTCATTTCAAACTGTCACAAGCTTCAGAAATGTTCCAATACTCGACGTTGAAAAAAAAAGCTTTAAATTTGCATTTGAAGTTAAGGCACTTTTTGTTCAATTTTCATCTAGAATATACTCTAATTATCTTTGGGGATTGCCGAAAATACAAACAAATTATTTTACACTCAATTGATTTTTTTTACTTGTAAAAAATGTTTTTATAAAACCTTTTAATAAATTGTTTCAGATTTCCTATTCAGTTCACTTTGTGTTGTCTATTTCCAACTTCATTATAAATGCTGTCATCAATATGCAAAACTTGAAACTAGGTTTCCAAATTTACTAAAAGGACACTTCTTCATAATAGCTTTCTTTTGTGGATATAAACATTATTCATAAGGTATAGAAAAACAAATAACAAAAGAACATAGTTTTTAGTACACTGTTTTTAATGTTATTGAATTTTTATAACGTCATTCAAATGCCAGAATTGACATTTTTTTCTTCGGGAAACTTAATGCATAAAATTTTTATATTTCTTATCTGACATATGTGCATCAATTATAGTACTTGACGCTTCTGTTTTCGGCTTTCCCTCTGTTCGTTGTTATTTTAATTTCGATCTTCTTCCGATGCAAATTATTTTCAGTTTCTTTCAAAGGGAGATTTTCCTTTTTTCGTGTCATTACTTTTTAGGTACTTATTTTTTAAACATTTGAATCATACATGAAAATTCGTTCTCTTTACTTTACACCTGAATGAATTGAAAGGAAATATTTGGAGTCTGAAAGAACTTTTGCTCTTAAGAAGATACTTTAAAGTATTTTAATTTTTATTATTAATTGTAAGTTTTTACATCGTGTTATTTTGCGTGATTAATTAAATGATCAGGATGTTTCAAATACCATGAATTTTTTTCTTAAAAAATATTTCCTTTTTTAATCTCGAAATGTAATTCAATGAGACAATGTGACATTGTTAGAAAAATCATGGTTCTCAATCCTGTAAAAATAGTACAGGTTTTTAAGTGATATTCACAATTCTTTTCAAATCTGAGAGGTAAAATATTTAAGATAAAACTAGAATGTGCGTTTGATTAAAAAATTAGATTCGGATTATTCTTAGAAGATTCCACATCTTCTTCCACATATTTCCCGTGTTATTTGAGCTTCGTTAATCTTCAATCTTTTTATTGCTATTCTAAGATTTATTTTTGTAACGAAGAGAATAAAATGTAAATAATACATAGCGATTCACGTACTTTACTGCTACCAAACATATGTTTGTGTTAATAATACACACATGCATATATATATATATATATATATATATATATGCATGTGTGTATATATATATATATATATATATATATATATATATATGTATATATATATATATATATATATATATATATATATATGAGCAAAACAACAAGATTATTATAATTCAGAAAATATCACATCATAAATAAATTATTCATATAGTTCCTAAATTCACACATTAATGTCTAAAAAACTACATAATTAAAGAAATCATTAAGAAACTGAAGTAAAATTAATATAACCCATATAAAATTATTATAAATAATTAAACATACTAAAATTAAAACTTACAAACTAAAACAAAAATCTATTAAATAATTAAAAACTTAAAAGAGAAAGTCAAGTGAAAGAAAAACATAAATTTAGAATATTATATATAATATAATTAATACAGTTCCATATTTTATAATGAGATACTTTGTGTTTAAAAAATTATTATTGATCAAATTATCCCGCTTCAATGAATTGCATTATAAAAAATATAGTAACAAGCCAAAAATCCACAAAATTCAGAAAATCAACCATAATAAAGAGAAGAAATAAAACAGATACCAATATTTAATACCAATATTATATCAAACTCGAACATCAAATATGCATAACAAAAATAGCGAGCATCAAAAATATGCATAAATAAATATCTAAAGTGTTGTAAAACAAAACAAATTTGAAACATAATAATAAAACAAAAAAAAATCTAAAAAGTAATTTAATTAAACAAAAATAAGCATGCAAGAAACAAATGTAAAAAATACCAAAGATACGTCATCATAATTAGTGTAGAAGCTTACAAAACCATATAACCTTATAATCATATAACTTATAACCATATTAACCACTTAACAAAACGCAAAAAAATAATAAAATATGCATTACTATAACCATAATATTTTAAGAATGAGTAAAACATCATGTAAACACTGAATGATTGATTTAAAAGAAACCACATACGAGTATACACACACACACACACACACAC
>BMAW01037240.1:82347-104764 GCA_019974015.1 Nephila pilipes
CATACACACACACACACACACATATATATATATATATATATATATATTATGGAAGGGGTATATCAAGCTAAAATCTTGCGAACGTATTACATGTATGTATCTAATCTCTTGTAAAGGATACCTCTATTTAAGGGATATAATGTCTAGTTCGGTGGGTGTCCCTTGTTGGGAGATACTATTGTATATGAATTATATCCGACTCAAGTAATTATTTTCTTGCGCATCTGTGTTTCCCTATTTGCATAATTAAGCTTAATTTGGTTGGAAATATATATTGTTTACTGCTTCCGTGCAAAAACTCATCATTTTTAAAATAATAGCTGACATGCCTGGATAATATATTACAATTACAGGCATGAAAACAGTTTCAAATCTTAAATATGATTAATTATTAATTCTCATTTAGAGAGATATGATATATCAATCATTAACAATTCGAAAGAAACTCAAATTATAATAATTCTTCTTATCACTTTGTAAAAATTTTAAATGCCAAAAACTGAAATTGCCTTACCTACAACATCTCCTACACCTTCTATGGCTATAATAGGTAAATTGTTGGTGAAATAAGGAAGTTTATATTTATGAGATTCTTACATTAATTTTTAATTAAAGGACATATAAAAAGAAATATTTTTTCCTTCTGGAGAGAAATTAATTATTTCAAACTGTATCATTTTTGCGCATTATATATAGCATTTCTTTTTCTGTAATAATAAGACTTTAAAACCCTTATATTTAAAAAAATTATTTTATTAAAATCAATCATTGCAAATAGAGTCAATATGCTGTTTCATAGCAATATTATTTTCATATTTATATTTGCCTATGAAAACATTAATATTCTCGCTTTTTAAGGCCCAATATTTTATATTGATGAATAAAATTTCATTTTTGCTATAAAATTATCTTTCAAGTGTGTGGTTAATTATGTATTTTTGTTCTTATTTTCCTTCCTTCAGGAAAGATTAATCATTATTTATTTAATTGCTTGCGCATGCAAAACAGAAGTAATGGCACGCAAGCTCTTAAATAGCACTTTGAATATACCTGCCACTAAATGATACACAGTATTTTTATTGCATGCAAAATTATGTGTAATTGATCGTTAGCAATTGGAAAAAAGGTTTTACAAGTAGTCTTTACTTGAGTTGTTCTGTATAAGATATTACATACATTTAAAATATTCAGCATTATAACAATGCCTCGAAACCAAAGTGTGTAATTTCTACTGGAATTCTTAAACAGATGGGTGTTAGAGGAATAAACATTTTATGGAATATGTAGTATTGGAAATAGTATTAAGATAGCCCCATAAAGATTTTCTTCTATTCTTCATGAAAATATAAGTTCTTTGCAAAAGAAAGTATTCGCTTAACAATATTTTTTATACTTTGCTTCTAAATATGTACGTTTTGATAAAATTATTTTAAAAATTATTGAGTGTGTGTAAAGTAAAGCGTTTGTAGTCTCAAAGAAATATAAATATGTAGTTTGAAGCAAATAAAGACATTTCTGTTGAAAGAAACTGAAAATTTTGATTTGCCTCAGATTTGCATTATTTCTTTTTATGGAAAAAAAATCAAGAATAAATAAATAAATAAAAGAAAGAAATAGCATTTACAATATTATATTATGTTTATAATCCTTATCCATTTAGTGTAAGGAGATAAATATTCACTTAAGAGAAATAGTCTTTGAAAATTCTACTATACACTCTTTTTTCACCATTGTGAAACTCTTGAAGATTGGAACATACGATATTTTTTAAATCAGTCTTCTCGACACAATATATTAGCCATAATTTTAATTCTTTTCTATTACTTAATTTTGTTTATTCTCCGTGTTTTTTTCTATTATATTCTACGAATTTTTCTTTTTAATCTGTTTGAGGAGTTAGATAAACATTTGCAATTCAGATAAACTAGTAAAATGGCGAGAAAAAGTCACAAATTTGACTTTTAATTATGTGTTACTCGATAAAAAAATGTTTTATAAAAATACGTGCTATATTATTTATTTCAAACCTGGACCATAATCACCATTTCAATTAAACGAATTTAATGTTGTAGTATTAGTTTCAACTTGGAAACATTTTCAATAAGGAAATATTTGCTTCTAAAATATAATGTTAGAGTTTGTTGAGAATTTGAAGAAATTTCCATTAAAGTGCAAGTATTTATTAAATGCATATAATTTATATAGTAATAATATAGGTAAAATTTTATAAATCTGTTTCTGTAATTACCGAAATGTATACAAAGACATTGTGGAATTCTTATGACCGTTCCTTTTTTATTCCTATTTACGCGATACCGTTTATTACACCTTCAATGCACCATGATAAATTAATGACAAAGCAATAAAAGCGTATTTTATTTCAGAAATATATTAAATAATTAATATTACAAAGGGAAACCTTATTGTTAAACAATATAAGAGAATAAAATAGTTATAATAAAATAAAACTAATGATTGATCAAATTTAATTTTAAAAGGTGATACAATAAAAAGGAATATTTGTTTTTATTCACGTTTTTGTATAGCATTACGCAAAAAATGCCATTGTCATTTAAAATAAATACACAAATTTAAATTGAAGGAAATCCGTTCTGAATGTTCATTTTTTGTCGTTTCCTCGGGTCCTCCATAAAATCTTATCGTGAGAGTTTTTTAATAATCATAAAATAAATGCATCGCGTAGACTATCTAGGGAAAAATTAAACACTTCCTGCTCTTGAAAGTTCAGATGCCTCGGCTGTTTTTCGCCTTTTGTTTTTGTAAATAAAAGTTCAACAAAGATGAATCTCATAAAAAACAGGAAGAAATTGTGAAAGAGGGACGTAAAGAGAGAAGCATCATAGTATCTTTGAAAAAGCTGTAAAATAAGAACTGTTGAGGTGGTATTTGGTTAATGTTATTTTATGATACATACCTTATTTCTAAAATTCTTGCGCATGATAAAAAGTCGTAAACTTTATGTTCCACGAAATCTGAAACACACAGTATTATATGTGACGATAATTAGTTTCTACTACCTTTACACAAGCAACATATTAATTGGAACATAAGAGTTTTACGATGAAATATCTGATAGAGGCCGAAGAAATAATTCTCTGAGTGTAGCCAAAAAGGCGATAGAGTCATTACATTATAACTTTTAACGTTTGAAGCAATGTTAACTTAATTAATTATCTTTTGCCTTTCCTGAAATGTCAATTATTTCGTCAAGTTTAGGGTTCTATAAATTATTTATCAGAAAAATTGCGGTTTGATGGGTTTTTTAGTCTAATTGTTAAACTAATTAGCGGTCTGTCATGCATTTAACTGTAGTACTTTACCTAATAGTGTTAGCTTAAATATAATTGGGAACATAATATTTTTAAATGCAGAGAAAAACCGTTATAGCGAGAAATTTATTACTCTCTATTTACTGGAAACTCCATCATAGCTTTTAAATTACGATCCATCTTTCGTTGTAACTAATGAGTTTCAGTATAAGCTATGAAGTGAAGAAGATTTAATAATATTATGAAAATATGACATTTTTGTAATGTTATTTCATCTAACTCTTTCTGTTCTATTGAATTTTATGTTACACAGAAGCGGGACTTAAAAGGAACAAAAAATTGATTATTTAGTAATTGTGGTTTTAAAATATCTTTTTTATCAGTAATTATTGTGATGTTCTACAAAACTGAGTCCTGTATCGAGAAATAGATAATTACTTGACCAAAAACTTTTATTTTTATCAAAGGAACATGTATGGTATGTTTTCTAACTGATATTTTCCATTTTCGAAAAAGTTACCTAAATGTTTGTATTCTTTTCAGATTATGAATTTAATTATCTTCCTTTTTTGGAAATATTAAATGATCATTAATAAACACCCGACGAATATTATAAGACTAAAGAATTTAGAACTTATTTTTGAAGGTATAGATAGATTTTCTAACTCAAGTATTATTACAAAACACAAATAACTATATTGAATTAAAAATTGTTTTAGTACTTAATTTAAATTGAAATCTCAATAATTATTTTGCAGATTAAACTTAAATCTCCCTTCAATTCAATACTGGTTTCACTATATATCTATATGTACTCGTAATATGGTCTAAGTTTTATTATTAAACAAATATATCTGTTGAAGAGATAATTATGTCTATTTCTTTAGAATTCTTATTTCAAACATGGTTTATTTTTGTACATACATATAAATTCATTTCCCAAAACACATGGGAAAAGGTAACGCTATTTGTTTACGGACAATACTATTTACTATCCTTATGAACACTAGCATCAAATTGTATGCCTAGCATTTAATGCACAGACCTAAATGCGTACTAATTATGATGTCTAGTCTAACATAAAAGGAAAGAAAGCATTCTAATTACAGTTTTATATAGCTTTTCTAGAACCTAAATTAAGGTGGTAATAAGGTAGTTCAACTCTATGTGTATTATGATGAAACTAAATAAATTATACAAATATTTTTTTAAATTACGCTTCAGTAAAAAGAAGTAAAAAGGACTCGAACAAAGAACCTTTTAAAAACATAATATATTTACTGCGCATAACACGTATATTTGTTTATAATGCTTTCATTTAAGCCGGTAGAAGACTCGTGGCCAAAAGTACTGCTAATAGTCTAGAAGGGTGATTCAAACACCTCATACACATTCGTTTTATTTAATCAGTCAATTATTATTATACAAATGCATTTAATAACAAGTCACGCTCTTTAAACTTCCCTCCAACTGTATGCTACTGTGCTTTGGCTCTGAAACAGACTTTTGAGATATATTAAAGGCATATATGAAATGAATGTTGTGTCCTCTAGGAATACAAAGATGGGATAATTAGGCTACTAATTTTTTGTTTGCACGAATTCAGAAGGAGTTTATAGTTTACTTTTCTATTAGTATTCTCAAAATATCTACTTAGTAAGTCTATTACTGTGGAATTACTAATATTACAGTCATTCCTTGCGACGTTTCGTCTAGGAGAGTTCCAAATAAACCCTCGCGAAAATGATTTGCAATTGCAATAGAATAAGACAAAATATGAAATGAACCTACCAGTTGTAACCACAGCAAATATTCTGCGTGTTATTCTATTTTTTTTTTTTAAATTTTCGAAAATAATGTGTTTTATTTTTATACTTCAAAGGCTTATTACGGTACTGAGACGTCCTCGACGAGGAAAAAGGAGTTTATTTTATTCGAAGTTTAAAGAATAAACAATTTTTTTAATAAAAGGAAATCTAAGTTACATTTTATCATTGAGATATTTGTATACTTATGTATCAGTTTATGTGAAAAAAATCAAATGTGTATTCATAAATAATTAGGTATGAACTATTAATAATCATTATTTGTAACTACGGTTGAAAGTAGGGAACTTAACTTTAGGTACATGCTACATAAAATTCCCAGGGGTTATAAATTTAAAAATTTGCAGACTACTTATTAATATAATATTCTATTAACTAAACATAATTCTAATTTTATTACTTAAATTAAGTAAAAAAATTAAACTTTAAATTGTTTGACATACTAAAGACTTTCCGTATAGAGAAGATGATGCATTTAAAATCAGTCGAGGTCCCAAGTTCTCCCTAAAGATGTGGTGTGGTAATTCGGAGATGAGGTGCGAGCTCAGATGTAATCCTTGTCAGTTGAACGAGGTTAAATATTTCGAAGTACATCACCAATACCCCTCATGTTGCTATTCAATGCCTCTTTGAAAAACAATCAAATCTTAATTTTTGTGATAATATTGTGCAATGATAAACATTTGTAGATGTTTATTAAAAAAATAATATTCACAGTGTAGGTGTAAATATGTCACTTCATAATATGCACAGCATGAGCACTATGGATAAATTAGATTTTGAGGATGTGATTAAAAATTACAGATATTAAGAAAATTCAATGAAATGAATTGATTAAAATAAAACTGCCATTTTTCAAAGTAGAGTTAGAGCTCGTAGAGGGTTTCAACATCACATATTTCATTTTTAAAATAGCTTTCATTTGAAACTTTACTTATACATTTGATGAATGCTCTTTTCATGTGTATTGGAAAAATGAAACAAAAGTCCACTAAGTGGAAAAGAACAAGCCCCATAATAAACAGGCCTTAAGAAAAATTAAATATAAGTAAAAAAGAAAATTTCTAAATAGAGGTTTAATATGAAGATGGACTATAAACAGATTTAAAATATTTTTAAATGTAAAATAAATTGTAATTTATAAGGGTTTGAGGCACTAAATTAAAATACCTTGTTAATTACAAATAAATTAAGAACTTTCTATAGATATTTACTTACATAACACATCGATCAATAACTCCAAAGACTAACCCAGAGATGGCGCTCGTAGTAAACCAGTAACCAGGTCTTTCTAGAGTACTAACCTTTGCTTGAAACGTGTCAAAATTTTAAGTCGATCGGACCAGGAAAAAGGTTTTTTGAAGTGAAGTGAAAAAGGTTTTTTCCAAGTGGGTGCCGCGAGTGCTTTCGATGGAACAAAAACAGCAACGAGTCGATGATTCAGAAAGCTGTTTATCGCTATTTACTGGTTTTATTATTTATACTAGATTATTGTATCACCCTAAAAGGTGATTAACAAAAGGTGTTATGTTGATGAATAAAAAAAAATTTTGCAAAAAAAATGTTGTTTTCAATTTTAGACTCGGGAGTTATTGATCGATGTGTTATGATATCAAAAGAAGTATTAACGTCTCGAGCTTATACAAATAATATATTATTTTATGTTTAGAGAAAATTATACTTTTTAGTACATTTTTAAATAAAAGCTTGATCTAAAAAGCTTTTTACTTATATTCATTTATTTTTTAAATCGGGAAATTTAAATTTAAAAGTGAACTATGTGAGTTTACGTGTGTGCAAAATTTCAAAAAATTAACATTTTTAAGTGCAAGGCCCAGGCCCTCAGATACTCCCTAGGCCTGTCACTTCTTGAGCATACTAAAGTACGGTACTGTACCTTACTTCATCAGAATTATAAGTGTATGCAAAATTTTAACTCGATTGTATGATAGGAAGTGAATTAAAATTCGAGAAAAAATATTTAAATGTTGAAATGTAAATATTATACATTTAACTGTATACAATACTACTCGTATAAACTATTATACGATACTTTTTATTTCTATCGATTATTTATATTAAAATATTTAATCGTCTTGAATAGTGAGCAAACATATGACTAAATGTTCAAATAACACGTTTTAATACAATTGCTGGTAAATCTTCTTGTAATTAATGCAGAACACGAAAAGAGTTTCAAGATGGTAACTAATAATAAATAATTAACACTTACTTGATTAAAAATAATACGTTATTTGAACTTTTTTTTTTTTTTTTTTTTTTTTTCATTTTGACCATTGATACCGAATTTTACAGTAACATTTACAACAGATAAAACAACAAATATGAACACAACAAAAATTTACTGTACAAAGATTATCACCAAAGAAAATATAAAAAATGAAAAAGAAAATGTTCTAAAATACTTACCATTTATCTTAATTATCAAGAAAACAATTTTTTTGAACGCTTGAATGAACCAAGAAATCATCGATTCTGAAAGTTCTTTTAAATTGTAACGTTCCTTTATTATTTCCTTGGGCTGACATCCTCACTAATTTAAAAACCATTGAAGCAACAATAAGTTCACAATTCAATGAAGGAATTTCAGAAAAGATAGATTTGGCTTTATTAACGTCGCACTGGAAGCAACACGAGAGCTATTGGCGACGGACCTCGTAATTTTGAACATCGGTCATGTAACGAAGACGACATCTGAACAGTCACCCCTTCTCCTAACTTCCACACTACGCCAACGGGAGGACTTTGGGCCCCGACAGATTTAACGTGCATCATCTCCGGATACAAGACGGGCCTTTAGTGGCTTAAATCTTGAACCCGCGACTCGAAGAAAACCGCCAGCCGAGAGTCCACAACCATGACCACTAGGCTAACGCGGCCACTTCAGAAAAGAACTGAATAACTTCATTAATAATTATTTTAATTAATGCTCTCTCTTTATGCTTATTTTTTGGATGTTCCTGAATCTCAATTTAGAATAAATATTAAAGTTGTGGCTTACCAACTCACCTGTGCTTAGAGAGCAACTTCTCGAATTTAAAGGTTCGACTCCTTTTGCCATTTTTTCAAACCAAGAAGCACTTTTAACCAATTTTAATCCCAAAAGATTGGCTACATTAAATCATTCCAGTTTCTAATATACAAGCAACTATGAATACTGAATATTAGCTTTCCTCACCCATTTTCAATTCTATTTCACTTGTATATCACTATCATCATATCAATTTATTACACTTCTTTCCTTCATCCAATATGAATAGATCAAGTTTCATTTTATTGGGTAGAGGTTTTATTTAAGTCTCTTCATATTACAAATAATCCTCAAGGTTACTGAAGAGTAAAACGTGAATAGTCCAGCGTTACAAAAGTGTCTAAGGAAATTTTACTCCAACCTTGTTTGATGGCTCTCACAAAATTTTCCGGGTTAAAACACCCCATAAATTTTCGATTGGGATCAAAACTTGACGCCTCGCAGAGAAATCGAGTAAATTTACTGTATAACCTTCAAACCAAAGTTTTTAACTCAAAGAAACGTGTATGGAAACGTTATCTTGTTGGATAAAATAGTCTGAAGTAATTAGTGAAGTTTCAGGTAATAATATTTTTGCTTAGACTATCAACGTGCTTGCCAGATTGTATTTTGTATTAGATAAAGACTGCCCGTGATGTTCCATTTGCTGCAAAAACCCGTTAAATTATTATTTATCTCCACAATTACTTTATTGACATATGAACAACAACCTTTTTTAGTTTTACAAAGATTGTACCAAAAATAACAAAATCCACTAGGCTCATCAGCAATAAGACTTTCTTTGTCAGAAACAAAATTTCATACCATTTTGGACCATGAAAAATATATTTTTTCAAAGTCATGTCTTCTTTTCTTATGTTGATTCGTTAGAGGTGGATTGACACTAAATTTCCTCTCCAGATACTGTAATTTTTATTCAAAAAATATTTTTAATTGTTCATGGGAAACATGTTTGACCCTCAAATTTCTTTTAATTTCATTTACTCGTGCAATTCTTTTTTTCTGGCAAGACCTTTTTCCAACCATTTCCTTCCTATAGATGCGTTAGTATTTCTGTTCTTATATTTTTCTCATTCAATATATTCCAGGTTCCTTTAGAAAACTGTAAGGTACAGTTTTATACCCTTAATTTTTTTTTTTAAATTCCATGCCAATTTAACCTATGTACTTAAAAAGCAATAATTTTCTCTCGTTTAAAGTCAGAAAAATGAGTTCGTTTCGCATCGTACAAAAATTGGGAAGAAATGAAGCAAGTAAGATTCCTGCTTAGAAAACTAACCCTTAAAATTATGAAATGGTCATTCTTTGATTTGAAATTTGCAAATTTTACTGTCATTTTAGTTGAAAAAACAGTTGTTCTTCTTAAATTTTCCAAAAATCGTACGAGCTTAAAATTCATAAAATAAATTTATATGTATTTACTTTTGAAAACATTTAAATTAGTTTACCTGAAAGATAACTTAATTTAATCAATATTTTTACATAAAAAAATATGCATATATTTCCATCTAAAAGATTTCTAAATATGGGGAGTTTTAGTTTCTCCTTGTACTTTTTTAACGTAGTAACTGGAAAAATATTACCTCCGAAAAGCACTAATACTCTCGCTTCAGCAAAATCTAATTTGGGTTCAAATTGATTTTGATTGGTTGATTTTCTTTTTGTTTATTGACGTCTCAGTCAAAATCAATACGAATGTATTGGAGATAGACTTCCTAATTTTAAACCTTGGTCAAGATCCGAGGAGAGCAGTTGAGTTGACACTCCCTTTTCAAACTTCCACACCACGCCATCAGGAAACATTGAGCCTCGACATATTTAACGTGCATCAGTCTCTCTACACGCAGGAATTCAGTGACACCAAGACTCGAACTCACGACTCGAAAGAAACAACGCCGGCCGCGAAGTTGCGACCATGTTTACTCGGCTGCATGGCTTTGATATAAATTGAATTACATGCCAATAGCATTTCCCTAATTCAAAATAATCCAAATAGGTAATTTATTTTTCTCTTGTTATATATTCGAAATTTGTATTCCTTCCAATTCAATGTAGAACATGAATAATTTTGCGACTCGAAAAATATTTAAATACTACCATCTTGCTACTTTATCTTTCTTGCTAAGCACCTTGAGTCCTCACAGCTTAAAATAAACTTAGCGTTAGAATCTAAGGTAGTTTCATAACTCGAAAAAAGAAGTAGTCTCTCATTTTCGGAGTAAAAGACTTTTCTGTCACCTTTTCTCCCCTGGCTCTTGATATTTTCATTTAATTTCCTCTACTTCTTTATTTTCTTGTATGTAAATAAGATGTCCCCAAGAACATTTACTTCACGGGGACAACAACAAGCTTGCTTGAGAAGTAAACTACGTTTTCTTTTTCCCTGGGGAATGATGTAGGGAACATTTCTGTCGTTTGTTTCGAGGAGGGTGCTGTAATGGAGCATCTGAAATAAGTTCTGGAGAGTGAAAGAGCGTATGAACGACCCTCTGAGGAATACATGAAGGAAATAATAGTTGAATAATTAGTTCTATAATTTAACTCTGTGTCAAATGGCAAGAGTCTTTGGCGGAAAGACGGAGGAATTTCTATTTATTCATACTTCTTAGTGGAGATTAGAAAATCATTATTTGAATTTTACTACAATTAATCGAAAAGATGCAAGGTTCTTAAAAGAATACATGCTAGAAGTATCCTTGTCTAGGAGAATCAGGGAAGAAATGCAGTTTTTTGAAGAAAATGGGGTTTTGGACAAAAATACTAAGATTCCATATAGTAAACGATCAGCTTTTACATTTTTATATGTGCCTTTTTGAAATTAAGAGTCAACACTGCTGATGTCATATTACAATGGGGAAAAAAGCAGTTATATAGAAGAATGAATTTCTTTAAGGCTTATATTTTACACACATTATTCATTTTGACGATAGCAAGCAGTTGTTTATATGTTTATTTTAAAAATAATTTGTTCATTCATCGAACATTGGATATTATGATGCTTACATTATATTTACTAAGAATATATTGTCATTTGCCTTTCAATTTTGTGAATTAGTATATAATTATTGAATTTTTTTTAAAAATTGGTTGATTTCATTAAACCGTAACCAGAGGTAACCATAATACTACACGTTAAAATTCCTGTTTTTAAAAAATAGTCTTAAGATTTCCTTTTGAAGTAAAATTGGAAACAATTGAATTTTATTTATTGTTCATTTTTTATCGACTGAATATTACTCTACCAAAAATGATTTAAAGTTTCATTTAAACACCATTATCCCGTATGATAGATTTATTATCACTAATAAATTTATTAAAATATGATTACAGTTTTTAAAGTCAAGAAACTTGTCACAATTTCAGTTTTTTTGAGGAAATAAATGTTTATTTAAGATAAATTATTGGCTTGCAAACTGAAGCACTCGTAATATAAGGTCAAACCAATATGCTTACAAATCCTGGAAGGGATAACTTTTTCTGCTTTTTGAAAACAATCTTCAAATTTATTATCTAGGCAAAGAACTTTATTTGCAGCTGAAACATATTTGGTTGTAAAGTAGCGTATAAATGAGCTTATGGTCACTAAACGACGCTGCATCATATCGTCTAACATATTTATATTTTTTTTATGTCTGTAACATTGATAAATTCACCTTATGCTTAAATCACAAGGAAAAGTTTGAAATGTTATGCATCCTCTGCTGCCGTTTGTTGAATCATCTCGTGTTATGACAAATACATTAAACCCTTCAAAGCTATTTATATTTAGTAAATATCAACCAAAGACACATTGATGAAGATTTTTAATTCACTCATTAACGTCTGACAGTAAGGTTTTCTATTACTGATTTATCAATAAAAAAATGAAAAAACTGTCCATTCACACCAATTAAATTTGAAAATAACTTCTTAATCACCAATATACTGGAGTTTTGAGAAACAGCTTGACACAACTGATCCATGATCGTCTGATGTCATGCACTTTTACTAGTTGCGATTTCAGTACAATTGTCCATAAGAATTACAAGAAATGTTGATTATCTCATGATCCACAAAGTGGACTTTTATTTTCTCCGTTGACAAATATTTAGTTAGGAATGTTATATCAATCATTCGATATGTACAGCCATCAATCCTAATAAATTCTCGCCACACTAAATTAGTGATTGAGGGTACAACAGCTACCCGCAATTCAACCCGGTCGAACGCTGCCTCCCATTCACTTCCCCCCTCGGCCATCCAAAGCAATACTCTCTTCTATGACCCTTGATCTTCCTCTCTTTTTCTTTCTAACTGGCCTCTTTTTCTTTCTAACTGGCCTCTTTTTCTTTCTAACAGTGCAATTCTTGTGTTATCATTTGATGGCATTCTAAGTACATGTGCAACACATGTCATTGTAGTTTTTTTTTTTTAAATTTGGGCTTAATAGATTTGGTAGATGTTTTGTCGCATAGTTAAAATTTTATCTGACATGTATATTTTTAGAATCTTTCTGAGGCACGTAGTTTAAAAGGTATTTAATTTCTGATCTTGAGAAAAGAAGAACCTCTAATATATTG
The DNA here is from genome assembly GCA_019974015.1 of Nephila pilipes. Lineage (NCBI taxonomy): Eukaryota > Metazoa > Arthropoda > Arachnida > Araneae > Nephilidae > Nephila > Nephila pilipes. Next base: position 95,075 of record BMAW01037240.1, read on the forward strand.
CTGCACGAAATATATGTAAAATAAGCTTAATGCTTATATGTGAGACTTTCCAGAATTTATTCATTGTTTTGAATGATTGTTTTGCTTTCCAAATTGTAGTTTTTATCTTTTCCATCTATGCTTTCCTTTTTTATCTATTGTAACTCCAATGTAGGAAAAATAGTCTGTTTCTGCAACATTGATTTGATTTATTAGAAGTTAATATTTGCTTACATAACTTTTACTGTTTTCACTGATTTTCCAACCTACTTGTTTTTCATTATTGTCTAGTCTTTTTGTTTCTTCCTTCATGTCAGCAAAACTTAAAGACATTATCTTCATCAATGTCAATATCTTCCAGTGTGGAACGGAAATCATATCACATTCTTTTTCTTCCGATATCTTAAGCCTATCTCATTATCCAGTGTATTATAATAATTTAAAGCATTTCCATATAGTACACATTCCTTCTTCACTCCAGTTTTGATATGAAATGCTTCTATTGGAATCCATTTACAATGACTTGCGCTCTATTTCCACAATACAGATTTCTAATTATATTAATTAATTTTTCAGGAAATCCATAGAAGCTGGAGATTTTCCAGAGGTACACTGTCAAATACTTTCTCAAAATCAATAAAATTCAAGTAACAAATTGAATTTAGTTCAATACATTGCTCAATAATATTCCTTAGAAGAAAAATGTTAATTTAGCATTTTTTCTATCTCTAAGTCCAGCTTATTTTGATCTAAATAGTTTTGTCTATACTATCTTTCACTCTCTTAACAATAATTCTAGTAAATATTTTTGATATAACAGGTATTAAGCTGATTCATCTCCAGTTATCACATTTAGTTAGATCTTCTTTTTCAGGGATTTGTACCACCAGTGTTTCTATCTAAACATCCGGGGTTTGCTCATATAAACACATAATATTAAACATCTTGTGTAGTACGGATATCCAAAGTTCAATATTACGCACTCAGTTTTGAGTAGTTCAGCATTTATGTTATCTTTTCCATCGATTTAATATCTTACAAAATCATTTATGCTTGTCTTGAGCACAATATGTCTTTTGAAGATCCTATTTCATTAAAAAACAACCAATCTAACGCCAAAACAACTACAAATTTCTGTATTTATGAATTTGGATGTATCTAAATACTTCAAGTATTTTGATAGAATAACTATTGGCATCGCTGTGGTTTCGGAGTATCATAATGTTGGTGACTAAAGTTAATACTTGCTGATCATTCGCAAGCCATAGCATTTATACTTTATTAAATTTAAATCACATATCTATGACTAAGCAGTCAGCGCTGTAATTGTAAAAAAAATTCAATATAAAGAAATGACACATATTTTTACACATACAAATAAATTGCATGTGCAGTTGAGGCATAACTTTCTAATCATAAATCTAAGAATTTTCATTTAAATTATGAGAAAAACAAATATGTAGAACCTCCTCGAGGCAATAATTTACTTCCTGTGCCATACTGAAGTGATTATTTCAGTTGGATAATGTTTGGGCCTCATATTAGTCTCCGCTTACGTATCCAGAACTTATACTTAATTCTCTAACAATTCTTTCATTCAATTTGTCGCCAAAGGGCATATTGATAAATTTATCAATTTGTGTAAGTTTGAGCATCTGAAACCGCTAGTTTCAAATATCACATCGGAAATAAATCATACCCTTTTCGAAATTACAAAGTTTTTATATAAAACAGTGAAAACAACGATTCACACACACACAAAACTTCTTTTTTATGTTTAAAAAAGAAAGTCGATTATTAAAACGGGAAAATGTTGCAGTTGCGGGCCAAAGCTATTCAATTAAAGTGATTGATTTGAGTGAAACGGGGCCTTTGCTAGTCACGTCTTTTGGCCATCTTTTCCTATATCTTCTCCAAAAGGATCTCGCTTCACTCAAGAAGAAACGAAAAAGAAACAGTGTTTGTTTCACAGGAGGCTGGGTGCTGTTCAGCAAGAATCGAGAAGAACTTACACACAAAAAAAAATAGATTCAAGAAATATATAAACGAGTTTCAACTGAAAAACTGGTAACTGTCACGTTTCTGCGTACATGTAAAAGAAGTAAATTGGAAAACTGTCAAGCAAAAGGAAAATTTATTTACGTATCAGTTCTTTTTCAGAAATAAGCGTATTACTTCTTTTATTTTTCAATACAAAACTATCAGCTTGGACAAAATGGGACTTCGGTAAATTCAAGGAAATATATAGATTCTAAAATATATAATTTTGTAGGTGCGTTTGATGACAATTAAACTCATTAAGGAGTTAAATTTCAAACTTTATTTCTTACCATTTCAATTCAAGCATAATTTAAATGCATCATTAAAAATCGCTAAGGAAATACATGGTTCACTGTATTGGTAAAATTTACGATAGAATGATTTTGCCATGATAAAATAATATCAAATTAAAATCTTAAAGAAAATTCTTCACGCATGTTATTAAAGTTCCACAAAAAAGGACTTAGATTCACTCACAAAACTCGAGTTTCCTTTATGTTTTGAAAGTTATCTGATCCTGCATCGAAAAATCTCAGACAAATGCCATCTGGAATGTAAAGTAGACAAATACTCTTTTGAAGGATATTTTAAAGGAATTTGGACGTGTCTCAGGTAAAACCGCAAAGAAACAAATTCAAAAACAAAGTCTGAATGATTACACAGAAACAATTGATATTGAGTACCACATTTCCATTTCGTGCATTTGCAATATTTCGTATATTTCCTTCCTATTCACATCTCAGCTTTGAAAGTTATCTCAAAATAAACTATTGTCACGGCTCTGTTTCTACTCGGAAAACCGAAACTATATTAGTCATTCAACATACCTCCACTTGTAATTATATGTATTCTGTTAGAGATGGACTAATTTGTCTATATTAACACATAACAAAGTATAATGCAATTCATTTTCACCCTTAGGAGTTCACAGGATTATTTAAACATTTTGCTGAAAAGGAATAATACTTATCAACAGCAGCAAAATATAAACTATTTTCAACGTGTATTTCCGTAACTACTTTTTTCTTAAAAATATTAATGTTGTTAAATATTCGACAATTACCTCCTATTTCCGCGAATAGAATTTATTTTCCACGTAAAATCATGGAAATATATTCATTGACATTCTACTCATTCTATGTGATTTCCGAGCTAATTTATCTTATCAAAGGTATTTTTGAAAAGTTGTGTTGTCAAGCGCAAAATGTGTATGATAAAACGATAGATAACAAGCAATTTCAAATTCAAAATAAAGTTAGCGGTTTATCAAGAGCGCATGCAAATAAAACATTAATGAACTTTGACATTCACAACGCTAAAATAAACTAATGTCTCTCTATGGGCAGCTGAAAAAAAGATTGCTGAATTATAGTGAGATTAGAAGATAAGTAAAACAAGTTACAGATAAAGTAGATAAGTTCATGTTAAGGAATTCAAAACTACCAGCTATTTAAAAAGGAAAGCATGGTTAGAGCATTCTTATTTCGTTTTTTTAGTCTCACTCATAATAAGTAAATAAGTTTGAATAATACTTAATAAATTTTATGATTACAATGCATTTCAATTTATCTCTTGATCTATCATTCTTATCTTAAACAAATAAACGCAATAGTAATAATCTTCTAAGCAATGTTTCTCATTTTCAGAGCTAAATTAATACGAATTTCAACATGAATGATATTTGTTAACACTAGTATCAACAAAAATCGGTTGAATGGTTGTTTTTCATAAATATTCGATTTTTTGATGTAGATATATTGGCTAATTAGAAAAAGTGATGAAAATTAAGTCTGAAAACATCAAAAAATATTCTTCCTTAAAGTATAAAAAACTTAATTAGGGCATATTTTCCAGTAATGGGTGTTTACTTTTATTTGTCATCACGTATTAAGGAAAAAGAAAGAAAGATTTAATTCAAAGCGTTGGTCCACAAAATATTCCATGTTTACGTACATTCGAAGATGGAAGTTTTAAACATAAAAATTGAATCTGTTAAGACATATTTTGAGTCCTGTTGGTTTTTTTAATAGTTAGTTAATTTTTCATTAAGAGTTATAGTAAGTAATAAGATAGTTAATTGAAATATTAAATATTTATTTCTAATTATTTCACAGATACTTTTCAGAAAAAATATATGTTTAATACAAAAATATGCTTTTTATTTGCTATTTTTTGTTGCTATTTAGTTTCATAAAACCAGTTTAAAAAAATGTGCTTGCCTTAAATTATCAAATTGAGGAAAATGTTTTATTTCTTTGATTTAGAATTATACTTTCGTTTTAATATTTCTTAATTAAAATGTAATAAAATCATTTTAAAATTAAGGAAGGAGTGAGAGAATGTTTCTATACATTTTAATAATTTAATATGTATCTGTTTAAAGCCTTTTATGAATGTACACACGATTTAAATTTACAAACCGATCATAATTCCCTATAGGTTTATTTCAACATTTCAAAAATATTTTTTTAAAAATTGATATTTTAACATTATACACGACGTACGAAAATACTTATGTTATGTTACAATTTTAATGACATTAATTTGTAAATAATCCAATAAAATTTTCGTTTTCATGTTTTTGATAAATATTCCCAAAGAGAGTTATAAAATTTTGAAACTATAATCAGTACATATAATAATCCTTAAAAACAAATTTGAATTAAAAAACATTAAAAGAAAATGATTTTGAATAACGAGTTTATTCAACTCATGTTCTTAATAAGCATTTGTAAATCCACAAATGCCTAATTACATCGTTTAGAAAGCCTTGAAAAAAATGTTAATGTATACCAAAACTTATAAATTCCAAATGTAATATAGTGAAGAAATTGAACAGATTCTCTCTGTCTCTCTTATCTTTCTATACATCAATATTTTGGGATATTAATTTAATTATAAATAACTATATACTAAAACACACACATATGTTATATAGAGATGTGCACAATTTTACGAATAATAATAATTATACTTTGTTTAGATACATTATTGGTCTGATAATGTTTCAAAATAAACGAACCCCAGTGTATAAACCTGATGTACCTTCTTAACTTTTTATTTAAAATTAATGCAAACTGATAAAAATATGCATGAAACAGATTTCTTAAGTATTAACTTAATAATTTGATGTATATTAATATTTATGATAAAAGGATAACTATGATTTTTTCATGAATAAAGTACCTTTCATTACAAGTGATTTTATCTTAAAAATATTAGGAATGCATTATATAATAATACCTACGTAACAGAAAATTAGTTAAAAGACATTTAGATATTCAAAATAATTTAATTAAATTCTATTGTATATGTGTGTTAAAGCTGAATACCGAATTCTTTTTCTAGAAATCAATTAAGATATAAAAATTATAAAACATAGTAATTTTCTTTTTATTCAAAGCTTTCTTCTTATTTTCTTAAATAATTATATTTTCTGAAGCTTTTATTATTTTTATCTGATTAATTTCATTTCCCCCTTCGTTTAATTTTTTTAAAAAAATATTTTAGTCTTGATTTTAGTTTATAACTTTAATTTTAATTAAATTTAGTATTTAGAAGAAATTAATACTTTAATGTGTTAATTAAATTTTGTATGAATTTTACGTTTTACTTATTTTGTTATACTTACTAAAACACATAATACTTCTGTTATGTTATTTTTCTGTAATCTATATTTAGAAGTTTTACTTTTCTATGGCTTATGTTATTTAAATAATTTGTTTTGCGTTTATATTTTTGTTATATATGCATTCAATCCCTTTGGCTCGTGTATTTGGGGTTTACCTCCTTGTTTATAAAGTTGTGACTTATTTCCTTGGTTTGATCAATTAATATATATAAAGGCAGATTACCACCAGAATTATTATTATACATACATACATATATATATATATATATATATATATATATATATGTGTGTGTGTGTGTGTGTGTATGTTAAAAAGTACTCGTTATTGAGATCAAATGACGTTCTCTACAGAAATTAGTGTTACCACTGTGCGCCACCATCTGTCAAACGCGTTGAAAGCAACTTTTTCGATAATTTGAGGGTTAGTTGATTTGGCAATCATTTGTCACTCCAGATGTAGTCACTGAATCACCCACCTGTCTTGCGATTTCAGCATAGGAAAGAACACTTTCTCGTAACACAATAATCTTGCATTTCCTTCTAGGTGTCCAATGTACTCTTTTATTTGATGCCGTTGCTTTTTGATTAACAAAAGCCACGTGTAGCTTCTAGAGCGATTTTAATGAAACCAATCCAAAGCTTCTTGACTAAATGTTACAAATTTTTTATAATTCCTGCTGGTAATTTCCTTACATAAGTCGCGGGCGCGCCGGTCGACGGAGGGGAGGCGGAGTAATAACTTGTTCCAACTATAAACGTGATGTCAGCTCCTACTGGCAATTAATAATATTTGATTGGTTCCCAGAACAAGAACAGTGATTAGTCAGGAAAGCTAGACATTACAAATCACTTTGCACATGTGTTTGATTTTTAGATCAAAGTACGCATAACCTTTTTTGTATTACAGATATTTTAATTTTGCATTTTGAAATGAATTCAATATTAAATTCTCTTTAAAATGATATATGCGACTTTGCATTTTGTGAAATATAGTATTTTCTATAATCACATAAGAAGTTAAAAACATAAGAATTGCCAAAAGTGTCCACAATTTGGGCCACCACTGTATATATATAATTAAATCAGTTTAAAACAAAATAAATTCTCATGAATCATATTTCTTAGATGTTAATTTAAAAATTATTAATAATGAGATTATTAGTAATTTTTATGACAAGAGAGATAAATATTGTTTCTATATTAATAAAGCGCCTTCTTTTGATAGTAATGTAAGTATAAATAGTTTTAAAAATATTTTATTTAGTTATTTAATGAGAAATAATAAATTAGTTAAATTATATACTTATTAACTTTTAGAATAACATAAATAATTTCTATATTGCATGTGCAAAGGCTGAATGTCCTATTACATTTTTAAAAAGAAATTTAAGTTATAAGAATTATAAATGTGATTAAAAATTATATTTGTCTTTTTTAGATATTTTTGATTCTATTTTTCTCCATATATTATTATTTTTTTTTTGTTTTTTACACGATTTTATTTTTCTCCATTTCTCTTCTTCCCTCTCTCTATTATTTTCAATGTTTTTTCAACATTAAATGCTATTTGAATGAATATGTTTTTTCATTGCAGTTAATCTCTCTCCTTTATTTTTTGTCTTTGACCTAATTTTGATTCTTATAGTTGTTATCTTTTCTTATGTATTGTTAACTTTGTTTTTTAAATGTGTTTGATTTTGTTTTTTTAAATATTTTATTTAATTTTTTGATATTTACCTTAATAGTAAAAATATTTTCTTTAAATCTGATTTATTAGTATGGTTTCTTTTATAAATCATTTAATAAGTGTTTACTTAGGCAGTGAATTCTCTCATGGACAATAGTTGTAGGTTTAGGTATGAAAATTGTAATGTTTGACTTATTTTTAAGAGTTTGGGGTTATAGTAATGCTTGTTAAATTACTTATTTACATTTTGCTTGAGTAGTTTATATGGTTATGTTATTGATAATTTCAGCTATTGGTAGCTGTCTTTAAAATTTCTACATGGTTTGTATGGTGTTTGTTAATTTTTACGTTTTGTTTTTTGCATGCTTATTTTTGTTTAAGTATGTTGTTTTTAGATATTTTGTTTGATTGATATGTTTCTTAAATATTTTTTAAATTTCTTTAGATATTTATTTATGTATATTTTTGCTGTTTGTTGTTTAGTTGAGTTTGATTAATATTGGTACTATATGCTTACTTTTCTCAATTTCCTTTCGTTAATTCTCTAAGTTTTGCTGATATTTGGATTGTTAAGATATTTTATTATAATATAATTCCCTGAAGTGTAATGATTTGATCCGTAATAATGTTATAAACACACATTATTTCACTCCAAATTATGAAACAATATTTAATACATTGTTTCCATTGTTATAAATTTTGCTTTCATTGGGCTTTATTTTATAATTTTCAGGTACTTAATATATATCTGTTTTTCTTTAAATTTAAATTTCAGTATGTCTAATTAAATTATAATAAGTTTTATATAAGTTATATTGATTTTACTATAATTTTCTTTACACTGATTGCTTTAATTATGTAGTTCTATTAGACATTAATGTATGAATTAATGATTTTTCTGTTCAATTTATTTATGACGTGATATTTTGTGAATTATAATTTTGATTTTTTGCTGATATATGTATGTGTGTGTGTTGATAATTTATTGGCTTTCTTTCTAATTTAAATATTATTAATGCCAAGCTTTTTAAAACTGAAATTACTTTGAATTTACTTTTGAATATTATAATTTCCTCTTTCAAAATTGCGATGTGTTAAATAGTAGAAAATTTTTATACTCCACTTAATCTATGAGTTAACAAGATTTTATCAGATATGCCCCCTTTCATTCTATATGTAAAAGATATCTCCATCCGTTAACGCATCTCTCTGTCTTTCGCCTAACTCCTTTGCTGACATCTGTTGCAAAATACGTGAAAATTTGGCTCACTGTACTTTAGTCATGGCTTGGACCCTATCAATAAAAAAAAATTCTTCAGAATCATTAGATAAACATCAAGCTTAACACTGAAAGTAGCATTACCTTTCATATCTTGGGCATGATGGTTTAACTTTAACAACATTGACTTTCATAAGTTGCAAGATATTGTGATTTAGTGCAAAATATGCGTATATACACACACACATATATATATACGTGTATTAAATTAGATTAATCGGAACAAAGATTAAATGGGAACTAAAATTTGAATGAAGTCTAAAATTAATTACTTATATATATATATATATATATATATATATATATATATATATATATATAAAATTAATTTTATACCTCATGCAAACTTTAGTTCTTATTTAATCTTTGTTTTCCTGCTTTACATATTTTCATATGAGGTTCAAGAATTATTATTTTCTTAACAAAGCTCATTCAATCTTAAAATTCTAATCCAATTTCGTATCCTTCCTATAGCCCAAGCAAATTCACTCTTTACACTCTAATTGAAATCTATAGTACAGAAAATTGATTGAACAATTTCAATAACTATACAGCCCAATCCCAAATTAGCATTGAAAGATGCTGCTACTTCACACATCTCCACACGTGTTCGATAAATTCTTCAACAGTATTTTGGTGACAGAATTCAGAATTCTTTGGTGTGAATTCTAAGATGTAATCATCAAACCCACGAGATATGTCAGAACTGAAAGATGCCATATTATATGAAGTTATACTGATTTCTCTTGCGATATTACGTTCGGTATTGTTCTCATTAATCTCTCGCATGCAAGGCGTATAGTCTGAGAATGTAGGCAAGTTTGAAACTTCTTATTCCAGCAAAAATTATTCTCTTCCCCTTTCTTATATTGTGATTAGTCCTTTATAATGCTCTTCCTTGCGAATGATTTACAGTGGTATATTTTGTCATACGTGAATCCTTCCAAAACTTTTTCAGTTTTCCAATATGCTGATTAATTTGCTGAGGGAAAAAAGTGAAAAAGTAATATATATATATATTACTTTATAATATATATATATATATATATATATATATATATATATATATATATA
>BMAW01037240.1:104815-150220 GCA_019974015.1 Nephila pilipes
CTGTTGTATATATATATATATATATATATATATATAATAATAATAATATAATAATAATAATAATCAGCAGATCACACGCTCCGGACCTGTAGGGATGATCTCTACCAGATTTTATGTCTACACTTAGATTCCCTTGAAGTCTCTCCATCCAGACCATGCGGTCTCAGACGTATATAGTAAAAATTCCCTATTATATAAACGAAAACACAGCGAAAAACGTTCTCTTCTTACAACTCTTCTTTCTCACTCTTGCTGTAATACTCATGCGGTCCTAATCTGTATCCAACGGCTAAGTTGTGTAATTCCCCCCTTGTGGAAATGGTCTTTCTCTCCGCTAAAATAAAATAGTTCTGTGAAACTGAAATTGGCTTCGACTGTTGAATTATAAAAATTAATATAATGGTTGAAAGTAAATTGCATTACATATATATATTAGAAGGCTTAAAAATTGTAAAAAATAATTCGTTATGGGGAAAAGAATTTTTAAAGTGTCGAGAATCACAGCGGATATACATCCTAGATTTTACGAAAATTCGAAGGAGAATAATTATAATCAATACTACTTTAATATAACTGATTAATGTTTCTATTTTGAATATTTGTACTTTTTTGATGCCATTTGAATGTTGAAGTAGATTTTGTTGTAGCTTGGGAATGCGATAGCATGATTGTTTTATATATTATGATGGGTGAAGTAGTCAAACGAAGGCAGCTGTCAAAACAATTGTTTGCTTTATCCTCTATTTTACTTCAGAGATCATTATGAATTATGTGTCATTTGAAACAGAATAATTTTTTTTAAAATTAAGACAATAATTTTTTTCAAATATTTGCACGCTATTTAGGCTTTGGATTCCCTTAATTATATTAAGTGAGTTCTTCTGAACCAAATATAACCGCATATTTCTTGCAACAAACACCACACTAAAAAGTAATTTGAAATAATAAATAAAATTTAGTGAAGTCAAATTAAATGTTAAAAATATTACTTTAGTCAGAATTTGAGTAAAAAAACTATTTACAAAAGAGACTTAGCCTTTTCTATCTTTTTCGCTAAAAAAAACTATGAAATGCAAAAGAACAAATGGTCATTCTTCTTTATTGAATAACTGTAACATTTTCTAACATATCCGGTAATCCCATTCTAAAGACTAGGGATTCTATATCATTTTATGTGTCTATGGTCAAAAAGTAATTTTCCTCTTCTTTTTTTCTTGAATTTGTACCTGATAAAAAATATAAGCCGCAGCATTTCATTCCAATATCTGAAATTCAGGAATCAATATTGAGCATAAAGAATATAAAAAGGTATTAACTCGACAGGATTAAATTTTAGAAACAAGACTCACACGTTTTACGTAAAGAATTAACTTATCTCAGTTTTTTAAACAGGCAATTTAAATAACATTTCTTAAGTCTCTTATCTGTCGAATGCAGGACGTTATACGTACAATGCCGAATAATTCCTTATTCTGGATTAAAAATAGTAAATTGTATAAAAAATATACAATAGAATGAGTTTATAGGAATGAAAACTTATTAAACTAATCAGAAAACTGTCACCAAAAGCAAATGCATTATTGAAAGGGGATTTAAGATTCTCATTTTGAATTTTAGGGATTGATTTTATGCAGAATAAAGACACATTTCTTTAAAACAACATTGAAAGGATATCTAGGATTGAAAGGAAAAGTAGAAAATTCTGAATATGATATTGCATTGCAGCTTACTGTAAAAAATGAAAATTATTATTTAGAAATGATTAATTTTAATTAACAGATATATTGAACTGATTTTTTTCATACTTATATTTGAATAAATTAATTTATTTGTATGCGTTCGATTCTATGGAAGAGATTGTGTAATAACTGCGCACTTAAAATTAACACAAAGAATATTGGAAGCGAGCGGGTTTCGAAATTTTGAGCCTCTATGAGGTGAAGGAGACAATACCTGAGCCTAACTTCCAAACCATACTAGAGTGAGAGCGGAGAGCCCCGAATGAGGATTACAACCCTTAACTCAGCTATTGAAACAACACAGCAATGCGCTTGCGATAACGAACATTTGGTAGCCTTGACTTTAAGATTAATAGTAAATCTTTTGCTATAAATATATATGAGGGGAATAAATCTACAGATGGCGCTATAAGTCAACAAACAAGGCCATCGGGAGAGAAAAAGGATGGAAAATTCGGTGCGTAAGGTCGAGCGTTTTTACTCTAAGAATTATATCGGATTATATCGTGAGTCCTTACGTAAATACGGAATTAAATGATATTACTTTACAAGAGATGATGGTTAAAGGACAACCTATGAAGTAGGTCGTGTCGTTCCTTTGCTCTAAAAACTGATTTGTGCTGAGTGTTGTTTCTCACGGACTGTCATACTTATATGTGTGTGTACACGAGTGTGTCATGCTTTCACCGCACCTGTACTTACAACGATGTACGCGTTCAAGCAAGCAATGCCTTTGGTACATGCATTAAATGTTAGTTAAACTGAAGTCTGCCCTGGCCTAAGAAATCTTATCAGGCGGTGTCCATCTCCATTTTTGTAGCCTTTGACCTGATGCTCCAATTATTAGCTAGTGTTGGAGCCTAGTGATCCATCCACCCACCCCTCAAATAACTTTCGAGGAGATTATGGTACTTATCGACCCCGTAGGGAAGAAGGGTGATTTCCCGCCATGTATATTGTGGCGGCATAGTATTCCTTTTTGCCTCTTGTGCCATAACTAAATCAAGTATATTAACTCTAAGAAGTTAGTAACTTATACAAGAAGACGTTAGACAAATCTCACACACAATGTTTATTCCACAAACTTGCTCTCTAATGACAAATTAACACCGGTTCTCCAAGGTTACACCCTAGATATATTCACCCGTCTCACTAATACCAAATTAAGATTATCTTACCACAAACTTCCCGGTAGAAGTTTACTTGATTCTTGGCTTCGTCACGATCACTCTCACCCGTAGCCAGTCTTGATCTCGTCTACCCCTGTAAGGCATATACTCAACGCTAGTGACACTCAACCTCTATCGTGTGAATCTCGTTTTGCTTATGTACTTTCCTATCTACAGCACTTCACTTTATTTCTACCTGCCTTTAATTTAACTAACCCTGTTTCATTTTGGTTGGGAAGAAATTGTTTAATTTGTGCAATCAATCTTATTTAAAGTTTCCAAGGTTAGTGAAGAGAAAACAGCGAATAGCCCAACGTCGCAATATATATATATATATATATATATAATTCCATCAATGCTATTTTTGGCTTTCAAATTAAGTTAAGAAGCAATCGTTAAAAGTAAGGAATATTTTGATTTTCTTAACCTTTTTGAAGCAGTTTAATTAAGTAATAATACTTCCAAGCCAGGATTACAAATAATGCAAGTTTCGACGAAGCTCGCACAGCAAGTGATTGTAGAGATAAGGTAGCTTTAAATTGCGCTCAGATCACTTTTATACCAGCGTAAAAAACAGAAATGTCCAGATAATAATTTTGTTCAGTCAGCGATTGAAAGGAGATCGAGATGTACTATAACAAGCGCTAGGCCAAAAATGAAATCGATATATTTAAATGTAGAAGGAAAGGTTTCGCTTTAAGACATGAATAAAATAAAAAGTATTTCATAAATTGATTTACCATCACGCACGCACGAACATATATATATATATATATATATATATATATATAACAACCGATATTATTTCCTTTAAATCTTATCTTTAAACTTATTAAAGCAACAATGAAGAAAAAGCAAAATGAATAGAAAATCTATCACAGATAAAACCAAGTTATTTATTTCAGATATACGTATGATCAATATTGAATCTTCAACCTACTCTATCTGTGATAATAGTCCCGATTGCCAAGCCAATCAGTTTCAAGTCTTTGGGAGATTTGTAAATTAGGACTAGAATCCTTGACCATATGTAGATCTTTTTTGAATGTGATTCGATAATTTCTCAAGCTTCTCTGTGTAGTCACTGTTCCTTCGTTTATTGTGCAGCTCTATTACCTACCATTAACTAACTTTCTACCAACCTCAGTGTTAAATTCTTCTCTGCTTATAAATATCATTTATCAAATCTAGTCACTACACTTTATTGTTTCCAATGTTATCTACATAAATCACGCTTTACGCGTTGGGAGAAATTTTTATTTCGACCAATTTCATTTAAAAGTCCACGAAATTGTTAGTTGTAGGGAGAAACGTGATACAGCCCATACTATATAACATTGACTATTTTTATTATGCGATAAAAAATTGATTTACCCATCTCTAATCATGGATACTGACACTGTTAAAATAATACATATTTAGATAGAGACAAGGAACAGGTAAATTCAGTTACATAAAAGTTGGAAACAAAACCTTAAATTTCTATTCATTTTAAATACATTCTTACCTTCATTAAAATTTATGAATACTTGTATTTTATAACTTTCTAAAACATTAGAAACATCAATCCAGTTAAAATCTAAAAAATTATGATTGCATTAAAAGGTTTTCTTTGTTTTAAAAAACATGTTTTCAAGTTTCATTAACTGTGTTATTGTTTAGTAACTGAAAAAAATATAATAGAATTAAGTGACGTTATTATTTTACTAAAAGAAAGTTAATTAAATGTAATGAATGTTACAACCTATTTACGAATAAATATACCACTCGCAGTTAGACAGCGTAGTCGAGTGGTCCCGGCAGGGAGCTCGCTACCGCCATTGTTTGTGTCTAGCCTTGGGTTCGAGTCCTGATGCTATTAAAGAGTTGTGGTGCAGCAGAACCCATGCACGTTGAATCTGAAAGTCCTCCTGGTGACGTGGCATGGAATCTAGGGGAGGGAGATGGCCGGTTAGGTGTCGTCCTCGTCACTTGACCGAGGTTCAAAATTATTAGATCCATCGGGTCAATCTGATTATAGGCGTGAATTACAGTGTCTGCATCCGTTATTAGCCGGAAACCGTGATGTCAATGGAATACATATTGATATGCACTCCAAAAAAAAAGAAAGAAATAGAAAAAAAGGGAAAAAGAAAAGAAAAGAAATGAAAAATTGGAAATATTGGAAACACAATGCTAAACACAATGTAAACACAATGCTAGCCTTCATTTTCTTTTGAATTTCGAAATTATGTATTACCTTTTGTTATGTGCCCAACATGTATTGCTATATCGTACCCTTTATTATTGTAAAAAAATTCTTTTTGCCAATAAATGCTCAGTGTGTGTGTGGGGGATTGTGTCACTGAAGGTCGGTTTGCAGTTCTGAGAACTTTGGGGGGGGGGCCCACTTGGACATTTTGCCATTATCCCTCGTTTTGCTTCTAAGTATGACGTTAATAAACAATCAATCAATTTAATCAACCGTTCATAGTTATCACCCTTCAAGACACTTATCATGTGTAACTAAAACATAATGTATGTTACATGTTATTACAGAGTAAACGAGATAGCGAGACTAAAATTTAAAATATGTTAATCTAATGAAAATTTATAATTACTACAATTTAAAAAGAGGATCTGAATGAACACTTGTTTCTGAGTTTTATTCTTACTTTTATCCTTTCAAAATAATTTAAGCGCTCCGCTTAAACTCTATTCTAATGAATCACGAAGAATTTTATCGCAGTCGCAATTTGCAGTGAGTAAGTTCACCAGCTAACGGAGTTGTTTTAAACTTGATGCACTATTTCCACTTTAATTAGCATCACTTCTTAAAGTCTTTTGCCTGATTCAGTATTTCTGTAATTAATCAGCGGTTTAAAGTACACGACTGATGTTCTTCGCGGAAGATTCTGAAGTTGATAAAGTTCCGGAAAACACAGCGGGGTTTCGGTGCTACAATTATCAAAAGACAGGTAAACTAAGAAAGGATCGGCTTTAAAGCGGTCCTGTTCAGCAAGAGTCAAAAAAGAAGTTTGCGCGAAGAATCATAAATTTTATTCCTTAGGTTCATTCGCTTTGATTAGTGTGGATTTGAAAGGCTTGGTTGTTATTCAAACCAGCATCGATGTTTAAATTATGAGATAACAGGTAAACTATGCAATTATCTGCCAGTTTTTGAGGGTTTCTTTACTAAAGAGGAAAGGAATATGTAGAATTATAAAAGAAACTTATATACATACATACATATGTATATATATATTATATATATAATAGTTATATTTTTTTATAAACCCCGTATAAATTAAGTCTACCGCAAAGTTCTTTCAGTTCAGAAAGTGAAAGAAAGTAATACATATTTCATACATTTAATAAACTTTTTGTGAAATATAATCACCATCGTTACTGAGAATGGTCTGTAAATATGCTATATAGATGCATCATGAGTTTAGTGAGAAAAAATTGCTGAATTGAGTCGTCATGTGTTCATATCTGCTTGTTAGGAATAAAAATGAACTTTTATTGGACTAGATGATAATTGGTGATGAAAAATTGAACCATACTGTACTGTACTGCACGAAAACCGTAAGGAAAAGAGCATACTGGCAGCTCAGAGAATGTGCTTCTTCCTCTACTGCAACGAGATCCATTCCGAATAAGAAAATGTATTATCTACGGTGGGATGTCCAAAGATCAATACTTAATAATCATTCGAAACCTAATGAAAAGCTCAATTCAGAGAGATACTGTCAGCAAATGGGTGATTTAAACAAAGCATTCAAAGAAAAGATCGGAGCGATGTTCAATAGGAAGCGCATCTTACTGCTTCATAATAATGCCTTTATGAAGCAGTAAGCAATTTTAACGCATGCTACTTTGACGACTAGTCAGAAAACTGAAGACATAGGCTGAGAAATTCAGTCGCATCCACCATACTTCCCAGACCTAGCACCACCCAATTATTACTCATTTCTCTCCGTGCAAATTTTTTTAGAGGAAAAAGAAATCAAAAACTCAAAACTAAAGCAGATATCAATCAAGCACTACTTAAGTTCCTCACCTTTAAAGACAAGGCATTTTTCAAAAATGGTATTTACAAATTACAATCACTCTGGCTAGAGTTCATAAGTAACTACGGAAAATATCTTGCGCTATAAATATTATTAAATATTTGAAAAATTTGTTATTTTCTTTCACTTTACAAACAGACAGAATCTTCTGGAAGACCTAATATAAACTGGAAAATTAAATTGAGTCAAATTGAGTAATTTCCGTTCAACTAACCTCTATAATGTTATTTGATAAGAGAATTTCGTCTTACAAATAAACCGTGACTTTATTGCTGTATGTTTAAGTGTAGTAAATATAAAAGAAATTGGATATTTCAGATAGCGAGATTAGACGTTTCTTAAGCTGCGGGAGTATAAAGTTTATGGAACATTTTATACTCACTTTATTGATGTCTTAAGGTTATTCGGTTTTGTATTAATGAGTATTTTGTATTATGATTGGATCCAGTATTTAAGTTTGTTCCTGGTTGGAACCCATTTTTCAGTTATTTATATAAATCAATTTTTCCTTTTTTTTTTTTTTTTTTTCTTATAATCTTTGGTCAAGGACGTGAGAAAGCTTCCACTCCACATTAGTATTACCAATATTGATTTTTGATTATTCATAGGCTGTAATAAAATTTGTTTTAAGGTATGATTATCTGATTATTCAATAGACTGATTAATTTGTCAGAGCCTCATAATTATCAGATCGATTGATTTGATTGATCGTTTATTAACAACGCACTTAGAAGCAACACGACAGCTATTGGCAATGACCCTCGTAATTTTGAACCTCAGTCTAATGACGAAGACGACATATTTAACGTGCATCAGTCCCACTACATGGCGGGGTTTTAGTAGCATCAGTACTCGACCCCCGACTCGACTGAATCAACGTCAGCTGCTTTTTCGCGATCACTAAGTCTAGGCTACACTTTTCTAGATGGCTTTGAGTCATGTAAATATACAAAAATATAAATAGAATAACATATAAACATTACAATTACAGAAAGACTCTAGAAATATCTGAATTTTTTACGCATTTTTCCTATAATACATGAAATAACTGAAAGAAACCGGGAAAACCGTGGAACAAAAATCAATAATACATAACACGACGATTCAATAAAACGTTTTGTCTCCCTACTTGATGGAAAACCAAAGAATAACTTCCGCTTGGTACCCTGATACATATTTGTACACTTCCAGGTAAAACACCTTTCTCTCCGCAGCCGTTTTATTCCAGTGTGTCCACTGAGTTGCCGTATACATTATCGAATCTTTCGAACAGAGATTGCGGAGTTCTTGTTCGCTAATTAATAATCTGTGCTGCAGCTGTGACTGATGTCCGTGCTTGAGATGTTGACGGTTGGAATAGGAGTGATGATAAATGTTCCCCAGATGGTGACAGTGAATACTTCACCTAAGTGGTAGGGAGGATTTTCGACCAGCTTAGCCTCTCAGGACTCTAACACTGCCTGCAGAAAGTTGCAAGCTATTGTGTAGAATAAAGGAGTAAAAATATGATAACAGAGCTATTGTTCGGTTAATTGATTAATACCGTAATATCTTGGGAAGTAATTTATTGAATTGAGTGCATTTAATTTATATTTTAAAAGGTTGCAATAAATATTAGAAAAATAGAAAAATTTTCCCTCTAAATTGGTGGAGTTAAGCCTCGCTTACAATTAAGAGATTGGAAAATATATAAATATTTCCCATATGTCGTGTGAGAATAATGAAATTAAAAATTCAGTAGCAAAAAAATAATTTTGCATTTATATATTTATAATATATACTTGGAATAGAATATTTCCTGCTTTGTATTTACTAATACAATGTTATACAATGTACACATTTAACGTATTTCTAAGACGCGTTAAATGTACTTCTAAAACATTTAACGATTCATAAATACGTTAGATGTTTATGTTACATTATTTATAAAGTAGCATTTTCCTGAATTCTCTGGTTTAAAGAGTGAGAAATATGATAACAAAGCTATTATTAGATTTATCGATATAACCATAATCTCTTGAAAGGTAATTCATTGAAATGAATACTTTAGTTTATATATTTTATAAAACTGATCTAAATTTAGTTAAGTATTTCTAACCATAAAAAAGCAGTCAGAAATTTTTGATATATTTACAGTGAAAGAAATTGAAAAGGTTATTGAATAATATTTACTCTACATCTTAAAATTATGTTTTATTTATCTAACAGTGATATATAAAGTAATATTTTCTAGCAAATTCCTCTCTTTCTTTCTTTCTGTTTGAAATCTCAACTTATTGAACTAATAATTCATTGCATTATAAATAGATGTTACGTATTATCTCTAAGAGATATCGTAAGTATTGATTCCTGATATTTTCTAAGTATTGGCAAAAATTTATCTTTAGGTAATTTTAACACTTATTTAACAAACTGTATAGACAGCGGAATGTTTTTACAAACTATTTTGGTCTTAATAATTCCATTCCTTCTTTACTTAACCCTCTCAAGGGCACCGTTTGCGCAACGCAAACGTGTTTGCAGCTTGAAAACTGTGCCCGTTTGTATTTGAAATGTGCAAAAAAAAAAAAAAAAAAAAAACCTCTCCGAACCGGGGAATGCTAATTTTTCAATTTGTACTTTTTATCTGCATGATTAATATGCCTCCCTTGCCTGTATGACTTTTTAAAAATATTTCATAATAACATCTTGCCTCTCAAATGGTTAAAAGTTATTAATGTTTCCGTTTTCTATACCCTATTAATGTTTAAGAAATAATACTTCTAAATTATTTTAAAAGTATTATTTCCCATACAGAATTTCACAAACTCTTAAAGTCATCATCTTTACTGCTTTAAGGAGTAAAGTTAAAATACTTCATTATTATCTCAAGTGATAATTTAAATCAACTATGAACAGATATATATATATATATATATATATATATATATAGGTAGATAATAAAGGATTTAACTTATTTAATCAAATGTAACTCGAAGTACAGAAAGACGTCGATTAGCGCTAAAAATGCGTTCCTAGACGACAAAGCACTAAATTAAATATCATTAAACGAGATCAGTTTACTAGTAAAATGTTAATTTGCATAATGTATGTTACTTAACATGCAAGCATTAATACAGAAATATAGATTTAATTTTTGTGTTGAAAGTCCTGGGATTGCTTGGGTAGTACAGTGACTCCGACAGAGCAGTACTGCCCCCCTGGTGGGAGTTGAAAATATCTCAGGGGGCGTTTGGGGCCCAGGACTAATTTAGAGAGTGTTGAGTCTTGCCAACTGCTATATTCCTGGGTATTAATCGCAAGAACACTGAGAAACGCTTGATTAATACCAAGAATCACCGAATAAACATTTTAGTAAAAAGTTCTAAACTTTTTTTCAGCTAGATCAATCAGCATTAGAAGTAGCTATATGTATAGTATTGCGTTGTTCTCTCGATATCTTTTTTACTAGTACATGATCGAGTCGTTACTTGGGCAATACACCAAACGAAGCACTTTAGTGTATAGGCCTATGTTACAGCTCGATCAACATAGCTTATATTTAAAAGTTTAGACAAATCACTATAAATTAAATTTCTTGCTGACATGGCAACACGATTATCTGAGAGTCATGTTAATGCTATGAAGTTTCCTACTTTTCTTCTCTAAACTAGATTATTACTTTTATCTTATTTCATGGATTGAAAAGCCCACAAAAGAGTGAAAAAGAAGGTATATTTCTGTTGATTACTTTGTTTGATTCGTAGAAGCGTTTTCAAGTATTTATTAAAGGTCTGAAAACTCCAAAATATATTATTTCATGAATGGAAGTCATTTTTTGTTTTGTTTTTTAAATAAATAGGAACAAGCGGCTAATGAATTGAGAAGTGATAGACAAAAAAAGTTGAGAATTTGTATTATAATAAAAATAAACACATATAAAGGGGGCCACTGCCTCGACTTGAAGTTTTACTATTTTCAAAAATACTCAGCACCTACGTTTTATTGTCGTGTCAATTGCATTTTTTATGTCATTTCTGTTTTATAATTTTTACACCCTCTCATTTTGAATAATCTAAAATATTACAATGAAACTCTTTTAATGAACAAATAAAATTCGTATTGATTTCCTTAAAAGATAACTTAGGTGATTACAGCACATAATTTTACATAATATTACGCTGCAAGCTGAGCAGTAATGATAGCTTGAACACTGTTCACTACGAATGAATATGATGCATGGAAAAAAAAAAAAAAAAAACCACCCTACATACCGAAACCAAATTTAGCTGCAAGGTGCTACCAACTAACCTAATTTACAAAGAATACAGGTTACAAATGCATGTTTTAGGCCCTGGTAAGCATTTTATCGAAAGTAATATTATATACATGCTTTAAAGTATTACCGAATTATTTTACAAGTATACCTCCTCCAATTTTCTCTCTGTTTAGTCTTTTCAAAATTTCATTGGGTTTATAATAAATTAAGTAATAATAAAATTAAAAGGAAGACTAAAACTGATAAGAAACAAAGCGAAAGGCAAGAAAATACAAAAGGAAACTAAGCAAAACAAAATGATCGCGTTAATCGAGGAAGCACTAAACGAGATTCCTAGAGGTTTTTTTAAGTATATTCAATTTAAAAAAATTAAAAAATAAAATATTCTTCGATAATCCATTGGCTTACATAGCCGGCTGGCAGCCAGCCACTCACTTTCAGATCATTATTATTACGTTGCCTACTGTGAGACGAACCGAGGAAATGTAGCTTCTGTGTGCTTTCAACTTTTCGTCAATAGGTGGCAACAAGTCGTAAACTGTTGGAAAGCTCATAAATAAATCTATTGAGTGGCGTATAACACATTTAATTTATCTGAATAGATCATGAGTTATAAGCAATTATTTTTGATGATTTTTCTAATTGCGCAGTAGTAAAATTGGCGTACCGTAAGAAATGCTTTTCTCAGGAGGAATTTAGACTCTTTTTCTTCTAATTATTCCAATTTTCTTAAAATTAAATAGTAAATTTAGGGTCTACTATAGGAAAACTTAATAAGAAATCAATGGTTTAAATCGTCTTGTTGCGAATTATCCCTTTCTTTGAGTGAATCACACAATATCATTGGTGTACAATTTTCACAATTATTTGTTTCTTCAGAAAGAGAGAATTATTACAATAGGAGAGTTAGATTATTACTATTGTTCTTGAAAAGAAAAAAAAAACCAGTTTATCGAGCTTGTCTCTTCTATGTAAATGAAAGTATTATTTGGGACTAACTAAACTAGGAAATAAACCATAAAAACTATCACCTTTTAAAAATAAGTTATTTTTAGATGATAAGTAGTGGCTAATGTTATTAAATACTCAATGATAAAAACTGAAACAAAATGTCACCATTTTTCTCTCATTTATAGTTAAAATGAATAAAAAATACCTTTAAACAATTATAAAGCCATAATATTTTTCTTTCACTTTTATACAACATATTTATAATTATTGCTTGTCAAAATGAACCTAACTTACGGAGAAATCTAACTCAAAAAGAGCTAAACAAGAAGGTATCGTGAAGTTTTAATTATTACTATGAAATAACCTTTATACCTGGATAAAATTTGTTTAGCATATAAATTGATCCTTATGTACATAGTGTTAATTATAGCTATAAATTTTGATTTCTTTGGTTTCAGGAATGCGTAGATTAAAGTAACCTACAGTACGGAGAAGGTAGAGTTTAATCAGCTGAATTCTACAATGATGGCCTCCGAAATGTCAAGAAACGCTGGGAAAAATGCATAATTCTAAATGGTGAATTTGTAGAGACCTTGGAAATTTTAAATAAAAATTAATTTCTTCCTCGGGTATTTTCAGTAATAGTTATAATTTTACAGTAATCCTGAATAATAATTAAAACTTAAGGTACATCGGGTAATTTTAATCTATGGTTTCTTAAAACCAAATAAATTAACATTAATAGCTGAATGTTACTGCAATGTGTACATAAAAATCAATTAATATTCAGAATAAATTTTTTCCAGATAACTTGGTTATTTCTTAGTGTTTCCTTCGTCATTTGACTATGATTACAAATTATGATACATGTCTTCAACAGTTCCTATTGTAACTCTCGCGTGAGTCCTCAAAAGCAGCTATTATATTATTTTCATACATTACAGGGAGTGATAAATTTATAGTTGCAATGGAAATGTAGTTAGAAGTTTACATTTAGTTTGATAAAAATAAATATTCTGATTATAAATGTTTTAGAGAGCCTCATGCTGTACTTTGTCATTTCGATTAAAGACAGTAAATACTAAATTGATAAATAACATCCAAGTCTTTGAAGCCTTAACCTTTACGTAAAAGTAATATGATAGTTATGAATTATGTCACAATTAATCAAATAACTATTAACATTAAACGTGATAAATGACTTAATTTTGGTCTCAGTGAGCTCAAAAAAGACACGTAAACTTGTTTATGTTCTATCATTCTTTATCAAGATTCATTAGGTCACGCTACCGTTTATCGACCACAGAAATAAACTACTACATACTTATTTGAAAGGTAAATGAAGTAAACAAGAAGTACTTATGTCAAACATATTTCCTAACTTTTCATGATACAGAATAAGAAGACTTAGAAAATCCTGAAATTGCCTAAAAAAATTATCATTTTTTCGTAGTTTGGAAAAAAAGAACTTCTTAAGTGTCACGATTTTTTAAAACAAGAACATCTTATCGACATTTACGACATCCAGTAGTCTTGTTACAGAGATAGCAGAGATTCTCATTACGTTAATTTTTCCGGTCTATCTAACTCTCGAGATGAGAGCAATAACAGTTATTAGTCATCATAAACATGATTATGCTCGTAACGTTAACTCACTACTTCATTTCCATGGGCAAGAAAATGACTCTAAGGGAGGATAAAATATGACCATTAAGAAAACAAATCTACTGGGTTCATTCATTTTTAAGATAACTGAGACGCCTTTGACAAGGAAATACCAAGTTTAAAGAATCATCATTTTTTAAATTAAAAGCATCGGAAGCTACATTTTAACATTGAAATAGCTGTCTATTTGTATGAAAAGAAAATCAGAACAAAAATAATTATGTAGGAGCAATTAATAACCAATAACTTTGTATTTACATTTGTAAATCGTGTATTTACTTTCAGTTCCATTTTGGATAAAATCAACTGCCCTTATAACTTCCAATATAAACAGAGTGCTTATAAACATAATATTCTATACATTGTTCATAATTGTAATTTAAAATGTTTCAATTTATAAAACTTAAAAGGTTTTAAAGTTTATTATTTAAATTTTCCATAATTTTTTATATAAAAATACTGCGCAATACTTAAATTTTGGGAGTGTTTATTAGAAAAAAATTACGTTCACATTGTATAGGAAATAATCCCACTTCATAATGAGCATAATATAAGTAGAGTGGATAAAGCAGATGTTGAGGAAAGTGTAGCAGAATTCTAAAACTCCAAATCTTAAGAAAAAAGAAAACACTGAATTCTTACTGAATGACATGACTCTGTAGTTACATTTTGATAATCAATTTTCAAAATTTCTATTTATCAAATTTTCAGAAATAATACGGAAATAATTCTATGAAATTACCTTAACACCCTGTTTGTAACAGTAAAATCAAAAAATGCAATTTGTAAAGAATCTTAATGTTTCGGTAACCTTAAGTGTTTAGTTCCTCGTATGGATTTTAAAAATATTTTGTTCCTAAATCTTTTACCGTTTTGAATTCTCAGCATTCCTGTTTTTTTCATTAATAATTAGGTTTTTAGGTTTTATATGATTTAATATGACAGTTTTTACTAGATGAATTTGAAGAATTTCAGAATGTACTGTACGCAAGTTTTGAAATTATTTTAATGGATTATCACAGTAATATCAATGAAAATCACTACTTTTCTAATCCTGAAAAGTTTTCTCGTTTCTTTATTATTCAATATTTTCATTAATTCAAACATTTTCTATATGAATATCTACGAATTTTACGTATTTAATGAATTAAAAATAGTCTATATTTATAAATTTTTCGTGTGCAATATAATATATTTTCCACTCACTTATAGAACTCGTGAAATTAAAAGGATTTATATATTATCAAAATAATATATTTAAATTTCTTAAGACTTTTGATCTCGTACTTTCTAACTAGCAATATATTAAATAATTGACAAAAAAGATCGTTAAAATATTCTTCAGAGAATGCTAACAATTTTCATAGAGGATACCTACTCTACTTTGATTTACTTACAGATATTCACTCTTAAAAACGAATACTTGGGCATTTTCAACTGATTTTGCTGAAGCAATGATAGTATAAAAATAGTAGTCTCGCTTCAAATATTAGAAATAAAGGCACTCCAAACTACAATAAATAAATCAGTTTTTCTGAATATTTTCATACGAGCATTAATATTACATAATTTTTTGTCTTTTGGCTTGTTTTGCTGGTTATTTCATAAATAAAGCTGTCTGGTGTTTATTTATAAGCTTTTAAAAAAACATTAGCAATATATCTACCAGATTCCTTACATTTTCTAACAATTGAAATCGAAATATTTCAAAAATACTTCTGGTTCGATGTTAAACAGGTAGTTTCTTTGTTTAGGAAAAAAAATAATATTTCATACATGCATGCTAATACGTACTAATTGTCCTTTATCAAGCTGCACTATGAATTATAAAGAAGTTCTGTTCATCTTTTACAGCGCTACATAGGCTATTGCCCTTTAATGAAATGAATTTTTTGGCTCTTGACCGGCGTACTTATTCTCTTGTAAAAATATCCGAAATCCTCTAATCGAATACCCGAATTGACAAAAGTACTATTGCTTAAATTCACCCAAGGGAATTTATCCCTCAAGTTAATTACCATTCAATTAGAAACACAAATACCATCTCATTAGCTATCTCATCGTATATTTATCTCATTTTCGAAACATATGAGAGAAAGATGATTCATGATCTCCTAGTCCCGTGAGGTCAAAAATTACAATCGCAGGGCGAAAAAAATATTATTGCTGATCAAATCATTTGTGTGTTTTTTTAACGATCCTTTTTTTCTTCAGTATTCCTCGGAGCGATTGCTGTGTGAAATGTTTCAATGATAATATCAGCTTAAGGCAATTCTTTTTCTCCGGAAACTTGGATTTTTTTTTTCTTCCTTTTCCTTAAATTTGCCTATTCCGCAAGTTTTATACATATCTTGACGAGTATATGCTTCAAAACATTGGAAGTACCAGCCAAATTATAAAAAACTCATAATAATTAAAATGCTTCGTTTTATTAGTTCCTGTTATTACTATATTATGATTAGAATTTATCCAATGGCGTTTTGTATTTGACTCAAAACTAACTTAAATAATCAGAAGATTATAGTGGAGGATTTTACACGATTATATGTATTCTATGTTTTTTAATTGTAAACATTCAAATAATCTTGTATTTGTTCCCCCGAAGAATTTATTAATTACAACATAAATTTTAGTGTTTTTAGAATAAATCAATTTTTCTCGATTTTCATCTTAACATAGCCTCTGGATAGGGTCTCAAGTTTAATATATATACCTTTAATAAAATCAATGAGTGTATATTGTAAACTTTAAATCAGGTTGTTAGAACGACATGTTTGTTGATCAACATGGGAAAAGGGGTTTTTTTTGTGAGGGTAGATATTTACTTATTTATTAACAAAACATTAAAAATGCTTTTCTATAATATATTGAAGTGCATTGTGCAATGTCTGCCCTTCATTATTAAATTCCACTGACATCTTAAGGTTTAATCAGACAGTCAATAAGTTCAGAAATCCATTTGATGAGACGTGAAAGAAAGGAGGATACAGTTTATTAACTACCTTAACAGAATATGGATGGTCGCTTTCTCTCTGGAATTTCTCTTAAAGCACTTTAATCCCAGCTTAAAAAGTTAAACAATATGTCTTAGCTTATATACCAACTTTTAACAATAAATTTCGTAAAGAATTTTGTTTCGTTATTAGTAAGAGACTCCGGGATGTGATAAATGATCAGTTAAAAAAATCGTTAACCATTTTATTCTATCTTAAAATGAGCAAAATCGAAATAATTTACTAATGTGGGGCGTTTAATAGATCGCTTTCTTAACCAGCATTGTCTTGGTTTAACCGAGTCCCAGCCCAGTGGATCGCTAATACCATGATCTGAGTTAGGTATACATTTTTAAAATGTTATTTAACACCTGATCGCACCAATATAATGAGCATAACAATCTGGCTAATTCCTTTATCCTTTTTTTAATATCTTGCTCATACCTTTAACCTTTCCTTCTAATAATATTGCAGTCACTACAAATCTTATATAGCAATGTTAATTTACGTAAGACATGATTCTTTTAAAAGTTAAGACATTATTATTTTTAAAAGTGCTCAATTAAAAAAAACTTAGAAAAATAGCCTTAAAGGTTAGTTAAAAGGAAATGCATGAATATTCTACAGTAATATTTCCCTGAAATTTTATAATAAATAAAAATATATTTTATTAACCTTTTACTAAAGCAACCTCAGTAGCTATTGACAACGGTCCTCGTCATTCTGAATCCCTGTCAAGTGACGAGAACAATATTTGAGTTGGAACCTAGCTCTCCTAACTTGCACAATTCATTGACATAGGACCTCAAGGCTCAGTTTTCCCTTTAACGTGCAGAAGCCCTATATTTATCGCACGAATCAATACTGGAGAAGGGACTCGAACATACGTTGAACATTACTTTTGTGATTAGAAAATCTATTAAATCTATTTTAATTGTATAAATTTTCCTGAATAATTATATTCGAAAGTTGTAAACTTATAGAATTATCAATAGTCTCGAATATCACTGTATAAACTCTGATATAATTGTATATGATAGAAAATAGAGATTTTAAAAATACATTATAAATATCTTTTCCTGGATAAACTATATGTAACGCAACTTTCAATATTTCAACATTGATTATTTTCTTTATTGAAAATTCTAATCAACAAATATTAGCATTTGACCGTAATCAATTGATAACTGCTTCCACATTTCATAGTTATAATTGTTATAAGAAATTTAGAAAATTTTACTTCTGGAAAATAAAATTAGCACTTTATCTACAGTTACGATGTAAATGATAGTAGAATGAAGTTTTCTGAACTAACGTCATTCTAAAATTACTCGAGTGCTATTGGCGACAAACTTTGAAATTTAGAAGCGTATTCAGTTGTCGAGGACGAGACTTGCGATGCTTCCTGTTTCTACAAAATTCAATATCATTGATTTAGTGGTTCGATAGAACTTAATGTAAAGCAGAACGGGGCATCTAACTCAGAACTGGGTTTCAAAATAACCGATCACATAGATAGCACCAATAATTTTAAGGCTAGCGTGTAACCCTCATTACCCATTAATCTTTCTGTTTATGTATGAATCGTATTCCTTTCTTCGTGGAATTTTCCTATTACATCTTCAGAAATTGCTTGTGTATGTCTTTTGTAAATACTTAAGAAATATATACTAATTACAAATATTTACAAATGAGTTCTTTTTTTGTTTGTTTGTTTGTATTCAGAATATACGCGTACTACTGAGTAAGAAATCTGAAAAAGACTATAAACTTAGAAATTAACTAGGTTTTTGTATTTCTGATTCATACATTTTGAAATAAATCCATTTAAAATTGAACTGGTTCATAAGAAATGCATTCAACCGTGTTTCATTGAAATTACTAGAAACACTTTTAGAAAACTAATTTAAGCTATAAAGTAGAAATAACGTATCTAGTTTTCATTTTAGTTCCACACACATACATAAATATCTCATTTTAAAGGTAAATATATAACATTTAGTTTTTAAATGTATCATCAATAGGGAAATTCCTATAAGACTCAAAAATATACTTTTTAATAAATCTGATGTTTATTAGAAATGTTCAAAATATACGTGGATCTCCAAATGATTATTAGGAATGTATAACATACATATTTCTTCCTTCATAAGATAGGATATTTTTTATTGGGAAAGAAGCCGCAAGCGCGACCTTTATTAAGACAACGCAGCAACTTTTTCGTGTTTCATTTTTGCAGTACGTAACAAAATGTTATTATTTTCAAAACTCATTAAATATAATAGTTGAGCGTCTGTGAAAGAGAGGCTCACATTCACCCTTTAATATATAAGATTATTTTTAGATGCTGTCGAATATTTGTGCGGAAAGGCTTTTCTGACAGATATGGATTGCTTTATACAATGTATATTAAAATTATGTAAACATCTGTAACTTTATGACTAGCCGACATTTTGTTTTCACTATTTTGTTATGTTGATCCAGAAGAAGCTTTTCATATATATGTATCAAATATTTTCACTCAATTGATGAATATCTATTCGTTTTCTAAAAAATTACTGAGGAGTGATAAATTTCTGTAAACAATATAAAAAAAAAGTTTTTGAAATGTCATTCTAAATGGAAAATAATTTTTTTCCGTATCATAATGCATTTAAATATATAAGTTTATCAAACATTTCAATTTATCAGTTCCATTCCATATTTTTCTGAAGAATTAAAATTTTTCCAGTTAGATTTCATAACAAAACAAATTTAAGGAAACATGGAAATAAATGAAAATAAAAAGGACATTAACCTTTGGAAAATGCGTTATATAAGAATTGATTATGAAAAAGCACATGAAAAGTCTTTAAATATTATTTTTTACTTTTTAATGTTAGTGAGCATAAACATTTTTGCCGAAAATTCGAAGGGAATTTCATTTTACTTTGTAAGACGTTTACATAATCAGATATTTTTTTTATGAGATTGAATATTTTACTTTTTTAAATCACAATAGTTCAAGCTGTTCTATTTATTAAAATGCCGGATGACTTCTTAGGAAATTCGAAATGTATAGTAATAAAATAAATATTTTAATATCAATAATTCTAGGAGAAAATGTAACTTTTCATTACTTAAATATTTCTGTTGTATGACTGAAGACAACATTGTCAGCTGAGTGATATGAACTGAAAACATATTAGTTCCGTTCTGGGGAATTAATTTTATACCTATCCCCCCGAAACGAGTTTTACAACTATAAGGATCGTATATTGTGCCAAAAAAAATTTTTTAAAGCATCTATAACTATTGAAATTTTATTTAAAAGAAGTGTTTTATTGATTTTCAAAGGAACTCAAAAAATTAAACTGGAATATAGGATGTTACAGATCAATAAAAGACTATGGCTTCTTTTCAACGTATGCGATCATTTCTTGAACGAAACCTTTATGACAATCATATGAATAAATAATGTGTTACGGCAATAAATACTCCTTCGATTAACAAAAATGAGCTTATTTTTATGTTAAGTTTAAATGCCAACCTTTTTAAAAATGCATGCAATTGATGTCGTATTTCAGTATTGAGATATGCATATTTGCGTATCTGCTTATGCACAAATTAAACCATATTTATATGCATAAATAATTATGCATGAATAATTTATCATCAATAGCTGTTGTGCATTTACATTTGTTTAAGTCGTGCATTTACCCTTAGGTATACCTTGGATAAAATCTATTACATTTCGAACATTAAAAATTTGCAATGTCCTTATAAGTATGCCTTTCTATACAATATAAATATAAATATCATTTCAAAAATTAATTTGAAATTTTTCTTAAAAAATTCAAGTTTAATTATTTGAACTTCCTAGAATGTTTATACACACATATATACATATATGAATTATTATTAAGATTTGTGAATGTTCATTGAAAAGATTATATTCATGATATGGTCTACCCTCATTTCAAATTTCGGAAATGTGCAAAAGCATTAATTTTATATTATTATATATATAGATAAAGTAGGTTTCGAGGATAGTGTACTTATAATTCTTAAAAAAATATTTTGAGAAAAATACAAGTACTGATTATTTTCTCTATATTGTGAATTGAGATTATACAATTTTAAAATTTAAATTTCTCACTTTTCATTCATTAAATTCTTGTAAGTAACACATATTCTTAAACAGCAAAGAACCATCAATAGTTTACCAGTAAATTAAAATAAAAAAGTCGAAATTTGAAACGTAATGACTGTGAAGTAGTACAAGGGCTACTGAAGACGGAGTTTGTAATTTTGAGTCTCGATCAAGTGAGCAGAATGACACCAACCTCTCCAAACTTCCACATCACACCGTGGGTGGATTTGGATCCTCGACAGATTTAACGTTCATCAGCCTCACGATATGGTGAATCCTCAAAGGAATCAGGACAAATCCACGACTCGACGAAAACAATGCCTATCTCGACTTCGCGATTATGGCCTCTAAGCTAAAAGGGCCACTCAAAACTTAAAAGCTTTTTAGTATCTGAATTACTTTAACAATCTATATGAAGTTTCCGATCATCCCTTTTTGTTGATTCACTGTTTAAGTAATATAAAGTGAAACTCGGTAGGCCTGCCGCATAATGGAAAATAACGAAAGATTACAAACACAAATATTTAAACGAATAATTTCTAAGTCTCTAATTAATTATGCTTTTTCCGAATTTTTTTGAAATGTTGTAAAAATGATTAGAAATATTGAGAAACCAGATTGTGCTCCTCTTCAAGTGAAAAATGAGCTACTAATTTGAGAGATGCGAAATCTACGCTATACATTATAAAAATATTGTACAAGAAATACCAAAAAAGTGCAATATGTTATAATATAATAATTCTTATTTGAAACGGTAATTGTGAGTTTAGTACATAAACTACCCATTAATCTCGCACGTTCGGGATATAAAAGAAAAATATCTCCAGATAAGAAAATTTAAGCAATTAATATATGTGATTAAAGTGTTTACTCACATTCGCAACCAGTGTAGATAATATATTTATGCGACGAAATATTTCATCCTTCTCGCAAGTACAAAATTACATTCAAATATTTATCATGAATTCAAATGATTGTGAGTGATAAAATCACAGCACAAAAGAAGCATTAATACAGTACAATTATAGTTAAAACACGTTGTGACCCGCAACTCTTGTCATATGCATGCACTTATTAATTTCATTAGCTTTTGAAAAACATCTGATGCGCTTCGGAAATATTTTACTAAACACTACTCTGCTTGAACACAGTTGTAATTCTATGCAAAAGAGATATGTAATCGGCTAGAGAATAAGAAATATTATACAGAAATAAAAACTTACAGCTGCTGACAACATTGTCTGAAAATGAAAACAGCCCTGTGTCATGACCTTAAGGTCAAGATTAATTGCCTGAGTTTGTCATCATCTGATGACCTATTTTGTTGTCTTATGATTTTGTCTTCGTATCACAATAAGGACACTTAATAATTTATGTTCCTTCAAACTCGTTTTCCGTCAATAGATGACCCTAAGCCCTTTCCAAAGTGAACTCTCTCTTTCAAAGACCCCTTTTCTTATGCAAGTTTATGATATTTATGTAGACATATGGAATAAGATTACATAGATCGACCGTCTCGAGAAGAGTTTTGTCCTATTTTTCTATTGTCCCATTTCCGGTAAGTATGGAATAATGTATCGGTTGAGTTGGTTGTCTCACAGTACTGTTATGCGCATTTATCCTCTCACTTTCTCATAATGCAACCTGTCACTTTTCTTCACAAATCTCCAAGAAAAAGAGCCCCCTCCCCTACCAAATATCAGGTTGCAGATTCAGCAGCTTGCAGCATTAACGCTGTCTTCGCGTATTCTTAAAGAATAGGATCCAAATTCGTTACATTTTTGATATAGCAAAAATACACAAGCCGTGTCAAAAGGCCCAATCATCTGAAAAAACTTACAACATAGGCGTCAATACCACCGTTATATTGCACGATAATATAACATAAAATTATAATTCAAATAGAGTAGATAAGAAATAAACCAAAAGTCAGAGAAACAAAATATGTGTAATTTGAAAATTTAAAAAAATTTGAAGAGACAGAAAAATGATATATTTAATGTAGTAACAGGATTTAGGCTGTTACCCTGTGTGATTCCAGAATTATAGGCCTAACTATCTCTATCAATAAAATATATTATTAAAAATTGTTACAAAACCAAAATTATAAATTGAAAAAATTCTAAAAGTGGAAATCCAAAAAATTAAATTTTAAAAAATAAAAAAAATGCCTAAAAATAATGTTTAAGAACCAAAAGCTAAATTAACAAAAAACACAAATTAGAATAAACTCTCATCTGAAAACGTTTTCCCAAGTTTGTTTCAGGCTGTTTCACATTTTGTGATGACTATGTCATTTCGTCTCTCCTTATTTTTAAATGAACTGTTCCATCGAGGACGTGGAATCACGGTTTTTGCCAATCGTGCTTGTTCAGTACGAAAGAAAATAGTTAATTTTATTAGAAAAACCACTGATATAGTAAAAGGAAGGTGATTTTCCTTTTTTTGTACGTACCAAATATCCCTATGCTTAAATAGAGATAGCTAAAATAATATTTAAAAATTAGCTAATATTCTAAATGATTTCAGTATCTAAATAATAAAATTATCTAAAGAATAATAATATTTTTAGGGTACAAGAAATTTCTATAAAATAAGATATATCTGCTAGCTGATAGTTGCTTAACTTGAATGAGAACATTTAAAAGTAGAATGGTATTCTCTTTTGTGGACAAAAACACTTAATACTGATATCAATTGGTTGTATTTATTTGAAAACGGAAAAGGGAGATAATTTTCTTAAACCCTTGAAATGTTTCTACAGATGTTGAGTAAAAACATTCGTACTAGGCAAATATGTGTGTGTGTGGATACGGTCTTTTTTTTTCTCGAAAATTTCTTAACCATTAAGATTTCATTGTCATTTGCTCTCCCTTGACTCTATATCCACTAATTCCAGCAAAGAATGATTTGTAAAATAAATTAAATCAAAATAAAATAGAGAAAGTATCAAAAAGTATTTTATTTTATGTTACGTGTAACGGATATGAGATAATAGGTATTATTTTTAGTTATTCAACTAAAACCCCCAAATAAATAGTACCTATACTCTACCCGATTGACCAGTTAATCGGATGAAATAGTTGCTATTCGTCTTATCTTACATAGCCATCAGGAATCCTTTATCTATTCCCTTTACTTCAGAAAACAATTGTCTGGATGTTATTTTAAACAGAGTATTTTAAAGGTCTATTCCTTTTCTAGAATCGGATTTCACAAAAGATCCACCAAGAAGAGGGTTGATGAACTTTAAATTTGTTGAGGCTCCAAGTCCTCCCGTTGGCAAGGTGTGGAAGTTTGTAGAGGAATTTGCCAACTTAGGTGTCATCCTTCTCACTTGACCGAGCTTTAAAATTACGAGGTCCATCATCAATAGTCTACGGGTTTGCTACTTAAGGCGACGTTAGTAAAAAATCAATCAATCTATTTCTAGTATAGTCAAGCTTAGATAATGTTTTTTTTTAAAATATTGAGTATTTACATTAACAATAAATGTATTCATTCTAATATGTACACATATATCTATTATTTTTGCACTGTTGTTTAATCAACCGAGCAACCACAAAAAGTAAACAATATATTCTGCGCTTTTTTCTAAATATACATAATGAAGGTATTATAATATACCTAATTTAGACAATTAATCTTCCATCCATATTACAATTGTTGCAGAGAAGAATATAAAATTAAGATCTACGTGATCAGAACATTTATTAAAAACTGGAAAATTCAAACGTATTAAGAAGAAATAATTTGATTCCATTGTCAAACACCTTAACACCTTAAAAAATGCCATTGCCTTAGTAGCACAAAAATACAAATAAGAGAAATATAATCTCCAACCACCACCTTTATTACACTAATGTCTGCTTTAAATGAATTATGTAAAATACAAGTAATGGAAAACAAAATTTTAGCAATAAATCATATTATATTTTGCTTATAAAAATGTACATATTTTGCATTTATGTTTGAAAAATGTTATTAGCATATAAAACACAAAAGTAAATAGAGCTCACTACAATCCGGGTATCCTAGTCGGAACGTAAATAAAATTAAAAAGAGAAAAATTTAAAATGAAAGTAATAAAAGTAGTATGTAAAAATTATGATAACATTTAAGGAAAACAAATAAACATAACTGAACACGAAAGCACACTCGCACGCACATCAACCCATATATATATATATATATATATATATATATATATATATTATAAAAACAAAATATATGAGATAAAGATGATGAACAAAATAAAGAAAATGAAAACAAACATTAGACATAAAGTGAAAAGGTTAAAATAATAAATAAAAAAGGGCAGAATGAAAGAGGGAAAAAAATACACAAATACAATCAGAAATAGAGCAAATAATAAAAGACCCAATAGGTATGAAATAAATAATATAATAATGAGAATAATTATTTCGTCAAAAATTTAAAATAAATAAAACTTTTAAAAATATCTATTATACATAAAAAAATGCATATATATATAATAGATAATTAAGAACTGTCAAGAAATCAAATTTGCTTTCTATCATTGTTTCTTAAATACTATTGAAAATTAGCATTGTTTCATTTTAATTTCAAGACTTTTTTTTTGGTTAATTCTTTCTTTAAAGAAATATTTATAAACGTCTTTTGTTTTTGCTGCTGAACAAGACTATAAATATAACGATTGCTATTCATTTTTTTTAAAAAATAAGATGGAATTTTGAAGTTAGATGATCTCAACATTGTGAACGTAACCAAGTAGTCATGGTCTTGAACTCATCCCAGACATTATTTTCGTCGAATTGTGGGTACGAATCTTGATATCCGTCGTGTAACGAAGTTGAAGCTCGTTAAGAATGACGTGTCTCAAAGTCCACACGTTAGGATGTTGTGGAAATCTGGAAAGTGGGAGGAAAGCTCAGATGCTCTCGTCATCACTGTTCAGACATTCAAAATTATAGTAATTTGTGCTAAGAATCGACCCTTTCAAAATGTATCTTAGGTTTATGTTCCTCCCACTTATGGGAACCTTCAAGATGTACCTTTACGCTGTGTTGCGTTTTTCAGTCATAAGTTTTGTTAAGTCTAATAAACTACTTTGCTTATGACATTTATTTAAAATGTTCTGCTTCAATTTTTCATGTTAACTTTTTCAGGCTTTTCAGTTATTTTATTTAAATTTTCTTTGTTTATCTTGATTTTTATTCGTATACGTAGTAGTATGTATATATTTGTAGATGCGAAAGGTCACCTATGTTTCGGGATAGTTCGTTAAATAATCTTAGAATATAGAGAACTAATTTTTAATAACCATAAAATGTTTTATTAAAATAGGATATAGAAAGTAAAAATAAAAATTTAATAATATTTATTTAATTATTAAATAAAAATGATATTTGTTTAGAAATGAAAATATTTCGTGTACTCTTTAATAGTCATTTCATTTACTCCAGAAGCTCAACATCCTCACGAAAGCGTATTGCGGAAGTTTAAGGAATGAGACTGTTTGCTGAGCTATCGTTCTTGTGAAATGACCTGGTTCAAAATCACGAAGTCCGTCTCTATTATCTATCGTATTGCTGCTAAATGCGACATTGATAAACTAATCGCAACAATATTTAAGTAGTTATTTTTAAATCTGCAAAAATAGGAAGAAAATTTTAATGAAGAATGCTGTACTAAGCCTTATGAATATCTGACTCTACTGAATAATGGTATCTTTTTAGAGCTTAGAACTTTGATTATTTGAACAAAATTTACTATTTAGGAAATTCTAGCACATTTAATTTCATTTAATTTTCAAATAGAATTTTGACGAAATATATAGTCTTAAATATTTTTTTTCTTGACTATTATGAATTTAGAGTTGTTGTGATTACATTCTAATTTCTGTTCCCTTGATTAATTTGGATTTGATTTGACTGTTTATAAACGTTGGACTTAGTAAAAAAATCAAATCAAATCCAAGAAACACGAGGCCTATTGTCGACAGACCTTGTAATTTTGAGCCTCGGTCAAGTGACGAGAATGACACCTCAACTGACACCTCCCCTTCAAATTTTCAAATCCCTCTAACATGAGGATTTAGTGTTTCAACCAAACACTTGATGGAAACAACGTTGACCATGAGTTCGCGGCCATTACCACTCGGCTTCCGAGGCCAAATGATTAGTTTATGAGATCGTATACAATGTTTCAAGATTATTGAATATTTTGATTGAGAAGAATGGATGTTATAATAGAACAATTAACTTAACATAAATTAAGAGATTGTCTTGACAGCAAATTGTTTTAGAATCAAAGCATTTGAACGCCAATTAAAATACAGTTCATAATTAAGTTTCATAATTAAAGTCGACAAACAGAATCTTTAGATCGTTTCTTCAACATGCTGGAGATAGAATCATGAGCAAGAGATATCGGCATAGCTTTTTATTTTAAAATGTCCTCATTATACATATTTCTCGAGAAAATAAACTCCATTAGGAAGAACAGAACTCCTTGCCACTTAGCATGGTCAAATGCCAATTTTAATGTCTAGAAATAGCGGAACAGAATGCAGCCTGCTTATTCTACTCCGCCTTATTTTTCATTTACAGTGGTAGGTCGTCAACCCTGTGTTTTATGAACTGAATCCAATTTGTGTTTTTTTTTTTATTTAAGAACTCTTTGTTACGTAAAAACTAGGCTAGTTTGTTAAACAACTTTTCCAGGCATTTACCAAAAGTTGGAAGTAGACTGATATGTCACATTATATAAGGCGGGAGCTATAATTTTCTTTTGAATTAAGAGAAAAATTGGTTTCTTCCACGAACTGGGAAGACTTCCAAGTTTTAGACAAAGACTTTTGAAAAGAGATTTGGGGAAGCATACGATGAATTTGTTTAACTATTTCATTTGAAATAGAATAAGGACCAAGATATTGGCTACGCGTGGCTGGTTGATGCCTCCATCTATTTCTGCATTTGTAAAAATGGGATTTAGATTACTTATGTAGTTTTAAAGAAACTTCTTTGCGAATAATATGGAAGAAGGAGTTATCGTTGTTCCAGAGATTGAAAGGAAAATATTTATACATAATATTTATCGTTGACTTTTTTAAGCGATTATGTGACATGATATTCATTAGATAGTTTTTATTCTGCAGATTTCATAAATTGTATTACTATAACATGTCGTATTGTACCGAATTACCCACATAACACTGAACGAGTAAAAATATCTAAAAAATTAAAGCATGATTATTATTGTAGAGTATAATTTTTATAATGAGATAGCATTTCGTTAACTGATATGGTTTGGAATTGCGATAAATTTTTACATTAAATATTTTATATAAAAGTAGACAAAATAAATATCATCTCTAATTATAAGGTACTTATTCGAATTGAATAAAACCACACTTAAAGTACTTTCGTTAAATATATTAAGTCAAACGGAAGGTTCTGTCCGTTGGTGAAATGAAAGAAAATAATAAATTTTCCATACATTTAATAATATTTATTGTACAAAATAATTTCCTTCGTTATTAGAATTGTTCTATAAACTTTCCAGATGGGTGTCTCGTGAGTTAAGTGGGAAAAATTTGCGTAATCCTATCTTCAAATTCACATCTCTGTGCTTGCTCGGAACGAAAACAAACCCATTTTGGACAGGATGATAACTGGTGATTATAAATGGATTATGTTCGAGTACATCGTAAAGAAAAGAGCATACTTTCAGCGTGGACTATCTGTCCCCCCCCCCACCTCTGCATCGAGATTGGACCTAAATAAGAGAACGCTATGAACGTGCTTAGACGTCCAATACATTTCGAGCTTTTGAAACCCAGCGAAAAGCTCAATTCAGAGAGATTCTGTCAGCGAATGGATGATTTGAGCAAAGCACTGAAAAAAAAGAGGCTAGCGGTGCTCAATATGAAGCGCATTATATTACATAATGCCAAACCACATGCTGCTTTGGCGATTCGTCAAGAAATCACAGAGCTAGATTAGGAATTTCTGTCGTATCCACCATACATCTCAGACTTAGCATCCTATATATATCCCTTATTTATTATACTGCAAAATTTTTTGAAAGATAAGATTCAAAACTAAAGCATGCATAAACCTGGTACTGCTTCAGTTCTTCGCATTTAAAGACAAGTAATTTTTCAAAATTGGTATTTACAAGTTACCATCACCGTGGCAAGAGTTCGTAAGTAACGACGGAAAATATATCGTGCAGTAAACATTATAAAGTGTATGAAAAATCTATCATATCATTTCACTTCACAAACGGACAAAACTTTCAAGTAGACCTAATACTTATAATTATTATATGGTAATCATAGTTCTTAAACAAAATAGAAACCTTTTTCTTAGATTTCAGAAGTAGTGAGTCAAATAACACAGGAAAGTAAATGCTTACTCTAAGAGGATTAAATCTATGCTCTTATGGATACAGGGGGTATCTAAGGAAAAGTTTTAACTGTTATCTGAAAACCTATGTAGGGCCATTTTTTCTAATAATGGCATTTTAAAATATTTTTGGGATCGCAACTGATTGGAGGAAATAAATTCACTTAGCTTATTAGATAAAATTAATTTTATTTTTAAGACTTATTTTGGTTAGAAGTGTGTTTACTATAACCCTTTCACTGCTATTCACAGTTCACTTCAAACCTTTTATTGTGGCCGTGGTAGCCTAGTAGTCATGGTCACGAACTCGTGGCCGGCGATCTTTCCGTCGAGTCGAGGGTTCGAACTTAACTGGTCTTAAAACCCGTCGTGTAGCTGGGGTTGATCCACATTAAATCAGTCGAAGATCAAAGTCCTCCCTTTGGTGTGGTGTGGAAGTTTGGAGAGGAAGGCATCAGTTCAGATGTCTTGCCCTTGACTCAAAATTACGAGGTTCGTCGTGTTACTTTTCAGTACAATGTTAATAAACAATCAATCAATCAAGGTTTTTATTTTTGTTGATGTTACACAACAGAAACAGAAAAAGATTCATAAAATAATATCTTCAGAGATATTTATCAAATAATATCTTCTTCATGCTCCACTAACTTTTATTGTTTAAAAGTTGTAAATATCTTCCCACTGCGTGGGAAAGGGTTAATATGTACTCAGATGGTCTACAACTGCGAATCAATGGACGTTACATCCTTTGTAATTCAAAAATGAATGTAAGTACACTAATTAAGCTGAAAAGAATTATTTTGCGTAAAACCAGAATTCTTTATTTAAGTAGGTTTTCTGAATTCAGACTTTTTATCCCGAATTTTATATACAAGCTTTCTAATAGGATCAACTGTGTTGGATCACAGGAACATTCTGCAGAATTTCCTTTTCTAAATTTGTCTTGAAATTCTCTTCATATCACTCACATATGGTGCATTTCACTGAAAACTCAGAAGAGAGGCATATATTTCTTCTCATTATTCATTCTTCTAATTTTTTCCTATAAAAGGCTAATTCAAATCATCATCCATACTCAAGAAATCTAATTAATGCAACTTCAAATATTCCGTTAATTAATTTATATTTCTTGTTTTCCCCTCGATACATTCCTCAATTTATAAAATGAGTGGTCTTATAATTATTTTGATACTAAATTTAAAATTAAAACCCAAGCTTTGTTCACCTTTTCAATTAGGTCAAATTTAAATATTTCCCCCTTCATATTCAAAGCTGTTATTGCAATAACAGAACAATTATTGTGAGAGCTGTGAATATAATTCTAATTTTAAGACCAAGATATTTAAAGAAATTATTGATGTTTATTAATGCTTCGAATCACTAGGAAAACTCGGATATTTGTTTCTTGCAGTCACAAAGGGACAAAACAAATTTTCCAGCAAGTTTTTTCTTCAGAGGGAGAATTCCACTAACATAACTCACATACGTTCTTCTGATTTTATACATAAAACTAAAATCCATACGCAATTCATAAATATCTTTCTACACTTGAGACTAAGATGTGAAAAAGAAATGGTTATCACTAACTGTTATTCACACTTTGATTAACTATAAAGAATGAGCTTCCTTTAAATTCTTTTTTACCATCCTTTCATAGCGATGTGAGTTGCCATGAGTTTTCACTAGAGCACTTTTTATTACATTTGTAACGCCTGTGTAGAATTTTCTTCTACCTTTCTAAGATTATTTATAGAATAGTACGCTCAAATAATAACCAATAATAACCACTCAAATAATAACCGCTTTGCTGCTTATAAACAATAATAACCAATCTGTTTTTATTCTAGAACTGAATATTTAAAATCTATTTTTTTTATCTTACTCTCTGCGCGGAAAACTTACTCAGACACATCTGTGAATTACTTTTTAGAATAAATGCTAAACTGATATATTTCTTACCAATTCCCAAGTATTTTATTAAGAAGAAAATTTTGAGTTGAGAGTTTGAGTCCTTAACCCTAAGTAGAACTTTCCTAGTTATGATCCAGAAATTCTTCGCTCAAATGGTATCTATCCATACAATTATAGATTTAGCTACAATAACCAATTTTCTCTACCATCTTCCAACTCTCTAACGCTTCTGTGACTCATTTCTTTGCCGCTTATAAATATTATTTATCCTGTCTATTCACAACATTTCATAATTTCAATCTAATTTACGTAAGTTACGTTCCATTTATTGAGAATAATTTTGAATTCAAATACAATTAGAAAAGAACCCAAAGAGCTAGGTGAGGAGAAAATTCAAAATAGAATTAAATGTCATCCATTTAACGACCCAAATTAAAAAGGAAAATTGAAACTCATAAATATTTCTTGAATATTTCCATATTTGAATTTAAAGCACCCAAGATGAAATCAATATCCTCCATTAGCTTCTTTAGACTCGTTTTAGACATATCTCTCCCAATCACGATCGAATCGAGTTTTTTAGAGATACCGTTCTTAAGGTCACGTCCCTCTCTAATCTCATGTCTGATTTACTTAAAATAAGGTGTGCGTGAGAGAGCTGACTGATCCCTGGGATTGTGAGCTTCTCCCATTGCTCTTTTCCTCTTTTCATCGTTAAGAAACTTCCTTCTAATGAAGGTTATCTCCCCCAAGTAAAGTATAGGGAAGAGCAACTCAATTGGCCCTGGGATACCCCGAATGAATCCATAATTTGTCCTGGAAGCTGCTTAATTGAGTAGAATTTCCCTCCGTTTAAAGGCGTGGTTGGCAGACAATGATTCCCAATACCCTGCAATTGTCCCTGGGCGTAGGCTGCCTTTTGGAAGACACTCGCTGAAGAGTTCCAAGATTGATGGACCCATGCTAAATATCATGTTTCCCAAGGAGAGCTTCTAAGGAGTAAATGAAATTCATTTTTGATAAGGGCTATTCATTTATTATTTGCTCCCCGACGAAATTGAAAACTAAGAGGATAACTTTTAGAATTTTAATAACACGGCAGGAAATTAATTCGCTTCACTTGTTTTTCTTGAGAAATTTTTCTGAGCCCCCAGGTATCTAATAATAGCCTTATTATTAAAAGCCTTCGTTAATGGTCGAGGCAAGTCTGTGTTTAATTAAGCTTAGTATTAGTGATAATAAAAATAAACCCGTGATTTTCCTTTTGTAATTATAGCGTTTAGATATTAGAAATAACAACAATATGCCTTGATAAAAGCATATTTAATTATCTACCTTTGCATATGCTTTTCTTAATAAGTTATAATAATCGAAACAAAGATACATATACCCTTCGGTTAAAACTACTCATTTTTATTTAGTTTACTGTTGTTTTAGCGATTGCAAGTATAAGCATTAAATATTCACTTATTATAAATATTTATACTTTTTAATGAAGAAACAAAATGTATGAAATTGGGTTTTCCCCTTATGAAAGCATTATATAATACTTAGACAGTTTGTCAAGTAAATAATATTTTAAATAGTTCACAAAAAACAGTTTTTGAGTATATCATTTCAAAAACTGAAATAATAATAATAAAAAAAGCAATTTGCTAAGCAATTATTGAATTCATTTGGATCTCTAAAATATCACGTGTTGTGCTGTGGAAGTTTGGATAGTGAGATGTTAGCTAAGCTATCGTTCCCATCACTAAAATTATTTCGAATTACAAGGATCCTCGTCGATATCCTATCCTGTTAACCAATCTTCAAACTTATATGTAGTGGTTTAAGAGGAAAGTTTATTATTCCTTTACTTAAATTCTAATGATATTTAAAGGATTTTAACTTTGAGAAACTTATTGATTTTATTTGAGCTTCTTTCTTACACTCGTAGGTCCCAATGCGCATAATTGTTTAAGTAAGTTTATCCAAAAGTATCCTTGAACTATTTTTATTTCATGGATTTTAAGTACAAAAATAACTTAACGAGCTTTATTAGTATCTTTTACTTCCATTTTAGGAATAAAGTAAAAAATAAATAAATGCACGCAAACACTCTTCCACTCTCTTAAACCTGAACTACTATTTACAGCACACAGAATTACTCTACCTTAAAACCTTAAAAAGGAAGAGTTTAGAAGAAACCTATTAGTTTCCCCCACATCTTATCTATTTCTTGATCGGTCTCTTTGAAACAAAATTAACAAATACGCCTCGAAGTTTCACCCCTTGCACACACCCCATCAATCGAATAAAGAAAGAACACAACAAACACTAGTCTTTCGATTTAAGTTGTTCTTTTTTTTCTCTCCCTCTCTAAGTTTCCCTTCCGTCTTCTATTGATCCATAAGATAGATGCAACAGTAAGTGCACACGAAATGGTTTTTAGTTTATGTTTTGACTGTTATCGGAATTTTAATGGAAAAGTTTTCGTCCCACTACGAGAGAATAGAAGGGCGATCAACCAAGCGTTCGCTTTTACGATTGGCTTGAGGTAATGACCAGGTGAAGTTGGGAGAGAGATAAAACACCGGAAGAAGAGTTGGTTCGCCTTAGTTTTCCCTGTACCGGATCTGTAATCTTCAAGTTCGGAAAGGTACCAAGAGCATGACGTAATTGAAGCCCCCTAATGCTTGAAATGATCTTAAACGAGATTTCGATATTCTATTAAAAATAAAGATGAAATGCATAAGGGGTGGGTCGTATGTAAAATTGCTTTTATAGAAGCAATTGGGAGGAGTGTCATCGTTATTCTAATAGCTATCGTATAGGATACTTGCTGACTTCTACGGCTGCTATACGAAGCTTCACAAATAATTAATTAAAAACTGCTTTCAAATAATGTTGAAAAATTGGACCCAAATTTAAATACATTTTTTCAGATAAAAAAATGAGTATGCATTATGATTACATTCTGACATCATTACAATAGAGAAAACCATACAATTTTATTCTATTCGAATCAATTTAATTTTCTG
Source organism: Nephila pilipes (assembly GCA_019974015.1). NCBI lineage: Eukaryota > Metazoa > Arthropoda > Arachnida > Araneae > Nephilidae > Nephila > Nephila pilipes. Next base: position 139,102 of record BMAW01037240.1, read on the forward strand.
GTATATATTAGGTCTACCGTTTGTGAAGTGAAAGAAAACAATAAATTTTTCATATATCTAATAATATTTATTGTACAAGATATTTTCCGTAGTTACTTATGAACTCTAGCCAGAGTGATTGTAATTTGTAAATACCATTTTTGAAAAATACCTTGTCTTTAGAGGCGAAGAACTCAAATAATGCTTGATTGATATCTGCTTTAGTTTTGAGTTTTTGATTTCTTTTTCCTCTAAAGAAAATTTGGCACAAAGAGAAACGGATAATAATTAGACGGTGCTAGGTCGGGGAAGTATGGTCGATGTGACAAACTTTCTCAGCCTATCTCTGCAGTTTTCTGACTATTCACTAAAACAGAATGTGATCTGGTATTATTATAATGCCATATAATATGCTTCGTATAACATCTCATAGGACTCTTTTCTTTCATCGCTTTGTTTAAATCATCCATTTGTTGACAGTATTTCTCTGAATTCAGCTTTTTGTTAGGTTTCAAATGCTCGTATAGTGTTGCTTCCTGGACGTCCTACTGTAAACTTAATATTCTCTTATTCAGGTTCAAGTTCGGCTTAGAGGTTGAGGGGGCAGGTCATCCAAGCCTTCGGTATGATGTGTCCCTTACGTTATTTTCGTTAGTAATCCACTTTTCATTACTAGTTATTCGTTCCAGGAATGATCCGTTTGTGTTCCGAGTAAGGAGAGATGTGTATTTGAGGACACTCGATTGAGCAAATTTTGCTCACTTAATTCATGAAGCGCCACTCTTGATATTTGTAGACTAAGCTCAGTAACGACGGAAATTGTATTATATAATATATATTATTAAATGAAAGAAAAATGTATTATTTTCTTTCAATTCACAAACGGACAAAACTTTCCGGTAGACCTAATAATATGCTCCATAGTGTTTCTTAAACAGTAATGCTTACTGGTATTTAACTTTATACTTTACAAAAAAAAAAAAAAAAAAAAAAAATGAAAAATTACGTAATTATCATAAATTACATAAAAAACGTAGTTACGGTGTTTTTTCTTTAAAAATTTTAAGTATATTATAAAAAAAATGAATATATTGTGACGCTCACTTTGTTGGCATTAATTTGGCGAGTTCTTGCCTCGGATGGCGAACCTTTTTCTATTTAGTTTAATTATTAAGTAAAACTTGTAAGATGTATTTGGGGTTTCAATTTGTCTCCTAAATTATCTTTTAGATTTATTGATAATTTATTTAGAATTTCGGTTGAGAAATTCACATCAATTTAGGTAAATAAACGCATTTTTTATTACTTATATAAATTTAATAGTATACAGTCCATTTACATGCATAAAAGTAAGAATTTCAAATTCATTCGTGTCTCGTATCACATCGAACGCCTGTTATTTACCTCATTTGCTTCATTTAGTATCATTTTATCCTTTTCTATATATTCTTCTTCCAGGAAATCCACACTCATTTCCTGAGAAGTTGTTTATTCAAATATGCTAAGAACTAAAGAGAAACGCCAAGTTTTACATACAATGCTGTTCTTATATGTACGAGTGGGAGGAACACATAAGAGATTAAGAGAGTTTTCAGTTTTGAGAGAGATTTACATCCGAACAGGAGATATAATTACTGTTTGTGTCTTATAGTAGCTGTCTCGGATTTAACTTGGCTTTAGTTGAATTCGGATGTAGGAGTAATAATTAGCTTGTGAATAATAATGTTGTGACCTACATTTCTTTCCCACTTGTGTTAAGGGGGATTCGGTACCCTAAAAATGACCAAACAGTCGATTTTCTTTTCTTCATTTTTATTTAGTAATAGTCTTTTTGAATCATTACCTTTCAAATGATATATTAATTTTGAATGTATTAGAAGTGGAAATTGATAGAAGTGAAATTGAAAAATGTAAACACATTTTGGTACTTGACCACGCGTCCGTTTCAGATTAATTTTGCGCTATTTTTTTTCATCAAAAGCATTTCAAAAATTATTTTTATTTTGTTTTAATGATAAGTATAAAATTTAGTGCTCTTTTTCGTGATTAAAACTTTCGTGACGAGTTATTTGCTGATATCTTGTGTCTTGTTCGTAGTAGTTATATCAAGTTGACTCGGGGCCGTGGTAGCCTAGTGGTCAAGGTCGTGGATAGCGGCTGGCGGTTTTCGTTCAGTCGCGGGTTCGATCCTTGGCCACCAAAGACCCGCCGTGTAGCCGGGGCTGATGCACGTTAAATCTGTTCGGGGCTCAAAGTCCTCCCGTTGGCGTGGTGTGGATGTTAGGAGAGGGGGGTGCCAGCTCAGGTGTCGTCCTCGTCACTTGACCGTGGTTCAAAATTACAAGGTCCGTCGCCAATAGCCCTCGTGTTGCTTCTAGTGCGACGTTAATAAAAAACTAAACTAAATCAAGTTGACTCTCTAATTACATTTTATATTGATAAATTCGTATTTTATATTCTAATTCATCATATATTTTCAAACAAATGCAACATTTTGTTATTATATAAAGCAATTTTTTTAAAAAAAAATGCTTTATTTATTATTATAGTGATATATGTGTATTTTTTATGTTTTCCTAGTTATTCAGGTGCAATTAATACTATAAAAGTAACCAGTTATTAAAAATACGCACTGAAATTATATGAAAATATAGTTATGATTACGAAAATATATAGATTATATTTTAAAAAAGGCATTTTGATTTCTTCTAAGCGCATAATAATTAATATTTCAGAGTTATAAAGTTAGAAATTTTTTTTCTCAGTTTGTGGTTTTTCAATCTATCGATGCATTTAGAATACTACTCTTTCCACAAATATTTACCTGACATTTCATTTCTTTTTTTGAATGTTATATATAATACATGAAAAAATTAGGGATTCATTTTGCAGTACCAAATTATAATTACCAAATTATAATTTTTTTAAAAAAAGAATGGGATATCAAGATTTTTGCTTAATTTTAGCATACATATCAATATTTTCTTTCTCCAAAGCTAAGTAAGTTAATGCAAAATAGAGATACCTAAAGTTATATAAATCCTAATTGTAAAATTAAAATATTAACAAATACAGGAGAAGTGGAATTTTGAAAATTTCTAGGGTTGATGAATGAATACCAAGTTCCTTTGAAAAGTTACTTGGGGAAGGGGGGATTAGTATTAGTTCGGCCTAGACATTTGCTGGTAATTAGCACCCCAAACCCAAAGGCTATAGACCTAAAGAGTCTCGTAGGCCTTATCAGACTTTAACATAATTAAAACCTAATTATGCAGCAATGACCAATGAAATATAATGCCAAAGATCACATAGACTTTAAGAATTACATTTTTTACTAATAACTTTTGAACCAACTAATTGTAAGCCAAAGAATTTGTAAGCTTACGTATGTATTATTAAGTTATTGTTTATTTTGCATAGTAATGCAATAAATAATATTTATAATTTAAATAATATTTACGGAATATTTTTTGTACGTTGTGTGCATTTTTTTAACTACATCAACCTATAGATTTACTTTAAAAATTAAAGTACCGCCGCTTTACCAGTATTCTAGATGTACTCAAAGTACAAAAGAGGTAGTGTTCCTGTTATGCGAGATCTGGCTATTAAATAGCGAGATCTGGCTATTAAATAACGAGACTGACGCTGTAAAAGCTTTTATTTTGATGTCATACATATTCACTTATTATCACCTTCAATATACACCCCGCCTCTATTCTTACAACGCTCCATGCGAATCTTCCATTCTTCAAAACAGTGCTAGAAATTTTCTTCTGTCAGTTCCTTCAAGATAAGTGCCGCATTCTCTTTCACAGCTTCAACTGACAACTTCAACAACTTCAAACTTGTTCCTTTTAATGCAGATTTCACCTTAGAATAAATAGAAATAATAGAACAATTTTTTAGAAAATAATAGAATTTTTATGAATCAAGATCCGGAGAATAAGGCGGATGGTCTAACACTGAGCTGCTGTACTTGGCTAGACACCTTTTGACAGACAATGCGGAATGACTTTCCCTTCCATGCTTCGGTTGATTTTTCCTTATTCGTTCACGGAGTTCTGCAAGAACGTGAAGGTAGTAATGTTGATTAATAGTTTAACCTTCAGGAATCCTGTGAAGGTACACAATCCCATTAATATCGAAAAAAAATCATCATTGCTTTGAATTTTGATACGCGTGCATTGATTGGCGCTTCTTTTCAGGATTGTAAGTTAAACCACGATTTTTCATACGTTATTATCAAATTCAATATGTGATTGTATCATTTCCGATGGCATTCAAGGTGTCAGTACAAACATTTTTGTGAGTTTCTTGTTCAAACGTGAGGATTTCAGGCACCATTTTGGCACATATTTTTTGTATGTTAAAATTGTTATGTAGAATTGTAGTATAGATTTTGTGTCGATTCATATACTCTCAGAAAATGCACGAATACTTAACCGATGTTCAGATCGAACTATATTACCGATTTTTTGGATATTGTCATCCGTTTTGAAAGTGGAAAGACGACCCCGGGGTGAATCCACTTCAACGTCTTCTCGTCCATCTTAAGAACTCTTAAATCACTCAGAAACACGTGCACGCGTTAAACATTCATTGTCATACACTTCTTTAAATAAATAATGCTTCAGTAGCGGTGTTTCCAAGTTTCATGAGAAAACATTTCGTAATTTGTTGCTCATTATCATTTTTCGGACTGAAAAAAAAAAAATGTGAACTAAGGCTACGGATATACGGATTTGCTTACGGAAGCGAGAGGCACTGCATTCGAAAGCGAAGGCTTCAAGCTAAACAGCTGTCGGTCGCTGGTGTTTGGCGCATGAGTACTTCTTCTGCCGCAGCGTCATTCTCGTTGTTTCATCGTTGACGGAACTGAAAATGATGCACTTCACGACGCGAGTGATTTTGATATAATAAAGAACTAGATAATGCAATTGTTGTGATGTATCACATGCAAGTGAAGAATAATTAATTATTTTCCATGATTATAATAAAAAAAAACCTATTCTTTATATCTTAAAAATTTTTTTGACGAAAACTTTTCCCTAAATTTTAAGCTGAAAATTCAAGAGATTTTTATACGGGAGATATCTTTATATAGATGAAAATATGATAATTAGTTGAATATAAAAGAACTAATCATTTTAGTGCGTCTCCAGTTTGTGCTTGAGTTTCAAATTTTGTTACTATTTAAGTCAGTTAATCAAGTATCTAAATCCATATAATTTATGTGTTTTAACCTTTAATATTTTATATAAATCCTTTAACTGCTTATCTTGTGATTTCTATAGGCATCTAAAATTGATTTTTTTCTAAGCGTAAACATCTGTTTTATATGACCTAAATCAATACTTAAAAAGATCTTTGAAACAAAGTTATACCACACATTTAAACTCCAAAATTTTAAGTATGTAATCAAAAAAGTTTGTAATACAAAACAAATAGAAACAGAATACAGAAATGTTTGTAAAAAGTTTCTGTTACAAAATTGAGCAATCCTGAGGTTTAAGTTGGGATCCACTTTTCTATTTGAAAATTTATTTTGAGTTTGGATCCTGCTCAAGCAAACAGACCAACGTTATTAATTTTTAAGAAGAAAAATACACTAGATCTGCATAAAAGGCAAATTGTAACTGGTCAGAGTTATAAATGATTCTCAAAGTTTAAAAATTGTACTTACTGCATATGTATAAGATAACATTTGATAAATGGTTACATGTTTAATGACAAATTACAGCTTATGCAAAAAAAATGTTTTTAAATTCATAAATTTTGGAAAATAATTAATGAAGTTTAGTTTTATTAGCTTTACAATAGAGCTAAACGAGGACAATGTGTGATAGTCCTCACTGTTATGAACCATGGTCAAATGACGAGAACATCTCCTCACACCTCGACTTGTGAATAAACCGTGACTTATGTAAATTAGTACTGCTGTATATTGAAGCGCAGTGAATAGGAAATAAACTACATAGATCAGATAGAGGGATTGGATTTGTTTATGTACTGAGAGGAGTCTAAAGTTGCGGAAGTAGTTTGTGCATACGATATATGTGCATCTGAAAACTATATGGTCATCAAATACATGAGAATAGAATTGAATCGAGTATATTTGTTCCTAACTCTTCTAAACTCTTATGAGTATTGAGAAAAGTTTAATTTTCGGTTTATCTTTGGTTAAAGAGCGAAACCGTATAGTTTTGCTTCACATTCATAATATAATAATTTCTTTGGGACCATTAGAATAAAATCAAATAAAACTAGTCAGAGTTTCTTAATTGACTCTTTCTTGACTGAATTTTATTGAGCTTTGATGGCTTAAATAAATAGTAGCGGAACTGGGATGTTACAAGGTTATAAAAAAATAAAACTTATTCCGCTTTAATATATGGATAAAGCTCTTTTGAAGACAAATATTCAAGTGACTTATTATACGGGAGCTATTCATAAAACACAAATTTTGTACTCTTTTAGTTTTAATTTTCATTTATCATAGCTTCAATGATAACTCAATTTGCGAACACGATTTAAAATTGTCTCTTTAACTGTTTAAGAGTGTGCCTCTTCTTCAACAACTAGCTGCGATCATTACTTTAGTTTTTTTAAAAAAAATCGACTTTTTTTCTCAATGTGAAACTGCAGCTGAGTGATAATGAATTTCTCATTTGAAGGACCTTATCTGAATTAAATAAGTTCAGATTTTTATACCTTTCAACTCTGAATAATTAGTATCGTCAACCATCAACATTTTTTTCGCCGTACATTCTTCTTCACATCTTGAAAAAAAAACTGAAACGTGGCGGTGTCAAAGGACCACAGATAAGAGAAGCGAAAAAGAACGATATGAAAGAGAAGAAGAAAAAAAAAAACGATCACTTGACGTCTTTTATTCTTCTTTTATTTCAAAAATCTCTCTTTACCACCCCCTTTTCTATCCTGTTCGAAAAGAAATGAATAAGCTACTGAACATTGGTTACGCTAATTTAGCAATAAATGCTATGAGAAGATATCTAATCTCTCGGGTACCGGAATCAATTCTTTTGTCAAATAATCTTGCTGGCTGAGTGTACTTTTTCACGTTTTTTGTGCGCCATTTGATATGATTTAAATGTAAAAATATTTTTGAATAGTAAAAAGTAATAGTTAAAATTATCCACTATATCTTAATGCTTCCATCTTAAGAGGGGGAAAAGAAACTTTGTTTCTTACTAACTGGTCATAAGCAATTCCCCTGAATGGTACATTTCTTGTACCTTATTAAGTTTTTTAAAGCATTTACGAGACTAATTTTGGAATGCAGTTGTGTCGAGGGATCTATATTATAAGAACATTACTCTAAAACGATATTGAACAAATTCAGAATAAATGCTTATGGCTTAATGTTTTAGTTGGTTGGTATACATTAAAGTCGATCTAGAAGTACAAATGGAATATTGTAGAGGGTTCACAATTCTGAACTATGGTCGAGTGATAAGGACAAAGTCTAAATTGGAACTCTTAAGTCTAATATTCACATTTAAATGTGTAAAGAATTTCTACTTCTAAGCTCCATTAAAGTGTGGAAGCCCCATTATTCCGAACTGTCTGTTGGGATACCAGGCTGGATCTACCTAGAGTATCGCTGACCATGAATCGCATGACAATACAAAAACCGCGAGGCTCGCTTGATTTTATTATGCGCCAAATTACTGCTATTAGTGCTGATTTGTTTGATTTAGATAAGCTGTAGATTGAAGTAACAAGCTATATGAAGAAGTTAGTTTTTTTAAAAAATCTGTTGAGTTCTACAATGACGGCTTCGAAAGGTCAAGAATCCCTGGGAGAAATGTTTAATTTCATGATGGGAGTGACTATGCAGCGAAGTCTTAAGAATAATAAACACCCAAATATTGTTTCTATTTTTCGATTACTCTCAGTAATAATCAAATTCTACGATTAAAACATTACATCAATACAGATCACTACAATCTACATCTTCTTTCAAACAAAGTAACATTAAAAGTTATAATTCGTAACATTATACGCATTAAGGTAAATCATTATGCAGAATAAATTTTATCTCAATATCTTTGTTATTTCTTAGTAATAAATTAAAACTTTATGATGCTCCCTCGTATATATGTGTGTGATAAATTAAATTAGTATTATGTTATTTAATGACAACAGCAAGCAACATCAATGAGTAGATATATTAAAAGCCGACAGGATAAAACGAGGAATGTTGAAATCCAGTAGATTTCATCCAAGCAGAAAATTTATCAGATCACGGAAGCCCAAAATACCACTCTCTCCTAGAGCTTTAAAAAAAATGTGAAAAAGTTTTCCATGGCAAGAAAAGAATGCTCAAGTATCGTTATTTAAGGATGGAATTACTTCAATCAATGCTTTAGTTTTGCTCCAAGAGAAAATATGAAAGATATTTTTTCTTCATAAATGTATATATATATATATATATATATATTATTTTTCGAATGATTATAATCTACAGAGAAAAATTTTAAAGTAATTTTGTTTCGTCCCTTCAAGGCGAAATTGTTCGTATGTTCCAGTGCTTCAAACAATGAAAGAAACGACATATTAAAAGTTTGCACAGATTTCAATATAATTCAGGGTCCTGTTGTTTGTATGTGTGTTATAAATATATGATTAATGCTTTATTATGCTTTTCATACATATTTTCAATCATTTAAATATTAAAATGTAAAATTTTGATTTGGTTTGGTTTTACTTTTTTTAAAATAAAGTTGAGTTGATTTTTAGTTTGGTTATTATAATTTTTCAAATTAAGTTCATGAGTTCAGGTATAATATTTTAAATTGTCTCAATGTGCAAATTTTAAATTTTAATTTTGTTCATCTTAAATGTAATACGTTTATTGATGCATTTGCTAAAAAGGAAAAAAAATTATAAAAATGAGCATAAAAATTATGTGTATATCATCGTAAAATATATTTATCAATGACTAGTGTGGATGATTTCTCTCACAATGACTTTAACAGGAAAGAATACAAATAAATATAAATGTCAATTCCCATTATTCTCAGTCTTCTGAGGGTGAAACTTTCTACCTCAGACTACCCAGGGGGGATGAATGAGAATAAAAGATAACAAATAAGAAAAATATAGAAAAATGATTCTGGTTTCGTTTGTTAAGGACAAGTATGATTTGGTTTGTCTGAAAGCTTTTTATCCTTCTTTTGAAGAGAAAGAAGTTAAAGGTCAAGTGGAAAAATTATTGCAGACTAGTTCAATAAAAGAAATCAATAATCTCTATCTGAATCCAATAAATTAAATATGTCAACATTTTTTTTCTATTAGGAGCATATTTGTTTGCTTTAATGATATATTTTTATAGATTACGTTTATAGAATATATCTCTTAATACCATACTTACATATAGCGCTTTTCATGGATATTTCAATAACTTTTTTCTCCAACAAACAGAATAAACTAAAAAATCTGCATGTATTATAAAATTTTAAATTATCTTGTGCCAAAAACATATTTTAATTTTTATAACTAGCGATTCACTCTGTCTAAAATAGTGTAGCTTCACGTTATAACTACTATGTTTGAATTTGCTCGAATATTCGATACATTTGCATAAACTAGCAATTTTGAAAAACATTATACTTGCCATGACTAACAGCCAAAGAAATTTATCAAAAATTTAAAAAAAGTATAATGAGGTTTCCATCTGTGCTGAAATGACAATATCCCTGGTCAAATTGCTGCAAGAATCATGAGGAGGGAGGACATTATTATAAATTAAATTTATTCCCTACCTTTCAAAATAAAATTTCATTAAAGTTAATACTAATAAATTTAAGTAACTTTAAATTCCACTTAAGAGTAAAGTGTATCTTGTTTACCTTTTAGCTTCTCGGTTCAATTGGTGAATAAACAAAAATTAAAGAAAATTCTCTCTGTTTTTCCAGAATGTAAGAGTTTTATGCTCAGTCTAACGAACTTCTTTTTTCTAATGGTTCTTTTCGAGTAGGATACTCACCCAGCTGCTTTGTCACAGCTGAATAATTGTTCACCGGTATATATTACTGCAATAATCCTTAATAAATATGATTGAAAACATCTGAAAATAATTTCTAATAATTTAAAAACAGCAGCAATTAACATCCGCGAGAAGATGTATCATATATATATATATATATATATATATATATATATATATATATATATAATAAATTCTGAACGAGCAGGGAAATATATAAACTTAAAAATTATTAATTATTTAATGTTAAAAATAAAACTTATTTAAAAAAATTAAAAGAATTACTAAGAATTTAGAAACAAAAAACAAAAGCAATGAGAGGTGGCAAAATATACTCGAAAAACGAAAATCCATAAAAAAAATAAACAAAAATGGAAATAGAGCTATTTAATACAGCCATTGAATTACGATAACGGTAAATCTGCTTAAACGTGCTTTAATGATCAAACCTTCTAAATCAGTTATACCACCAAAAAGCAAAAGCTCACATCTAGCATAGTAAAATGAGGAAACAAAGTCTGCAACCATTAAAATTAAAGAAATATTAGAAAGATTAGAAATATAAGAAATATTAGAAAAATTCTTAGTCAAAACAAAACTCAATGCAAGTTACAATATAAAATACAGCAAGCACGAAAACATTAAAAAAAAATTAAAGTTAAAAAATGCAACAGGAATATAACTCAATGAAATGTAAAATTATTTAATTACGCCATTTTAGAACAATTTTAGCCAAAAAATTCAAAACATTAAGTAAAACGATAGTAATTACGGTCTATGAACAATAAATGACATTTATATTTTCATAAAATCGAAATGACAAAAAAAATATTTGAACTAAGATTATAAAAATATTTAAAATAAATAAACAAATAAATGAAACCGAACGAAAATTAAACACAAAAAAAAAGATGGGAATATTTTACGTTATAATTTGAAAAAATTATCTATTTTATAATTTTTATATTTTAAATTTACTTTTAAAATTTATGTGGGAAATTAGATTTACCACATACATGAAATAATTTATTAGAATTATCTCGAAAATTTAAAGGCATATTAATAAATTTAATATTTCAAAGTATAAAATTATATAGCATATTCTTATAGATCTTTATGGTTAAA
>BMAW01037245.1:0-27327 GCA_019974015.1 Nephila pilipes
ATCAAGTAATAAGATACGAGTATATACAAAAAAACGAATTTTACGCGAATTCGAAGACCCAATACATGATTTTCGGAGTATTTGCTTCATCATTTTTATAAAGATAAATTACAAATTTGAGAAAGGTTACACTGTGGAAATATTTTAGTACAAACAATCGAATTCAATGCATGCAACTGGACTGGGAAAGAACTTGAAAAAAAAATTTGAGCTCTCACAGTTCAAGTATGAAAAGTTTTGTATAAAAACAGATTTTGAGATAAAAGTATCAGCTTTGTTTCTTAAATAAATGGCGTTTTGATTCTTAAAAAAGGCAAGTGCAGGGTTTTTTTTAGTGTTTTATTTTTAAAACTTGTACCTTAACCGACTATTTAACTTAAGTATATCCTGTACTAAGGCACATATCGTTCAACCAGCTTCTGGATTCCCTCCTCATAGCAATCTGCCTCTTCATTGGCTAACTACTGCACGATGGCCGTTTTGATATCATTATCCTCGCCATCATTATCCTAAAAGCTTTTTTTCAAATACAGAAGTAAGTGGTAGTCTCTGGGCGCCAGATCAGGGCTATACTGAGGATTATCAGATTACTCCCAACCATATAAGGCGATGAGATCTCGGGTTCGAAGAGCCAAGCGTAGGCGTACGTTGTCTTGCAGCAAAAAAATTCCTTCAATTAGCATATCATGATGCATTTTAAAGTTGTGACGAAATGTTATTCCTATTCGCCTCTTGTGCCATAGCTAAACTCAATATACTAACACTAAGAGTCAATAAGTCGTTCATGAAGACGTTAGACAGGTTTCACACACTATATTTATTGGACAACTTACTACTATAACAACAAATGTATATCGACTCTCCTAAAATATCGCCTTAGGTATATTCACTTGTTCCACCAATATCTAATTTAACGGAGTCTTACCAATACATTAGAGTTGAGGTTGTCTCTACTTCTAAGCTTCACTATACAGCCGATAACTTGTAGCAATTCTCGACCCCGTTTTCAACTCTGAAACAATTGCCAAACGCTAGAACCACTCGATCTCTTTCGCGTGTCTCAAGCTTAATTTATATACTTCCTATCTCACTCGCTTCACTTTATTTCTACCTGCCTGTAATTTAAATACTTACTTTTCATTTTTGGTTGGGAAAAGGTTGTTTATTTATAGCAATCAATCTTAATTAAAAGTCCCCAAGATTAGTGAAGAGAAAACCGCGAATAGCCCAACGTCACAAAGTGTCATAATATGTTTTGGAATCTATTGTTTCAAATGATGGGGGGAAATACGTCAGCAACACCTCCCTGCCTATTCCAAAACACAGTGCATAATTTTGCGGGCTAAAATTGTTTGCTTAAGCTTCATGTTTTGGTTTGCTGTTGAATACCTCCATTCCATCTTTAAATGCATTCATTCGTTTCCTTCCCATTACATTGCTTATATTGTTTTCTCTATGCACTTTACCGATCTTCTGGCGACATTTCAGTGACTTTCACGCCTTTAGCATGCGGAAAACGAATCACAGCATGTATTTCACTATCGCCAGTATTTTCTATTGAATGTTATTTCAAATGCGCACAAACAAAAGTAAACTCGGAAAAAGGATTCCGTGTTTGTCATAAGTGATTAACTTAGGCACGATTAACTAGGTACTCAAAAGAACTTGCGTGAAATGGCAACAGTAGAACTGCAGCTACCTTACTTAAAAACGTTAAAAAAAACGCCTTGTATTAAAGTTTTAAATTCTGCATTCGAATGAGAAATTGTATTTTAAGTAGTTTCATTTTCCACATTTGTAAGTTGTTCCTTACTTTTTTTATTATTATTATTATTCATTCATCGAAAGAGGGATAGTAAAACAAACATAAATTGAGACAAATGTTATTTTTATTGTATTTCACTGGTTGTTTAAAAATACAGTTAATGACACACTTCCAGTAATTTAAATATTACTATAGTATATACGGGTTCAGTTTTAAAAATAGTCTTCAATAATTCTATTTTTAATTATTGTAGAAACTTGATTTTTGACGACAAAATCATTCGAATACTGTAAATAATTGACAAAACTCTTGCTCGTCGAAGCTGATGCTAAGTGTCCCATTCGAAGAAAAATCCATAGCTGCCCGAATAATTAAAAAAATTATTTAAATATTATTTATAATATTTAAATTAAAATTATTTTATTAACCGCGGTGGCGGTGTAATGGTCTGGGCAGGCATCATGTTGGATGGCCGCACACCTCTCCACGTCTTTGACAGAGGCTCTGTGACTGGTGTGAGGTATAGGGATGAGGTCTTGGAGCACCATATTAGCCTTTTCCGGGGTGCAGTGGGAAACGAGTTCATCTTAATGGACGATAACGCGAGGCCACATAAGAGCTCTTCTGGTCAACGAATTTCTTGAGAGTGAGGATATTCGCCGGATGGATTGGCCAGCCAGGTCTGCAGACCCCAATCTTATAGAGCATGTCTGGAACGCTCTGAGGAGGGCAATTGCAACTCGCAACCCCCCTCTGAGAACCATCCAAGAACTGAAAACAGCGTTGGTGACTGATTGGTACCAATTGCCACAGGCACTGATAAACTGCCTTATTTTCAGTATGACATCACGCTGCAAGGCGTGTATAGCTGTAAGAGGGGGAAATACCTCTATTAACCCATTTCTTTTGTGTATTCTGCAACCGCTGTTTCATACCTTCAGACTCCCATGAGTGTTACGCACAAACATGTATGCCTATTATAACTGTTGAATGTTTATTTTGTTTGTATTATAACAACCTATGTTCACACCAAATATTATTAAAATCTGTCCAGTAGTTCTGGAGATCGTAGATAAAATATGAAAATTCTCTTAATTTCTTACACCAGTGTAGATTAGTTAAAGGAAGGGGGGAGATGTGCAAATATCCCCGATGTACGAAATTTTGTCTACTTAAACTATAGATCATAAGGATGTGTACCTCATGTGGTTTCTTCAGTGTTGAAGGGGCAGATATGTAAGATTTTATCTACTTTGAGCATAAGTTTGACGCTTATGAACCCACACGACATCTTGATCTATTTTTGCTTCTTAAAAGGCCTCTATAGCCTAGTGGTCATGATTGTGAACTTGCAGCTGCTTCCATCCTGTCGTGAGTTTGAGGACTGGTGTCTCTAAGCCCAGCCATGTAGAGGGGCTGATTTAAATCTGTCTTGTCACAAAGTACTCCTGTTTGCGTGATGTGGAACTTTAGAGGTATAGGTATCAACTCAGGTTTCGTCCTTGTCACTTGACCGAGGACATCCATCGCCAACAACCTACATGTTGTTTTCTGTGCGTCATTAATGAATAATCAATTATTGCTTAGAATTTACACTTAATGAAGTTTTTTGGAGATAATTATACAGATTCATTGCCGCAAAATTATGATTATTTTCCCGATGAATTATCACTAATAAGTAATCTTACAAAATGTAACATGCGTGCCGTGGTAACCTAGTGGTCATGGTCGCGGACTCACGGCCAGCAGTTTTCATCGAGTGGTGGGTTCGAGCCTGATGTCACCAAAGACCCATCGGGCAACCGAGCTGATGCACGTTAAATCTGTCGTCCTCGTCACTTGGCTTCGGTTCAAAATTACGAAGTCCGTCGCCTGCATATTATTTCTCAGTGCAACGTTAATAAGCAATCAAAATCATGTTTGACAGTATAATTTAATTTTTTTGTTTACTTTTCGTCAAATGCTGTCGTTTATTCAACATGAAACTAATCTGATAAAATTGTTGAATGAATAATGATTCGAATTTATAGTGAAAGTAGTATAAGTAACAACACAGAAAGTAATTTTTTAGAAGTTGTGTTCAAAGTCACTGCTGTTAAAAGTTAACGCATATTTGCTCTGTATGGAAAGATATTTAATATCGCTTATCAAAAAGCTCTTCAGGTTGCTTATCAATATTTTCTCATAGTTTAATGTTGTAATAATTTATTACTTTCAGATCTTAAACTGTTCTTTTATGAGTAAATGATTTACATCATTTAATTATCATTTTAGGACAATTGGCTCAGCATGAATGGTTTTGCTAAGTTGCCTTTGCACCACAAAATAAAACCTTACTTCTCATAAATTTTCGAATATGTTATCTTACACTGGTCATACTTGTGGGCTCTCATTACGAATATTTTATACTTGCTAGCTGAATTGTTGAGTCTAAACTTAAACAGGCGAAGAGGGGGTTAGTTAGATAGGAAACAATAAATCAGTCAATCCTTATATAAGATGAGATTTAACTAGTTCAATACAAGCTACCATTTGGAGCTGATGCACATTACGTATGTCAAATCGTATTATCCTCCCATTGGATGAAGAAGTTTGAAAAGTGGAATGCCAAATCATGTGCCGTCCTCGTCGCTTGACCGATTCTCAAACTTTCGAAATTCTTTACTAATAGCCCTCGAATCGATTTTATGCGTGGGTTTGATAATCAGTCAAATAAAACAAGCCTCTATTTATGCACATATTCTTCAACAACTGTAGAGTTTAGCTGTTTCTTGGTTTGACAACAAAATGTTCGAGATAAGAATACCAAATTCAATGAGGCAGAGTAAGAAGTAAGAAGCTATTTTCATTTAAAAATATTCTCGACCTAAGAGGTATAACAAAAATAAGCCTTTGTAAGAAAGAATCACCTTAACAGGAACGTGGAAATAAATACATGATGCAAACTGACTAGAAGTATGATTTAAAGATTAAATCTAATATCAGGCACAATATATCTCAAATACAATGTGAATCAGGTATTATAAATAGAAAGGAAACGATACACACACACTGAAGTTCAAAAAGTCATAGGATACCTCCTAATATCGTCTGGGACCTCGAGTTGCTCGGTGAAGGGCTACAATACGATGTGACGTTGACTTAACAAGTCATTGGAAGTTCCCTGAAGAAAAGTTCAGCCATGCTATCTCTAATGCCGTTTTTATTACAAAAGTGTTGTCTGTGAAGGATATAGTGCATGATCTGACCTTTCAATCATGCTCCATATTTTTCCAATGGGATTCATGTCTGATGATCTAGAAGTCTTAGATCCGTATTCAAGAATCCAATTTATTTACATATTTATCCACAAAAATATTTATTTAATCAGCCATTTTGTTTTCCATCAGAAACGTCGTCATAAAGTTCCAAACACCAAATTCTGGACTGAAACTTTTGCGACTCCATTTTCTGTCAAATCATTGGCTCTAATAATGTTGAGCAATGCAGCTCTCCTCAAATGAGCACTTGCTTTTCATGTAGCCTTACAGCAGCTGTTTTGGCAACGCACAATTGTCTGTTAATTTATCCCTCACCCAAGTAAGGACTTCTTACAGCCCAGACTTTACAATATTTCCTCGATGATTTTTCTCTATAGTATTTTCGATGTAGTATTTAATTTCTGTGTGCGAACAGGCTTATTGCATATCAAATGCTAAATAATCAATAATAAATAACATGCTTATTGCAATATCAAATGTTTGGAAATATGCAATCATTCCTACGGGAAGCGTTATTTGATCTATTCTTTCTGCAAGGAAGCTCTTCGTGTTTTTAACGCGGTGAATGCTGGCAGAATACTTCACTATCAGACCTCTTTGATCACATTTCACAAAACGTGGTAGAAATGAATCGCATCCTTCCTTATTGCTGCTTCTGTACACCATCTCTCATCCTTGTTGCTTGAGTGTATGTCATACATCATTGAGCCGAGAACGAATTTAAAAAATCCTCTCTTGTTTAAAATAAAAATAATAATAATGTATAAGCATTTCAATATCAGTACTCGCAAATAAGAATACACACACAAACATATATATATATAGCGAGAGTTTATTGTAGAGAACAGGAATTAACGTTTCCCTGCAACGATTCTCTTATGAAGAAAAAGATAAAAAGATGCATTTAGGGATACTTCATCAGTCAGGCAAAGAAGGTTCAAGCAATAATCTTTTAACCTTGACGATGGATTTGGTGACGTGGCGAGAAACTTAGCGATGGTGATTAATGGAATTCTCCATAGGACTGATACTCAAGTGAAATATCGAATGGGAAGAAAGTTGTGGTCTTTTCGTGAATTTTTGGTGTGATGTCGTACCTGATCGGAAGAGTTATTAATGCTCCGAGAGTCTGTGAAAGTCAGTCGGTCGGTCATTGCAGTCTCTTTTTGGAGATTGATCGAATTCGATGGAAGGTCAGCATTGAGTTGACAGAACTGCGGTAGGGTGCATGTGACATTGAAGTGAAAGCGTACACCTTCTAGGAGACGGAGAAGTCACGCTTGGTTAGAAGAAATTATTATACGAGGTTTTTATCCGGTAGGAGTAGCCATACTAGCGGAGCTACAAAAGTTGGTGATAAAACTATGATCCGAATTAAAAATGTTGTTTTTGCTTCCTGTATCTGTGTCACTAATTCGTATAAGTGTTGTGTTTTCTGTCGGGACTGTTATTGTCATAAATATGTTACTTGTATGAGTCCTGCCCTGATTATTTGTCAATAAAGCGTCATTTGTTATTATCCGTGCTAGACTTGTTTTCACCTCGACAGACACACACACACAACACACACACACACACACACAATATATATATATATATATATATATAGGTTATATATATATATATATACATAAGGGGGAAATATAAGATCTGGCCGGTGCTTTTTAGACGACAGCCATGACGTTCCCCAGAGCGCCGCCTAGCGCCTCGAGAGAGATTCGGAAGAGTTAGATGAGACGTTGAGGGATCGAGATGCTGAACAAGTAGATAAAAGGGTTAGTAGGATTATTAAAGTAACTCTTCAATCATTTAAATCTATGTGATCCCACTTTAATTATAAAAAATGGCCATAGAAACACAACATTTAAAGTTACAAAACGACCCGTCCATTAGGTGTGTGTGTGTGTGTGTGTGTGTGTGTGTGTGTGTGTGTGTGTGTGTGTGTGTGTGTGTGTGTGTGTGTGTGTGTGTGTGTGTGTGTGTGTGTGTGTGTGTGTGTGTGTGTGTGTGTGTGCGTGTGCGTGTGCGTTCGTGCGTGCGTGCGTGCCTTTAAGTATAAGTTCAGATCTGACCGCACTTAATCCTTAATGACTTAAGAAGTCTCATCAAGAGGTACCTATCTCCGTTTCTGTAGCCTTTGAAATTGAGACCCTATTTACTAATTAGTGTTCAGATCGAGCGGCTAGTCAGTAACTTCGATGTGAACTTGGTAATATTTTATCGTTTCTGGAGGGCTTAGTTGATCCATGACCAGCTGTGCTTTTGAAACCCCTGGAAATTGGACTCGGATGGGTGGTGCTCGTTGTCCTACGCCCTAACCAATTTACTATCATGGCCAAAACCTTTAGGTACTTATACAAAATCTATTGTATTTATATGTTTAAAAATTTGCAAACTACTCTAAACATAAAATTCTATTGATATAAAAAAAAACTATTGATATAATTGAATTTTCAAAAAATAAATTTAGTGCAATTTTTTAATATTTAAGTTTAGTGATTATAAAAGTTTTGAAACATTTTATACAAATATTGTACAATATTTAAAATTTTCGAATCTTTATTTGAGAAAAAAATAAGTTCGTTGTAGAGAGAATAATCCTACAACAATGTACAAGTTGCTAGCACTATAGAGGAAATGGATTTTGAGGAAAATGTACCAAAATCCTAAAAAGAACTACAGTTTGAAAAAAAAAATGCAATTAGAAATATTTTTCCATATAGTTTGGTGGGTTTCTCTACAGTATACGGATTCGAAATTCAATTTTCGAACATTCTTTTAGTAAAATTCTCCTGGATAATGATCTACTTAATCTGTTTTTCAAACAGCTAAATCAAAAATTGCGAAATCGACAGCATTTTAGTGTCTCAGTAATGGTTATTTAATGATACCAAACTTACCAAAGGTGTTTTAGCTTTCTTACGAGAAACAAGTACACATAGATGTTAAACATTTTTTATTACATTTTGATCTTTTTATTATATTTTTTTTCCTTATGGCTGTTGATTATCATAACAATCTTTTCCATATCCTGCAAAGATAGGTTATAATAGCCGAATGATCATGATCTTGGATGATCTTGTTCCCACCGAATCATATGTTCGAGTCCTAATGCTATAGTAGACCCATTGTGTAATGGGGCTGATGCACGTTAAGATTGTCGAGAATCAATGTCCTCACATTAGTTTTGTGATAAAGTTTGAAGAGGGTAAGTCCAGGTAACTTGACCGATGAAGTGAGCGACCTAGTAAACAATCAATCAAACCATGTCGTGCAGAGAAACATTTGAGTTGATATGCATGGTATGGTAAAATAAGTTGAATAAAAGTAAATAAGTTTAAAATAAGTTTATAATAATAATAAGTTTATTTTTTCATTTGACTGTTGAAAATATACAAGTTATTTAACCTTTGATGGTTCATTTTTTTCACAAAAGAGCTTTAAAAATAATATTTTTTCTTATTACATATTTGACATATATTTCGGAGTTAAAATGTGTAGCCTTCTTTTCTGTTACAAAGATTTTCTTTCAATACTGATTAAGATTAAAATAGATGTTCAAGAAAAATATTAGTTTTAGATGCTCGTGGAAATCACGAGATAAGAAGTCAGATGGTCAAACTCATTTTTTCAAAATTGTTTTTAAGTATTATGTACTGAAATGTAAAGTTGCAGGGGAGGGGGAAAAGTTGTATGAAAATTTGCTCTTTCATTCTATACAATGTTAATAAGTTCCTTTCGCTTCTCTTTGAAATTAGAAATTTTATTAAGAATTCCTTATTGAATACATATTAAAATCACTGATTATTTTTAATTACAATAGTATTTCTGAGTAAAAAGATAATTTTAAAGCACAAGCGTAAAAATGTTAAGAATCCGAGATGACATTTCCTAGCAATGTTACTCTTGTAAGGGGAAAGAGACATTTGCAGAGATTTCATAGGTATTTGAAGACATTTCAAAGATATTTGAAAGAAAAAAAAGAATTCCATGATCACTTCCCTCTCTTTCTTATTTTCTAGTATTTTAATATTCTTTCACAATATAAAATAAGAAACTAAAGATATGTTTTAAAATCAATGAATAAGTAGAACGAAAGATTGTTTTCATACTTAATGCTGGAAAAATGTGTGAGTTAAAATTTCTTGGAATTCATCTTGTAATTTTTCAGTAAAGCATTTGCTTACAAATTGAATTAAAACATCATCCGCTCATTTCTGAAATTTAAAACACTGACATTTTCTGTGAGAGTATGCCGTATTATTTATTATTATACTTTACATTAGCCATTTTAAGTTAATTAATGTATATTTGAACTAGATTGTATTAGTTTTAAAATTATGTTCACATTTAATACTAGTTTAAAAACATTAATGTTACTGATCCTTAATTAGAGTGATATGTTTCCCAATTTGTTTCTGTATGTTTTGACATATTTGTATCTTATGTGGTACATTTTTTAAGGGAAGTAATCCATTACATGAGGAGGTTCGTAAAATTTCGAAGTGTTATAAATTATTTCAAAAATTCATATATCAATAAGCGAAAACTCAAATATTCAGAGTATTTTCATTCTATCGAATATAAGTTGTATGGTGCGCAGCATTACATACAGCAATGTAAAAAAAATAATTGAAACTTAATTTTAACAAATCAATCTCCGACATCTAATTTAGAATTTGGCGATGAATCTGGAGATGGATGTTTGAAGTAATGAAACGGTCTAATGAAAATATAAAATTGTTAAAATAAAATAAAAAAAATTCAAAATCTATAGTTATTAAATTCAATTTAACGAACCGAGTTAACAAAACTAAAGGGGATCCATGAAAAGAATTAATTTGATAAAATGAAAAAAATTGTATAAATTATCCATTTAGCTTAGCACAGTTATTTTGATGTTGCTTGCCTAAGAAAGTATAAAAATATAATTTCTGATATATTTTTATATATATTTAGACTCTAATAACATCTGCAAAAATACAGTTTTTACTGAAAGCATTATTTTATATGATTAAATTAAACGTCATTAGATTTCGTAGTCAAACGATTTTTCTTTCATACCTAATAACTCTTCATGGATATAAATTTTTTCTTTTAAATGCTTAAATAATATATTTAGATTTATAATTTTAATACAAATATAATTGAGCAAACAAAACTTTTATTTTTTTTCCGCCTCTGATAAGTTATGAGCATGATAAGGAAGAAAATTTAATCTCATGAACGTAGCTAGAAAAATAAAAAGGAAATTATGTGTTCTGAATCAAAACAGATGAAATAAATTTAACCTGGTAAAGGATAAATGAAAGTATTAGTTTAAAAAATAGGAAAAAAAAGGAATTCATTCTTATAGTTGAAAACGGAACCTAAGAATTTTATGCCATAAGTGGCAAAACGGAAATGAAGATATATTGAGATGAGTGGCAAAAAGGAATAAAGAAATTTTTATTAGATGGCAAAGCGGAAGCATAAAATGCATCCATATGAGTGGCAAAACGGAATTAAAAAATATTTATTATGATGGCAAAACGGCAGTATAAAATATGTGACATGATTGGCAAAGTGGAAGTAAAGAATTTTACGCTATGAGTGGCAAAATGGAAAAACAATTTAATTTCTGTGATGATGAAACGGAAGCGCAAAGTTTATTAGCATAAGTTGCACAAAACGGATAAAGGGAATTCAATGAAAAATTGCAACGCGGGAAAAAAAAACTAATTTCGATGTTGCATATTATGGTCTGTGGAATTTGTTAAAATTTTTCTTCTGAAATAAAAAACGTTTTGGGAAGTTTACAAGATAATTTAAAATTCGAGTAGAACATTCGTTCCGATTATAAAAGGTGAGATTGGTTTGGTTTTATTTTAAAGTCACTCTAAAAACAACAAGAGGGCTGTTGGAGACCTTATAAAAAATAGGCAAGATAATGGGATTTTTAGTAATTAATAAATTTTATTTTGTGTTAAACCAATTTTTTAATTATGTTTCATTATAGATTCTGCAGTAATATTTCTACTTACACATGAGTAATGAAACGATGTACAAATAAAAGTAAACGCATATTTTTCTCAAACTAATACTTTTTAAAATGCGATTTTGTAGATTCTAACAGGTTCGCTGAATGTCAACAATAATGCTAAATAGGAATATTCATGCATGTAAAGTCATTATAAATTAAATAATAATATTTTCTAACAATTATGAATTTTTTCCCCAGGACATTATATAAATGATCTGTAAAAGGATTATGTGCTTATATGCCGGGACTCCAAATTTGCTTGCCTTTTGCAAAATTTGGCAATTTTTGCGCTTTGGTGATGGCTTAGCGTATTGCTTAGCATATTTTTACTACTGCTAGCCTTAAAAAAAAGATGGGTTTTTGTAAAAAATTGATGTGATAAATATGAATAAATCATTCGCTTCATATAGCGAAATTTTTTGATGTTGCTTCCTCAAGAAACACAATGAGAATATAATTCATATTCTAATAATTTATATTCCAGTAACATCTGAGAATAATAAAAATTTTAACTAACACATTATATTTATTAAATTTGAAAGCAGTTGATTTCATCGTCAAATGATTTTTTTTTTTTCATCTATATGAATAAAAGGCAGAGTTTGTTATTTTTGTCGTTGTCGTATGGGAATGATTACAAGACACAAGACCTTGAAATTTGGTGCAAAGAACCTATGAATACTGAGAATTAGGGATGGGAATTTCAGTCCTCTTTTGGTTGAACAGTTCTTACCACTTTTTGCTGATTTTTTTTTAAAAAAAATGTTCTTTAATCTATTCTTAGATCCTCTAGTTCTTTACATTCTTTGAACAAAACTCCAAAATATTTTAATGAATTTAAAGCTATATAATTATTACATATGGTCACTTTATACATTTTAGGAAAATTTAAATCGGCTGAATTTTAGAAGAAAATGGCTTTTTTATTTAAACTAATATTAAATAGAACATTATTTTCCAATTTTATTAGCAAATGGTGAAAATAAAGTATCTTCTGTAATTTCTCATTATGAATATTTTTAATTCCTTTGCTTATATTCAAAATAAATAAATTGAAGCAAATGGTGGTAAAAAAAAGAATTCAAAATTGTGTTATAAAGAGTGTAATGTGAATTTTTAGCAAAATTATTTAATATTTTTATAAAAGAAAGCTAATTAAAGTATATCCGCTTCTTATGCTTTACTATGTAATGCATCAGATACTATACTCTATCTAAAATACACAAAATAATATATAAATAAGTTTTATTTTAGTTTGCTGTACTGCAAATAATGAAATTCGATGTACATAAACTGGTTTAATTATTTTCTATGTTTTAGTAAAAGGTACAAATTAACAAAGGTACACATGAAATATATTAAATTTATATTCTACTCTTATTTGCTTTCCTAAATACATAATAATAAAAATAAAGAGAAAATTTTCATAAAAATTTATTTTTAAATCATTCTTAGATTTTATCTAATCTATCAATATTTATTACCAATATAAATAAACCTGCTGAAGCATAATATCTTCATTTTACATTTTGAAGCCTAAAATGCATGTTGATGATAAAAAATGTTCTTTGGAAGAATTTTGCATAACCAATTTTTTTATATATATTATGCACATCATATATATATATATATATATATACTTTTTTTTATTCTTCTAAGTAATGCCTAGTAAAAATACGAGAGTTTTAAAACTAGCTATTAAATTTAAAAACAGCAAAATAAATTAGCTTGTAAACAAAAAATACAATTAAATGGAAACATTTCAGTATTTGATTCGTTTTCAGTGCAGAAATTGATTACGAAACGGACAAAAGAACCAAAGATCTATCGGTCGGAGCCACCCTTCCAGATCGGAATCGTTAATCCTAACCGTTACCGTCCCTCAACCTGTTTTAGTAGGTCAACTGGAAGACCTGCCAAATCTAGTCATCTAGTTCCAAGACCTGCTTTAGCAGGTTCAGCCGGTGGAAATAGCTCATACGGAGGAATTTTTTCTCCTTTATTCCAGTTACCCCGGAGTGTTAGGTCCAGTTCTTTTGTTATTATTACTTTCTGACTGCAATGAGTGCTCTCCAATGTTCGTCCATCCGTCCTTCTATCAATTGCTTTATTCGGGGAACTGTGTGGAGGGAGTACAGGTGTGTGTCGCTAGCTATGCTCATTGATAGGGAGATTCGGCAGCTAGTGGGTGGCCGCGGTAGCCTAGTAGTCATGGTTTCGGATTCGTGACTGGCGGTTTTCATTCAGTCGCGGGTTCGATCCTTGGCCGCTAAAGATCCACCGTGTAGTCTGGGCTGATGCCCGTTAAATCTGTAGGGACCCAAAGTCCTCCCGTTGGCGTGGTGTGGAAGTTAAAAGAAGGGGTGCAGTTCAGGTGTCGTCCTCGTCACTTGACCGAGGTTCAAATTTACGAGGTCTGTCGCTAAGAGCCCTCGTGTTGCTTCTAGTCCAACGTTAATAAAAATTAAATCTAAAAACTCAGCAGCTGGTGGATGGATGATTTTGGAGAGCATTCGCTTGCTTTCATTATGAGAACTGGTCTCCGAGAGACGGAAAATTGTCTTCGAGCTTCTCCGAAGGTGTACAGCCCTCCGTAACACGTTGTGCTAAAGAAGGTCATACACCTTGGAAGACAGAGAGCGGAAAATGGCTAAATAATTCAGAAATGCAAGGAACAGGTTTCTGAGGGGACTGGTGACCCGAATGTCCTCGCTCATTTAGATGGTTCGGAAAAACAGATCGTTCTTTCGATCCAACCTCTAGCTCCCACTACTCCCATGATGCATTTCCACCTCCAATGAAAATTCATGGTCTGTTTGATCGGGTCACAAAATCAATCAAAACCCTCGTATAAAGAAATATAGTTTTTAATGAAAAAAACACTTACTCAAGAGCCGCGCCACAAACATTAATATCCCAATTGTTGAAGATGATGTGAATGAAAAGGATTCTCCTTGATTGAACCTCAAAATAATTTGATGAACAATCCTTCTATTTCAAGCATAAATGACGATCTTTATAGCCTATGTGATGACACTCTAAAGGTTCTTCAACGTTATGAAATGAATGCGGCAGTCTCACCAAAACACACGAAGAGGCGATGAACAGCCTTGAAGCTGAATGCTGGAAAGAAGCAATAAATGCTGAAAACAATTCTCACAAGAAAAAGTACACATGAGATCTCCTACCTTCATACTAGAAAGAGACAATACAATTGGTTACAAATGGGTATTCAAAGTAAAACATCTTCCTTATGGAGAGACATAAGGCCCGGCTTTGTGTCGAAGCTTTTACCCTAGAGCAGGGATGATTGCGATTGTTTTATTAACGTCACAATGAAAAGCAACAAAATAGTTATTGGCTGCAGACCTTGTAATTTTGAATCTCAAGTGACGAGGACGACACCAGAGCTGTAACTTACTTCTCCAAATTTTCATATCACGCGAACAGGATAACTTGAAATTTTGACCAGATTTAATGTAAATGAGTCCCGCTACATGGCGGGTCTTTAGTGGCATTAGAGTTCGAGCCCACGACTCAACAGACAGCCGAGTCGGTGACCATGACGGCTTGGCTACTGCGGCCACCCAAATGAAGGAGTAGACTATGAAGAAGCATTTTCCTTAACGTCTCGGTTTCATACAATGGGAGTCATATTAGCTGTAACAGTGTAAAAAATTTTTCAATTTATTCAAATGCATAGGAAAAGTACCTTTCTTTATGGTAAAGTGAATTAAGAAATCTCTATGGAACTTCCTCTAGGTTTGAATTATGACACAAACTTAAAGTGTCAACTCAAGAAATCACTGTATGAACTGAAAAGGCATCCAGATGTTACTAATAAGATATTCTCTGAATAATGTACAAGGTTCGGGAATAAGCAGATTTCTGCTCACTTATGTGTTTTTCAATAGAATTTTTCGAGGTAAGAAAGTAATCTTAATTTTATATGTAATTGATACTGTATTTTTTTTGAAGGAAAGAAGATATTAATTGAAATCATAGACGATCTAAAGAAGAAGTTTGAAGCCATTGTTGAGGAAATTGGTTGTTTTGTTGGAATGGAAACTGATTATAAAGCAAGGAGATGTATCAATACATATTCTTATGCTCTTGAATTCTGAAAGTTACCTAATACGTATTTTGTAGAGATTTCTTTCAGATGGTGCAAATCCAAACGCTAAACTTGCGGACCATGGAACAATCACGTCGTCAGAAACTATTACATTTCCAGGCGGAAAAACAATTCCTTACACAGAGGCTATTGGATCCCTTGTGTTTCTTTCCATAACTATTCGTGCAGATATAGCTTTTGCTGGCAAATTTAACTGTAGATTTCAAATCCATCTAGGACAAATGCAGTGGAGACATATTTTTAGATACATGAAAGGTACCGCAACCTATGGTATTGAATACTCTCCACTAACTGATCAGACTTGCCGTCTTGTTGGATACTCTGATGCTGATTTTGATAAAGCTGTAGACAAAAGAAAGTCGACGTCTGGTCTTGAGTTCGAACTTAGATATGGTCCGGTAACTTGGTGTAGCTCAAAAAAGCCCACCGTTTCTACAACTAAAGTTGAGTATAAAGCAGCTTCAACTACAGTTAAAGAAATATAATAGTTACAACTCTTACAAGATATTAGTGAATGTGAAGAGAGTGTTGCTTTTTTCATTGCCGATCAAAGGGCAAGTAAGCTGATCAAAAATTCCATGCCTCATAAACATGCAAGACACACCAATGTGCTACCATTTTATTCGCGATTGAAAATTAAGGCGTATAGGAGAAAATTCAAAAGTGCTCTCAGCTCATCAATGCTGATATTATCAACGTCACCTTTAGTTGGATCACATACTTTTCCTCCTTCTTTCAATCCTTGAATAATTCCTCAAAATCACAATTATACATAAAAGTTCATGAATAAAAACAGTTCCCATACATTTGGTGGATTGAAATCACCTATTTTTTCCATACAATCTTAATCCATGAAGTCTTACTTTGTTGTTAGCTGGAGTTCTAACATTTCGGTTATGTTCAACAGATTGCAATTTGAATCGATTTTATTCCATAGTAGTATTTCACGGAATCGCTTGCTGCTTCTGCCTCATAGAAATCATTGTCATCTAAAGAAATTTCTGAGCCTGCAGAGTGTAAACTTTCACAATCGAAATCTTCTTCATTGTCAATTTTTTCCACTGAAATCATTTCCTATTTCCTCAAGAATCTTTTGCAGGTCTTCCGTGGATCAAATGAATGAATTAATCTCCTCAAACCAAGCTTTAGAGTCATGTGTATTACTGCCGAAAATTGTAACACTGATAGGGAGGTGAGGTCTCACAGACAGCTCTTGAATGAGATGAGATTTCAACTGAATGCATGAGTCAAAACACTGTGATAAGAGAGAGAAGGTAATGCTCAAGGTCACACACTAGTGAAGTTAGAAGAAAATTCCCTTCTATTGGGCTAAGCATGTAGTAGGGGTGGTGGGAGGAACATTTTGAGGGCTCTGTAATATCAACCGACCCCTGTTACGGGTTAAGGTACTTTTTTCTTCTTAGGAAGAGATAAGAGTCTGTAGTGGAGTGCAAGGACACGTCGCTGTTTCAATTTCACATCTATTTGGGTCGTTATGTTCTCGACACACCCGCAGTTCCTGGCGGTAAAGGAAACAATAGCATTAAATAGAGGACCCAAGCAGTTTTCAGGTACAAGTAGAATCATGAAAATTGGGGGGCAAATCAAAGAGTTATGATAGTGAAGGCATCCTCGAACTTAATGCTATCTTCCAGCGTAACGTAAAAAACAAGACTCAATATCGGAACCCTTTTCAGGTAGAAAAATACTCCAAAATTTATATTACGTTCTGATTTTGCTATCTTACATAGATAATCATGTCTTATTATGTTACGCATTTACGTTAGAATAAGTTCGCTTTTTAGGGTGCAATATGTGCACCATATTTCTCTCCCTATGCTACAATGATAAATGTATATGTAACATTACATAATAAATTGAAAAATTGCTTACTCATGGAATGAATCTAAATTTTAAAGACACAGTGTAATAAAAGGATATATGTTTAACAGCGTCTCAAATTTATATGAAAATTTTACCAGTGTGAAAATGTGTTCTACGTTTAAATCAAGGCGAAGATAACCTTTCGTGAATGTATACTTAGTTACAGCAATTACGCAATCTGTAATTGAAAATATGAAATAGTTTTAATCAAATATGTGGCGAATCACTTCTTCTACCCGACTCTTGTGCTATAACTCAATCAAATATAACTAACACTAAAAGTCAATAACCCTCAAAGATAGACATTAGACAAGTCTCACATAACTATTTATTCAATAGCCTTGCAGTATAATGTCTGAGGGATATGCGCTCTCCTGGATAACACCCTAGATAGATTCACCCATTCAACTAATACCGAATCAATAGTGTCTTACCAAAATCTCCCCAGTTGATTTCTTGACTCCACTACGATCACTATCGTCCGTAGCAACTCTTATCGTCTAACGCCTGTAAGGCATATACTCAACGCTAGTGCCACTAGACCTCTATCGTCTAAATTTCCTTTTGCTTGTATACTCTCCTACCTAGCTCACTTCACTTTATTTCTACCTGCCTCTAATTAAAATAATCGCGTTTCATTTTGGTTGGGAAATAATTGCTTAATTTATGCAATCAATCTTAATTAAAGTCCCCAAGGTTAGTGAAGAGAAAACGGTGGACCACAAGACGGCGCTGTAATGGAAAGCATAAAGCGCTAGTTTTCTTACACATCGTCCTTTCTACCGTGGATTACAGGAGACATGGCAATGTACAGTAATCAGAAAAAGGCCATGCCTCCTGAAATGCTGAATGACGATGTACAAGAAAACTCACGCTTTAAGCTTTCCATTACAACGCCGTCTAGTGATTGACCGCTTGCTCTTTGTTTTTGCTTCGTGGGGTGAAAATGACTTGTTCAGATGTTTTTCATGATCCCTTAAATTTTTACCCATGAGTTTCGAAACACCCTGTATCTATGCTTACAATTTTAGAGACTTTAAAATTGTGATGTAAGACGACGTATGAGTAAAACAATAGGAAGACGTGCTTAGGTTTTCCTCGGTAAATCCTTATATTTCATTTTATCTGCGTTTCTGGCAATAAAATAAGTAACATAAAAAAATTAAGTCAATTCCTACTTAGGTCAACAAATGAAAATATTATTTTAGTTACTTTTCATTAAATAATTACAATTAATATAAATATGTAAATACATATGACAGAATCACAATATTAAGTGGCAAATAAAAAAAAATTCCAACAATCTACACGCTTCGTCACTGACGGTATTTATTACTAAATTTATATCCTGCTAAATATCTTACACGAGAGAATTTTTTTTTCTCCCATATAAAACTAAGATTAATTATTTGAAAATCAAATAAAAAAAATTTACACTTCGACGAGATTCGATCCGAACGCATGAAGATTCTACGCCGACGCTCTACCAACTTTACCATTGCAAAATAAATGACATAGTAGAAGCATTGGCTTGTTTCTGAATTCATCCTGTAAATTAAATGGTTGGAATGCAGTTTATCCCAACCACCCTTGGTGACGGGAATTATTTGGCGTTATTTTGCCAAATATGGCTACCTAGGTCCGCTTAGCGGACTTAACGTTCAGCCAAAAAAAAATCGCCAAGTTTGGCAATTTTTGAAATCGCACCAAGTGGTCGGGCTCAACTGCATTTTCACCAATTAAATTTAATGAATGAATTAATATTTGATAAAACTGTATTAACATCAAGTGCCATCCACTAAAAGTTTAAAAAAATATATTTGAACTTGAGTGGATGAATAAAAAGTATTTTATTAAAGATTGAAAATTTGAAACAAGATATATAAATATATATAGGGAGAGTGTGAACTAATAGTAGGAATTTAAAAATGACAACTCAATTTTGAGTGACACAGCGTGTCGAAATTACATTATTTTTAATACAGAATTTTCCGAAATGTATCATCCGATTTCAAAATGCTATATTATCATAAGCAAACAACACGGAATGATAAGTAATACATGTGAATGCAAAGGGAAGATATACAAGTTTTTCTTACAAGTGTTCGACATAGCTTCCTTTAATTACACGTATAAAGTCAATTCGATATGTAAATTCCTGTAAAACGCGTTGTAAAGGGCCAATGATAATTTGTTGTACAGCAGCAGATATCCGTTGTTTGAGGCTCATAAGTTTATTGGTAATGGTGGCGGATGCACCTTATCTTTTACGTACCTCCAAAGGAAGAAAT
Source organism: Nephila pilipes (assembly GCA_019974015.1). Taxonomy (NCBI): domain Eukaryota; kingdom Metazoa; phylum Arthropoda; class Arachnida; order Araneae; family Nephilidae; genus Nephila; species Nephila pilipes. The sequence goes on from BMAW01037245.1 coordinate 19,358, forward strand.
CACATGAGGCCATAGTCATGGGGCTTAGGTGGCCAACTGTGTAACATCAAGTCATCTAATTCACTCACTGATTTAACTACGAGGTAGTTCCATGAAAACTTCCAAAATGGCTTTTGTGAAATAGTTTCACGAAGAACATACGAAGGTCATCTTATTTTTCACAATATAAAACTACCACGGTTTTCTTCGTATCCAAGTATGATTCTGAGTCGTTTATATATGAAAATATGGCATTTGAAATCGGATGATTTATTTTAAATAACCCAGTACTTCACGTATATTTATGCTGAGTTATACACTAATATATAAACATATATAGGTTCAACTTTCAAATTGAAGCGGTCTCACTCTATATTTTTTAGAAATACCATCTGAAGATTTCTTTTTCCCTCTAATGGTTTCCCACTGCGATTTCCAAGTACTAACTTACGATCCATGTTCTTTCGGTTCTTACGTCTATTTTCATCTTTTCTTATCTTATCTTTTCACTGACACACCTGGTTTCATCGTAATATTTTTATTACCAGGAAGGATTTATCTTTTGTCACCAATATGCGTTCAGGCATTATGATAACTCTTGTATTTTTTTTTTTTTTTTTTTTCCTTCTCCAAAAATCTTGGTTAATGGTCTTTTTACGAGATTTCCTAAAAATAATTCTATTTGCGAAAACATACTTAATTTTATGAAAGCTCCATTGATTCTTGAACACGTACATTAAGATCAATGATTGTTTTCATGTAATGAATGCTATGGTTTGTGTATAAATATACATAGGTCTGGTAAAAAAAAAACTTACCAAAAAAAAATGCTGCGTTTTCAAATTTAAAAGTTATGACTTAAATTCTACAAAATATTACAATTACCATTACTGATGCCAATTAGAGTTACATATTATTATGATAGAATTTCGATATTAATTTACCTAAAATTATTATTAAATTGTTTACATAATTATCCTTTTTTCAATCGCTAGTAGAAAACCCATGGTTTCCGAGGTCTCAGAATATGCAAACTAATTTCAATCGATTTGCCTAAACATTTTCTTAAAGCATGTTTGTATATTATTACAGTTGATAAAAATTAATTTAAAAAAAGATACTTGAATGAATAAAAAAAATTCATTTTCTTTTTCCTTGTATGTAATGTATTTGTTTTCTTTGTTTCCAAGTGTTATTGGTCGACACACAAGACGGTAAGGTTGAAGCAGTAAAAATTCTCTCAATTCACTTACGATTTTTATTTCTTCCCAAACATGAAAGAGTTCCTTGCGAGACATCGTCTTCGTTCTGATGACGAGATGAAAGCTGTCGTTGAAGCTTAGTGTCGACAGCAACCACCGGAATTCTTCTTCAATTGATTTGCCCAACTGATCACTCGTTGCCGCAAGTTTGAGGAAAGGATTGGGGACTACGTAAAAACTTTAATATTGTGCAGGGTTATTCAAAATGATACACCCGAATTCAAAATTCAATATTTTCAAAAATAAACGACGAAGAATGGTAGGTAATGCATGAATACAAAGGAAAACTGTGGAAGTTAAATATTGTGAACAACAGGAAATATTCGTGTATTCTTCGTGAAGCAAAAAAACGGAAGCTGTTTCGGCTACTTTCGCGAAGCTACCTTGCTCAGTCGCAGTAGAAAAATGATTTGATGTTACACAGCTGGCCCCCTAAATCATCTGATATGTGATTTCCACATCTAAATACCTGATATCCCATGCGATTTCTTTCCTTGAAAGTTTGTAAAAAAAAAGTGAATACCCCACCATTACCCACAAATTCATGTCAACTTAAACAACGGATTTCTGCTGCTGTACAATCAGTTACCTCTGACACAACATGTTTGGCAGGAATTTACAAATCGAAATAACATTATTCTTGTAACAAAATGAAGTTGTATAGAACGCTTGCAAAAAAAACTTCCATCTTTTCCCTTAGCATTCCTGCCATACTTATCCTTCAGTGTTGTTCTTTTATGAAAATATGGAAATTTGAAATCGGACGAATCATTTTGAACATAACCCTGTATTACATTCTGAACACGTGTATCTTTACGGTAAGAATCTGTAAAATAGATAGTGAGTGAATTAATGTAAAAGTTATTGGCGCAAAAGCCAGATGTGACTATGCTGCTCCAAACAAGATTTAACTGTGGTCAAGACATGAAAAAATTGAAAAAAAGACAAAAATTGGTTGACTAGAAGAAGGGTCGAGAATAGAGAAGGATCACTAGGGTCATCAGGAGTGAGTCATCCGTGTTTACCAAATCAGTAAACCCCATGGGGGAAAAAAAGATCACTAGGGTACCTCGGGGTCATGATGCCCGTACTTACCTAAAGAAGGTAAGTCCCCTGATATCATCCCCAGGGGCAAGGGGCCCGGTTGTACCCACAGATGCTGGGTACCCATTTTAGTCGCCTCTTACGACGTGCAGGAGATACAGTGGGACTATTCTGTCTTAGTTTAGTTTTAGTTTTTTATTAACGTCGCACTAGAAGCAACACGAGGGCAAATGGCGACGGACCTCGTAATTTTGAACCTTGGTCAAGTAACGAGGACAACACCTGAGCTGTCCCCCCCCCCCTCTCCTAGGGACTATTCCGTCATTCCCGGTCACCATACGGGTCGTAAAATAGGTTCAAAATAAAATAGTGTTAGAATCATGACAGCATTAGTTTTCAATAACGCCTCATATGTTAAGGTATTTAAATTGAAGTCAATCCCCTCCCCCTTTTCAAAAACCAAAAAATTAAATTAAACCAAAAAAACTTGTTTAAATTGTGTTTATTTTTTATTATTATTATTATTATTCATCGTGTATCGAGGGTTTCCTAGCAGTAAAAAAAATTGCATCAAAAAATTGTTATTAGTGTTTTACTTCGTTATGTAGTTAAGATGGTTATGATTGTTATTGAGATGTATTTTACTCTTTGAATTTTATATTAATAAAAAAATTTATCACTTCTTTTCAAAAAATTTATCAAAAAATTATAATATTTTAATTATTCGAAATTAATGAATTATTTAATAATTATAAGATACAATACGAGGTCACTTCTAGAGGAGTGCACTAAATCTAGAAAGACCCCTGTGCTTGAGAGGAAGCTCCAGGAGGATTTAGTATTAGGTTCAAGATTAGGGGATTTCGCATTCTCCCCTTTTTGCGATTTCCAGAGGATTTTTTCTTCATTAACAAATAATTTACGGCATTAAATTTACATTCAGAATGATGAAATGAATGATAGGGAAACGTAGGGGCAAGAGCCAGATATAGATAAGCTGCGCCAAACAAATGTTATCTAGACCAAGCCTCTCCAACCCAAAACACCAAATTTTCAAACGATCGATTATAGCAAGTGCAACGGAATCAGTCAATTCACTTTTTTAGAACCAAGGAAAATTTTAAAAATTTTGTTTTAATTTTATTTGTTCCTTTTGAAGTTATTTATATAATGAATTTAGTTTTCAAAGACATCGTCTAAATAACTCTTAAATGCTCTCATCGACTAAATAACTCTTAAAACTCTAAATAACTCTTAATTACCATCGACTGTTATTAGATGCTTCATTCTTAGGTAAGTGGGGGGGGGGCTAAGAAAGTCATTTCAAATAATTCTATACAACTTTTAATTAAGTTCTTTTTCGAGAGTCGCTTTACTTTTAGAATTAAAAGCCTTCTATGGAGTGTAGTTTGTTCTTCACAAAATAGCTTGCTCACACTTGGCATTTGCTTTAATAGCACTTTTTAACCGAATCTCGTAGTTCTTTCAGAGTATATTGAATTGTGAGATAATTTTAGCTACAAATTTTTTCCTATGTGTATTGCATGCACAAAAAGCATTTCTGGATCCTTATCACTTTTGAATTTTAAGCAGACATTTTTCTTGACCAGCATATTTGGAACACTGTATGCAGCACAGGATGTGATATTTTTTATTTGCATATTATAGATATCGAAGTCATTTTTTTAACTTAATACATACTCGTATACATTTGGAAGTAGATATGCTCTATCATGTTTTACAGAATAACATTTTTCTTTTACTCAAACCATTCTTATCATTTTATTAACGTCGCACTAGAAGCAACACGAGGGCTATTGGCGACGGACCTCGTGATTTTGAATCTCGGTCACAAGGACGATACCTGATCTGCCTCATCGCGCCTCATACAACCACCCCTTACTATGTGGATGTGTGACAACAAATCGTCTATCGATTAGTTGTTTGAATGCGTAGTCTCCACACGAGTAGTTATCCTCCTCACCAAGATAAAAACGAAGCTGCTTACTGAAGATGACTCTCTGCCATTCCACAAGGCTACATGATTTTCTTTCGCGGAACCTTTGCAGTCTCTGGCGATGTTACTGGGGTGGCAAAGGCAATCTTCGTTTGACTGGTATTGGAGCGACCCTCTTCTACAACAGCGCCAGAAGTTAAAACGCCTCACTAAACTAGCCAGATTAGACGTCTTTTCAGCCTAGTTGATAGAGGCACAGCAAAAAGCGACCGGTCAACTTTCCTTCGGACCCACTGGACCAGGGTTCGAAACAACGCCGGCATCGAAAGTCACCAAACAACTCTCTCCCCGGACACGGGTAGGCGAAGGACGTGTTCTCCGAGAGATAGGGGTAGGATTTTCTACCCCGTGACCTGTGGAGGGGTAGAGAGTGTTCAGTGGCGGGTCTCGTCGACACGTGTGCCAGAGCTGCCACTCAACATTCTCTCCCCTTCCACTGTTTCACGGGGTTGAAAAACATCCCCCGATCTCTCGAAGGAAACGTCGAGCTGGAAGCAATACAAGAGCAAATGACGATGGACCTCGTAATTTTGAACCTCAGTCAAGTGATGAGTCGTCCTGAGCTAGCACCTTCCCTCGTCAAATTTCCACACCACTCCAAAGGAAGCGCATTGAGCCTCGGCAGAATTAACGAGCATCAGTTCCGGCCACACGGTGGGTCTTAAGTGGCATTGGGGCTCGACCTACGACGAAAACCACAGTCCGTGACCATGACCATAGGGCAATCTCCGTAATGGTCTCCAAGCAAGCAATTCATAAGCCGTCTGTTAATTCAGTTGGCGCTTACGGGATAATGCAGAGAGGGCATCACTGTCCCTATATGTCCGAAATTGTTGTAGCTGGTGTGTTTCGCGTCATCCAAACACACTAATTAGAATCAAAATTACCCATTTTGGTAGAACTTTTGAAGGATCTTTAGTGACTCGGTAAGTCACGTGTTTGCCGATATCATTGACGCCGACGTGGTAGTCACTTTCATCTTTTGCGTAACTTCCAAAGATGAAACAATTCCTTAATTTGTATTTAATTACTTTACTTCCTCCTGGGAGCAGCTTGTTATTTTGACGATGAATGTAATATAAAAACTGAGGAATTATACAAGTACCATCATTGATATTAATTTTCTGCGTAATGAACATTCGCGATAAATTACAGTTTTCTTAGTTTTAGTTTAGTTTTTATTAACGTTGCACTAGAAGCAACAAGAGGGCTTAAAATTACGAGGTGGCGATGGACCTCGTAATTTTGAACCACGGTCAAGTGACGAGGACGACACCTGAGCTGGTATTCTCCTCTCCTAGCATCTACACCACGCCAAAGGGGGGACTTTGGGCCCCGACAGATTTAACGTGCATCAGCCCCGGCTACTCAGCGGGTCTTTTGCGGCCAGGAACGAACCCACGACTGAACGAAAACTGCCGGCCACGAATCCGAAACCATGACCACTAAGCTACCGCGGCCTAAATTACAGAGTAACTGGCGAGTTCGAGATATTAAATTTACGTTATTTTTTATAATAAGTCAATTGCCTGTTACAAAATATGTCTACCTGCCTGGCACAAGTCTATCGATCTAACCAGCCCTTAGAATATTTAAAATTTTGTGCTTCACTCAAAGCTTCGTTAAACTCCATTGCTTGGGTCTGTAACACTGGTCCAGGTAGAGTAACAACATCATGTCTTTAGTCAACAACGACAAAAAAAAAAAAGATATTTATCAAGAATGATATTTATCCATTTTTCGGACATTCTTTTATCATTATCAACAAGTTTATTTTAGTTTTTAACGTCGCACTAGAAGCAACATGAGGGTTATTGGCGACGGACCTCGTAATTTTGAACCACGGTCAAGTGACGAGGACGACACTTGATCTGACACTCCCTGTCCTAACTTTCACACCACGCCAACGGGAGGACTTTGGGCCCAGAAAGATGTAATATGCATCTGCCCTGGCTACACGGCGGGTCTTTAGCGACCAAGGCTCGAACCTTCGACTGAACGAAAACCGCCGGCTACGAATCCGAAACTGTGACCCCTTGGCTACCGCAGCCACATCATTATCAACAAATTGTCGAAGTTTATCTTCATTTTTAAACCATCCACAGAGAGTAGTAGTAGGTCTATTAAATTTTCGGGTACTTTCTGCTTGTCTTGCCTTTTCGAATTCATTCGAGGACAATGAATTTTTCCCCGGTCGCATAAGTCTTGTACTGACATTTACATTCTTTCGATATCTTACACAAGACGAAAATTTTATAACTTAAAATTTGAGCAATATAAACTGGTTGATCATACAGCTAAACTCAAGGACCGCGAGATATTGAAAATAATCTAATAAAATAATAATCCAAATTAAGAACACTTCACTTTTCGAGAAATGATGATTCACATATATTAAATAGATAGGGGGAAAAAAGTTATAAACGTCTGCTCTAAACAGGAAGACCTGACGTCCTCCGAATAATAGATTCATCTAAATTTCGTAAAAATATAAAAATTATAGCACCACAATATCTAGAATTAATATCACAAGTGATTGCTTACCGAAGAAGACATAGTAAAAAAGCGAGTAAAGTAGACTCCCGTATAACTGAATCAAGGGTTACCGTGTCCGACTACATCTACTTTCAGTTACCAGTATGGCTTCACTATTTATCAAAACTGATTCCTTTACTTGCATTGAGAAGTAAAGCTTCTCAACATACTACTATAAGAGGTAAATATCCAATACATTTTCAATAAGTGTGTAAAGAGTAGGGTGCCAGCTCATATGTCGACCTCGTGATCATGAGGTAGTTCAAAATTACGAGGCTGCGGTTTAACGGATCTTTTCTCGAGTAAAAATAAGCTGAAAAACGTTTAAAACAATCATAAACATAAATCTTTATAAATATCCAATGGTGGATCCATTAAAAATCCACGAAGGGAGGATCATTTTTTCCTCCTTTAAAAAGTTAAAAGTATTTAACTGTTAATATTATTAAAACAACCTATTCTCAAGCTAATTCCACATTGTAGGAATCAGTCCTGACTGCCTTGCACCCCTTAGTTATAACCCGAATGGACATGACTGAAGTAATGGATATCACTCCACTTCTATACCAGATGAAGTGACGGTGTGGTATATGTAATAGTATCTCATACATACCGAAATGCAACATCAGTGCACTCTCTGACAACTCTTGACAACTTTAAAGCTGTCTGTTCTTTCCCAAAATAAAAAGACTGACGAAATCGAACCCGATGAAAATGCCTCCTATACTAAAACCCCAATTCGAAACATCTTATTCTTTATCATATTATATACAAAAGATTTACTAGCCCCTCCAAGCTGATCGAAGTTTCCGACATTAGATTAATTAATTCAATCCCTCACCCCACCGAAAATGATGCATTTAAAAAAAGAGAGAGAGAAATAAAACTAAAAATAATGCTAAGAACAAGAAAGCTATTAAGATTACTTACACCTATCTCCCCCCCCCATCAAAATACTTCCCATTATCCAATCGATTTAATGATCTCGATTGATTGACTTTTTTAGCATCGCACATAATTAATTTTAGTTTAGTTTTTATTAACGTCGCACTAGAAGCAACACGAGGGCTATTGGCGACGGACCTCGTAATTTTGAACCACGGCCAAGTGACGAGGACGACACCTGAGCTGGC
>BMAW01037245.1:27427-80387 GCA_019974015.1 Nephila pilipes
ACATCCACTCCACGCCAACGGGAGGACTTTAGGCCCCGAACAGATTTCACGTGCATCAGCCCTGGCTACACGGCGGGTCTTTGGCGGCCAAGGATCGAACCCACGCACTAGGCTACCGCGGCCCGCAGCATCGCACAAGAAGCAACACGAAGGTTATTGGCAACAGATCTCGTAATTTTGAACCTCGATCAAGTGACGAGGACGACACCTGAGCTGCCCCCCCTCTTCTAACTTCCACATCACGCCAACGGGTGAGTGAATGTAAAGTTTAATGGCGCAAGAACCAGATATGGCTATGCTGCGCCAAACAAGATTTAACTGTGGTCTGGATGTGAAGAAATTGGGGGAAAAAAAAGACAAAAATTAATTGACAAGGAGGGTCGAAAATAGAGAAGGATCACTAGGGTAACCCGGGGGCGCGTCACCCGTGTTTACCAAAGACAGTAAACCCCATAAGAAAGAAAAAGATCAATAGGGTACCTCGGAGTTATGATGCCCATACTTATCTAAAGAAGGTAAGTCCCTGAAGTCTCCCGATATAATACCCGGGGGCAGGATGCCCGGTTATACCCCCAGACACTGGGTACCCATTTTAGTCGCCTCTTACGACATGCATGAACTATAGTGGGATTATTCTGTCATTCCCGGTCATCACGCCAACGGGAGTACTTGGAATCTCAACAGATTAAATGTGCATCACTACATGGCTATAAACTTCGGCTACATGGTGGGTCTTTAGAGGCATCAAGGCTCGAACATACGACTCGACAAAAAACGCCGCCTACCTTTCCGCTGCCACATTCACTAGGCTACAGCGGCCACTTAATAATCTCCAAAATGACAGTTTCGAAAACCAGAATCCCCCCCATAACTGCAAAATCTCAAACTCCGCCCAAAATGAAACCTAAAATTTCTCCAATTCCAGCCATAATTTCCAACCCAACGGCCACCTTAAATTAAATTTATAATCTTACTTAATGAAAAAATTATGAGCAAAATTAACGTTTCCATCTTCAATCTTTTCCTCTACACCATCGAATCCCACCGAACCATACAAAAACATGTAGATGGCAACAAATGATGAATGTCCACATAAAAATTAGTCACCCATGGTCTCCCTATCGACACCAAATGATCCACCATCATCAATGAGTTTAACTCCACTGGATCTAAAACAGAAACATGCCAGATGCTTAAAAGTCGTTAAACTAATCAACCCTACATCTCTTCTTCCTCCAAAAAACCCACTAAAAATAAAGAAATTTTCTTAATATTAGATATAATAAAATAAAAAATCAAACTCTTCATAAATGGAAAATCCCTAACTAGTGCTATACAGGTACCAATGATTTTCCTATCACTCCAAATACTGCATACACTCCCCAAAATGCCATTAGTGGTGAAAACATGCATTCAAAATTATTTTCTAAACTTCATGCCTAAATGTTACAAGTCCACTGGCCATCACACCACTAATGTAACTGAATACTTCAAGAACCCCTTAAACTTTTAACACACCCCTTTTCGCCATCAACACATGGAAAGAGAAGCAAAATAGTCATGAAAAAACTAAAAAATACACCACTCTTGTCCAAACTACAAGTTCCCGGCAAAAAGAAAATTCAGATATTTTTTTGTCTGATATTGAAGATCTTCTCCAAATTTTCAGCACTGATATAAATTTTAAAAATCTCCCCTTCTTCAAGGCAGTAATTAAGCCAAATATCACTTGACATTATTATTTTGCAAATAAAATTTAAAAATGTGCAATTAAGTATATAGTCCAATAAGACCACATTCAAGAACATAAACATGATCATTTTCAAAACCTTTAATGCTATATGCATTAATTTCATTTTTAAAAATTTTTTAATAGTTTTACATTGTAGGTTTCATTGTTAATAAAAACTGTTCTCATGCATTTAAGTTGTAAACATCAGAACAATGATAGAACAGCAAATGCATGCTTAATTAGACCACTTACACATCAAAAAAATTTACATTTTGGATAGTTACAAATTACTTTGATTTTCTGTTATGTTTATTGATGTTGAAGATTTTGATACAATTCAAAGATTTTCTAAAAAATTAATCTAAAATATTGCAGATCATGCCCACACTTCGACTCATACTTTTCATATTTCCAAACAATGTCAATCTTAAAACTGTAATGTGAAACTGGAATTAAAATTTTAGAGGCATCCATGACTGGATGATTTTGATACTGTAAAAATTTTTCAACACACAATTCTTTGATAACGAAGTAATACTCTTCTAGATAGGTTATCATAAACATAAATGCATGAAATTATTACGATTTGCCATGTTTTCCGCATTAGGATATAATATATGAAATTTGCATGATTTCTGGATCCAGATAGCAAGCTCAGTCAGAACTTATTTCACTAAAATTTTTAAGTCACTTTTTCAGAAAAGAGAATAAAACAATATATATAATTGTATCTATGGTCTAAATCAAGAACCATGACAAATTAACATAGTTTAGATAGGAAAAAACAATTCCTAAAAAATGATTGCAGTTATAAGTTTCAGTCTTGCAACATTCCATTCAGATAAATCATATTAATAAAACTAATTACTTTGAAGATAAGCAATATCAATTAGATTATTTGTGTATATTGATATTTTGCAGTTGAACAAGTTGTGTTTCTAATAAAGTTATGTTGAAAAATCGCAAAGCTTAACAATATGAAAAAGACTACACTACTATAATTTTTTTTTTTTTTTTTTTTTTTTTTTTTTTAAAATTTTTTGGAAAATTTTATTTTTATAAAAGGATAAAAATTAAAAAAAAATTTTAATTTTTTTTTTTTTTTTTTTTTTGAATTTGATGAAATTTTGAGCAGATTATATAGTTAATATCAGGCAGATATTTAAATAACATTTTAATTTTAGCATATTAACACAGTATACATTTTTCAGGAAAGATATTAAAAATCACAAATGTATTTATAAGACACAAAGAAATCATAAGATTAAATAGTATTGTCATCACAATTTAATTATATAAATCATTCTCTTCTATAAATGTAAAAATTGATTTTCTTTTCCTTCATAAAATTAATCAAATTCAGTACTTTATATTAAATAAACTAATCCAAGACATAATTACAATATAAACGATTTTTTTATTTCTTAAAATATCTGTAGAAAAATATAAAAGTTTTTCTGTTTTATAAAGTCTTTCTACGAGGTAAATACAGGAATGTAGCTTTTTATTAACTGGAACAAATAGATGGCATTCTGCTGCAGATTTTCCACAAGTGAAAGCGAGAACGATTTAACTGTCCCCAATGCCTGCATTCTGGAAAAGAATAAATGTATATTACAAAAAATAAACAAATACAATCTTAATAAAGCCATATCAGGATTAATTAATTAAAAGAAACAATATGTGGTAAACTGCAATTGACCAGCTTACTATAAGATAACATAGTTTATCAAATTCTGACAGAGTAGAAACTAATAAAATAATTTTTTTCAAAATTGGTTTTTATACAACAGCATTTTTTAAAGTAAAAATTATTCATTACTTTCAAGAAATAAAGCAATCATACAGCATTTATTTACACTCCTTTTAAGTCACAAAATACTAACATTTCAGGGCTGGACTGAATCCATGTAGCACAGGCATCAGCAGAATTGAAAACATGTGTTAAGGCACTGAGTGTCATTTTGGACAAGAATACAACTGAGCTTTTGGCCATACTCAAGAAAGCAGAGCTATACACAATAAAGTATTTCTCAACCTAAAATAAAATACAATAGTAATTAGTGAAGGCAAAGCAAAAAAAAAAAAAAAAATTAAATAATGGCAAATGATTTTCATCAATTATGAATTTACAATAAAGTAGTACATCAAAAATTGGTACTTTAAAAATGCTAATATATTCTTTTTCATTTTCTAACAAAATTTCTGACTGGATTTTGTTCCGATATATGACAATATGGTAAAACTACACAAAGGGATATTAGTGATGAGAACCTAGCAATTTTAAGACATGATCATCATAAGGACAATACACACACAGGCGCACACACACAAATGAGATATTTAATTCTCTTTACAAATTTCATCACACTATATGAAAGGAAATTGAACTTCAGTTGAATTTAATATGCATAATCCTTACTATTTTATTCAATAGTCATTGGTAGAATAAAGAATCCAATTATTTATTTGTTGGTCACAAAGTAACAAGTAAGAGATTCAATCAGGTAACAACTAGTCCAAATTAAATATAATATCAGATAAAATATTTAGTTTCGAAAAATTATTTAAAAAATATTTTAAAATATATTATTGAGTTGAATCAATTGTGTTTTAACATTTAGCTAATACCTGAAGGGGAAAACTGTAACAAGACTTTCTTCCTGATTTTAATCAATACAATTTTTTATAAAAATCTTTCATAAATGAATAATTGAACTATGAAATAAACTATAAAAAACTATATACAATATAAAACTATAAAAAAAAGTTTAATTAAATTTTTTTATAATCATGGAGTTTTACAAGCATAATCATAAAATAAAAATCCATATCCATATATTTAATAAAGAGCACTCACTACAATTAGTATTGGTGGTAGTGTTTGGTTGCACCATGTTCTCAATTCAAATGTACTATCCCATAAAACTACAAGAATTGCTGAGAATTTCTTCATAGAAACTTCTAAAAATGGTAACAAAGTTCCTTGGTACCATGTCACAAGGACAGGAAAATACTTCTCAGACAACCTATCAAAAGAACAATTGAATTGATCTGTAATTAATTCACATATGCAAATAAAATATTTTTTTTAAAAAAATTTAATTAGAAAATTTTGATTAAATGAAAAAGAAATCTATAAGTTTACATATTATGTGAAATGAATTATTAAATACACTTACTTACAAACTTTACCATAAAAATATTTGAGGTTTTCACTGGCTTGAGCACAAATAACTAACAGTCCTGAATCTTTCATAAATTTTCCTGTATAAGATTCTGAGAAAAAGAAGTATTATTATAAATATGGTAAACAAATTGTCAAGATGAATTTATTAAAAATATTGACTTAAATCACTAATAAAATAGATTACATTTTTAAAATATACAAATGCTATAACATAAATAAAAGTACAGAAGCCTTTAATGCTAACCTTTCTATATATAATAAAAATATGAGGCCTATTTAAAAAATATCTGAAAATAAGTTTCCATACATTAACAAATGAAGTCAGGGTGACATAGCTTAGAGCATGTAAATAAGCAGCTCCAATACCCATGCAAGAATACTTTCCGGACCAACAATGGGATAGGAAGTGTATGAGTAATTTTCATTTTTGACCAAATGACAGAAAACTTGGAACAAGGCCCAAGTCTAGCAAATTGTTTCCATACACTAGTTTCAACCTTAATACAATAACACTGTGGAAATTTTTCTCGTAATTTTGTTTAGTACAAAAATATGATAATTAATTACACCTCCTCATTCATATGCCTTCTGTTGGTGAATGATAGCTTCTGAAAGCAGGAAAAAATTCCCACATATGCATTAGGATTGCCTTGGATCATGTATTACAATTAAACACACTTTGTGAGGAGGTAGGTGGATGAGAAAGAAAGGTTGAGCAGAATACTCTTGATAAAAGACCTCTCCCCCCTCCTCAAAGAAAAAGGGTTAATAAAAGCAATTGAAATTAAATACTAGGAAGCTCAAATTAAACCACATTGTTTACTAAAACAATTAGATGCATTAACTTAAACAGTCCAAGCTTGTTTAATACATTAAGGGTTACACTAAGACAACTAGTATTGAATAACATAAGAACAATACGCGAGCTGTGTGGGATGTTTCATTTTCAAACTTCTATACCATGTCACTATCTTTAAACCTAATAAGATTTAAAATGAACAGCAATCTTACCAATTTATATACATGGAGAAGATTTGGTGCTCTAATTTTGATACCATCAGTTATCAAACTTGTTTAAACATTGCTTAATATTTACAATTACAATGTCAGTGATTGAATTCAGTGCAATAAAGCTAAATAACATGGGTGCATGAAAAGTAATTGTTTATTAACATCACACAGAGAATCAACATGAGGGTAATTGAAGACAGACCTCAAAACCGTAAAACTGCGATCATGATCCAAGATGCATTAAACCTCAATTCATTAAACAGAAAAGCATTGATTGGTTCATAACATCACAGAAGCAACACAAGAACTATTGTTGACAAGGCCTCATAATTCTGAACCTCGATCAAGTGATGAGAACAATACCTGAGCTGAACCCCCCCCCCCTCCAAACTCCCACACCATACTACCACCAGCACACCGAGTCTTGACAGACTTAACATGGATCAGCCTCATTAAACTGCAGGTCTTTAAAGCCATCCAGACTCAAATCCACATTCAATAATGCAACACCAGCCGCAAGCTCATGACTATGACCACTTGGATATTGCACTGCTAAACAGAAATGCCAGCACTTATAAATTAATACATTAATCTAAACTAGAAAAGTTTTACATTATAAAGTATTCAACAAATAGTTACTTTTTTTTTTAAATATCTACAGCTTTTTCCCTTTTGTAATTTTTATATAAGACATGTAGAACTTCTAAGAAAGATTTACCTGTAAAAGATCCATTCAATAAAATATCAAATGTCAGCATAGAGCTTATGATGAGTATTAAGAAAAGAATGAAACGAGGCCATGAGAAAAAACCAGCATTTAGTTTTGAAAGCAATTCCTGTTTTGAAAAAAAAAAAAATGATCAAATAAAAGAAAGGTAAAATTTTAAAATTACACTTAACTAAACCAATTTTAAATATGCTTTATAAAATAGTATATACAATTGAGACTCTCAAAGTGACCATTTTTAAATCAAATAAATAATATTCCCTTATACAATTTACTTATCCAAAAATATATTTAAATACATTTCACTTTAGAATTGCAAAATAAAATACTAAACGCTCATCAATTTGTCAGTCTATTACAAAAATCGGAAGATTAAAATAGAAGGTAGGCAAGAACAAGTAACCATTAAAAAATTATTTACATAACTTTAAGATTTGGTTCAATAAGAAGTATTAATAAAGTAACTTATCTACTTAAGCAGTATATATTTATCTAGTGTTTTCCATTATAGATACACTATGTGGCAATAAAAATGCAACATTAAGAATGCATACTTAGGAAAAAAATGCAAATTGCAGGGTAGATGCTGTGCATCCAGTAATGCAAAAAATAGAGCAAAGTTCACATTTTCAGATGGAAGCGAGATATGAGGGAAGGAAACTGCAGAATCAACAATAATTAAGCTGATTAGAGCCAGAATAATCTTCCAGCAAATTGTTTAACAATCACAGAGGAAATGTTTAGTACTTAAGAATACAAGACTGCTGAAAATTTTCTGTGCATGTTTTTCAAGTGTTGTATTTTCATTGTCCCATAGCATATTTATAAAAACTTAAGAGATTGCAAAGAATTTATATAAAGATAAACCTGATATCCAATTATACAATAATTACATACAGGAGAAGCAAAAGTATACAGTAAAATATGTGTCTTTGCAGATATTTTTTTACTATAACACATTAACATAGGCTCTTCACAATAAAACTCATCAAGTCACAATGAATAATGCTTTACAAATCCAAATCTAAAAATATGCTTCAAAAATTAATATCTGTTGATTTTAATACCTTTTTTCAATTTAAGACAGTAAATAATTTAATATTTCAATTCTTTTTATTTCTTTATTAAAAGATAATGCTCTTTCAATAAAATAAAATTTACTTTTTAATTAATAATCATTTTACCCACATCTATATTTCTCAAATTTTTTTTTTAATTCTTACGTTTGAAACACTCGATCCTCAAAAAAAAAAAAAATGTGCAATAATGTTTTTCTTCATTACTAATATTTAACAATTCACAGATATTTGTTAACAATCAACACCATTTCACATTAAGTTAACTAAAAAATAGGTTTTTATCAAAATAATTTTAAGGTTAAAAAATCATTTTTCAAATACCAGTTCAAAGGGGGGGGGGGGGGAAAAAGACAAAACCTATTCAAATGTTTACAACATGAAATTCATATATATATATATATTAGACAACAGAATATATATTTCCCACACTTACTTTATTAACTAGGATACATTCTTCAATTTCTTGTAGATTCTTTTTACTGCTGTTTAAAAGTTCCTCATTTGTAACTTGAAAAACAGATAAAGTATCTCGTAAGAATCTTTTAGGGAATTTGGCAGGCATTTTATCAAATTGGTCATTTAAATGAGAAATGAGCAACCTGAAAATTTAGAATATACATATTTAAAAATTACAGTTCACATTATTTCTAATAAATTTTTAGAGCTTTCCGAAGGATTCTAACAGTTAAGAATAGAACAATACCTTATGCTTAATTTGGTTTTATACATTGAAATTGCAACTGTTTCCACAATTGTTTTTAGAAATTATGTTTTAAAAAATTCATAAATATATAACATCAAATACCAAAATAAAAAAAAACTCTTAGTTTTTTTCTTAGAAAAATGATTAAATTCCTTAATGATTTATAACAATAATTTTTTTAACCACTTGTCAGATTTAAACATTCAACAAAGACGCGTTCAACTATGTGTCATCTTTATCAACTATTCGCACATTTTTTTGGTACAGTCATGATTTCAAAATTATTTCATTTGCCTGATGAGTATTCTATGATAAAATGTATATTTCTCTTATCCGATTTCAGGGGCCAAAATTTTCCTAATTTTTTTCAATTTCATTTCACTATGTCTTTAATAATGCTAACCTGAGGAAATTTTTCTATTTTTTTTCCTCAGTAGCACATAATCCTATACCATTTTTGTCCAATTGGGCTGCTAACTTCAGACTGGTACATAAAAGATGATTCTGCCTTTTATAGTTTTCCACAACAGAAACAGCAACTCATACTGCATCATTCTGTGACACATCTTATGTAGAACATCTCAGTAAAAAATATCAAACTTACAGAATTCCAGTTTTACAATCACAAAGCAAAAATAATTTTAGTCCAAGCTGATGCCTTTCTGATGGGATATACTACTTCTGCCTTCCCTTGAACAATACAAGTGATTCATTATTGTATGTTTTTTTAAAATGATGCAAAAAATGCAGAGAATTTGTTATTCAGATTGTTTTAAACATTTCAACTGTTCCACAGTCCATTTTCAAGCAGATTGTCATTATTTGTGCAATGTATGTCTTAGAATTTGAACAAAACTATCTGGTGATAGGTATTTACAAAAGAAGTTAGTCCTTATCACAGTTTTTGACCATATTCAAAAATTGTAGAGTTTTTAACTTGAGGCAAAAGTAAAGCCATAGCTAGAAATGAATACTTTTCAACATCAGATAGTTTACCTACCTTTTTGTGTCAGATCTTATTCCATCACTCTGATCTCTAACACGATATTTATAATATCTGTTTATTTCATTCCCAATTGCATGTATTAGATATAGATCAAAAAACCTCGTAAAATGTTAATGTTCTTCAACGTTGCCAGCCACCATAAATAAATTCAGTAACACATTGCACTTGTATATTCAAAATAATTTTTAAGTTTGAATCATGTCTTAAACCTCCCGTTAAAAATCTACATCAATTTCCATGCTTTTATTGCTAGATTCGACATCAGATCTTACTTCTTTGGTAATTTCTTCTAATTCACTGATGGATATATTTTCATCACTTCTAAAGTTATTAGAGAATTTATTTCTACTTTAAATACTTATATCATCATTGCTACTTTCCACAAAATCAAATCTTTCACACTTTCCTGTTAATGTAAGTGTGAAATTAACAGGAAATCAATTTTATTAACTTGCATCAATTTTAAATTAACTTGCATACACTAAAAAGTAGTACAAATGCATGAAAATAATTGAAAAGAAACAGCTTATAAAGAAAGACTGGATGTAATAAAAATAAAGAAAATATAAAAAAAAAAAAATATTAAAGTGTACAAAAATATTAGTGGATATTAGTACATCTATTGGCAACCACTAAATAATAAATACTTAAAACATGAATTGTCTATTGATGATCCAAATTCAAAACAACTTACTAAATTGCTTACTGACAACAACCTGAGTTAAAGGGTTAAAATAACCATTATTTTCAATGCATATAATCACCAATAATTAGAGGGGGGAACTAAATTTAAAAAATATATATATGAAATACTAATTCATTAAACTATGGAAAGAACATGAAGAATTTTGATGGGTAAAAAAAAGTAACTGTTTATATGAAATTGAAAAAGCTTACTTAGATTGAATGAAATGTTTAGTATATAGCTGTCTCCAAATGCTATAGCATCGAGTGTCTTTCTCCAAGCAGTACAAAAGACTGTTTAAAATCTGAAATTTTAAAATTTTCAAACAGATAATACAATTTCATTGCATGTATTTCTTAGAATTTAAATTCATCAACAAATAACATAAGTTATTTCAAAAATAAAGTGATATTAATGCAAAAATTTAATTAAAAAATCACTAAAGACATTGAAGCATTCTTTAAAAATATCACACTTAGATGAAACTTTAGTTGGCATCAGACTCTCCTAACTTTCACTTCTCACTAATGTGAGGTCTTAGAGCCTCAAATTATTTTTCCACTTATAAAGATTCATAGTAATATTGTATTTAAATTATTTCAGATTCTATTTCCAATCTCAACTTAACATATGAAATATATGATTAATTAACAAATTTTTATAAAACATGAAATTAATATTTTAAAAAAAAATTTACTAGAATTTCCTGAAAAATTACTATTTAAAATTGTTTAAGTAGATAATTAAAAAAATCAGATGAGTTTTAATAAGCAATAAATTTTAAAGCCAGTCAAATATTTAGTTAATTTCTAATATAATATTTCCCATAACTTAAAATTGCTGAAGATATCCTTTTATATTTCATAATTTAATATTTATACAATGCTTAAATATATAACATGCTTAAATTTACATATCATGCTCATGTTTTAAAAAAAACTGCAAAACATACTTTTTTTAAAGCAGCAAGATTTAGCAACAAATAGTTTTAATAAAATGCATAATGTTTGCAGAAAAAAATATTGCTATAATTTGGTAAGAGCACCACTGAAGAAAAGGGGGGGATGTCATACTCCATAGATCATAACTATACAAAAAAAGTGAAACTTTCTTTTGTGGAATGATAAATAATTAAATGAGCTCAAAACTCAGATTTTTTTAAATCAGATTTAACAAGGAAAATAGGTGAAAAATTAGATTAAACTATGTTTATATCTTATTACTTTTTTTCATTAAAAAAAAAAAAAACAGGCATTTAATTAATGCATGTTACTGAGAAAAATTAATACTACAACTTATTCCTTTATTTTATACCATTACTTTGAACTTTGAGAGAGAGAAAAACTTTTATAGATCAGAAAAATATTTTTGAGCTTCATTAAAAAATAAATTTTACAAACACTGAAAGTATATAATGAGGGAGGGGAGGAAATGAGAACTTAAAAAACAAAATATTTTAAAATCTGACTAGAGCATTTTATATAAATTGCTAATTAAACAGTTATTTCAAACTAACTTTAATATCTTTAAATAAATATTTTAAAAAACATAGTAAACAATTAATGAGATGTATTAACTAATCAAATTACATTAGTATTGTGAAAAATAAAAAGTGCAAAGCTTTTTTTTACAAAAATTACCTCTTCTTTTAACAGTTGAGGACACTGAGGTTCAAGTCTTCGCAAATAAGAAGGAAAATAATTCCTTAAAACATTTTCTGGATCAGGACCATAACTAAGAGCCTAGAAAAACCAGATAATTAATAAATAAAAATAATTTTTGAATTTACTTTAAAGCTTTGTTTTTATATATAGAATTACTTTTATTGATCAAACTGGATTGTGTAAAAAGTAATACTAATTTTTAATTTGCATAAGCCATCATTTTAAACCAAATTTTTATAAAGTTTCTGCAGCAAAAATATGCTTTGCCAAATATGATTATGCAATATAGTCTCTAAACCTTGTATTCAATATGGATGTTTAAAAATGTGCATGCACATGGATATAAATATTTAAATGCAAATTACCCATAATTAGTAATTTTAAAATAGGAGTTTTATTTAAAATTAAATGACAAGATAGTGTTTAAAAAGTATCAGTAACAGTTATTTTAATTGCTAAAATATATTGTCTTCTTAAATCACAATTACAAAAGTTACTTCTTACATAATATTATTTGGTTCAGATTGAAAACATTCATACCAACATAATATTTTCCATAATGTGAAATGGAATAAACATTTGAAACTTATTAAGTCACTATCTAACTAAACATAAAATACTTTTATATACTTATACACACAACAGCAATGACATAAATTTCATGCTAAACATTCTTATAGAAAGACGAGTTTAGAAAATTATTATTCTATTTCATTACTTGTAAAATCATTCAAAAAATTTTAGAAACTTTTCAAATATCAAATGACCTTAAATAGAAATGCATCACTATATTTTTTTAAACCATTACTCAGTGCTAATTAATATTTGTTTAACCAACATTCTCCAAATGATGTATCTGTACACTACACATGCCAAAGAGTGATACAAATAGCTATAGCTACATGGCAAAAACAAAGGATTGAATATAAAAAATGCAGGTTCTGAAATAAATCAAAATAATCATACACAAAGAGAAGGCAGTTCAAAAAAATTCCTTTACATCAAATTTCTGAAAGGTGCAATTGTTACCTTTTTAAGCCAAAAAATTTTATTTTTATGTATTAACTGTTATGTATTGAATTATTTTTATGAGCCTTACATTAAGAAAGCAAAAGTATTTTTTGCATAAAAAAATTCATTACTGTCTCATATATTACTTATTCAAAAAGTTATACAGAAAAGAATATAGATATACTTCACACCTTCAATTTAATCCAAGATTATACTGAAAAAGTATAAGATCTTAAGCCATTTCATGAAAATGTAACTCACCTTCAAAGTTGGATAAACTGCAACTAGTCTTTTTTGTACACTTTTAGCCAATTCCTTGGAATATATAAAATCTAGCACAGGAAATAAATCTCGAACATCCAAAAGACTCTTATCACACTTTGTCACATCTCCAACACTAAAAAAATATAAATATAAATGCCAATCTAATCAAATTCAATTAAAATAAAAGATGTTAAATAACTTCACATTCATTTTAATTACATTGTTTTAGAGAGTTATTGAAAGAAAATGTAAGGTGATAAAAATGTCGATTTTAGATTAGACTTAAGTTGGGCACTGAGATTAATTCCTTAATTCATTTTGAATTAAGGAACATAGACTAAAAATTTATCCAAGCCCAATATTAAAACATGTTTCTAACTATCTGTCCAGTTATCCTTAAAATATTTCTCTTTCAGCATCAATTAAAGTTTTCTATTTATATAAATTACTTTTTGGAAGAATTCAATAATTTAAAAATTTTCAGAATATATGCAGCCAATTTAAGAAATAAAGGTGATAAAAAATACAGTCAGATTTCATGTATTTTTTAAAATAATTTTGTCATAAATTATACAATTATAATTTACACTTATAATAATAAAGAAATATAATCATACCCATGCAGTTTATTAAATAAACATCATTTAATAAAACTGATTAGAAACTTCTTGCAAAAAAGAAGTTTCTGTGATGAAATAGAATTGTCCATTTTAAAAATCAATCCTTCCTAAAGCCTCTACAGCAGATAAGACTAATGTACAAAACACATCCTTAAATTTGAAATAAAATTTTTATTTTAAGAAATGTAAAACATCAGGAAAAAAATAATTCTCAATTTGAAATCAAATAATTAAGATAAATTATGCAATTGACACAAGCTACACCATCACTTCAGTATTTTTTGCTCAATTACATCATCTTATGATATAATACACCCACATGCAAATACTATACCTTATTAATTTTTCTAGATATTCAACTGCATATGATGTGCAATTTTTTGTACCAATAAGTGGGAACATAAGATCAATCCAAACTGAAATAAAAAACACAAATCATTTGCAAAAACTTAAAATTTAAATACCATATAACAATTATAACTGGTTTTTTTTTTTTTTTTTTTTTTTTTAAATTTACGAAATATTTTTAAAATATTAACCCCTTAACAACTATAACCAAATGTATCAAGTTTACCAAAATAATTTAAAAATAATTTTGCTTAAAAAGATATATGCTGTACTTTCTTGTAGAATTTATCAAGTTCCTAGAAATATCAAAAATCTTTAATTTTGACATTTAAGACAATTCTGAGAAACCACACTTAGACACTTAAAAATTTTTACATGAAAATCTATTTTTGTAAGCTGATTAAAAAGACAATTTTTATTTTAAAGAAATTTTACAATGCAGATAATCTAATCTGCCATTTGAATTTTAAAATTCAATCCTATCAACCTTATGTTTAATTTTTCTAAATCTTCCAGGTGGTTAAAAAAAAACAACTTTTTTTTATAAAATACTTTTCAAGCTTTTCAGTTTGGAAAGTATTTATGTCCTATTAATAAAAAAAATAAAAAAAATGAAAAAATTTAAAAAAATTAAAATCAAACCTATTATTGTAAAATTTGCATTCTTTCATGACATTTTAATAAAAGAAAAAATCTTAAGAATTTACCTCTGAAACCAGCTTCCAAGTTATTGTTACCTGCTTGACCAGCAGCCCACAAAACAGAGAAACAAATATTTTGGCGATTTTGATGAGAAGTACATAGATCAAGACACTGAAAAATGCAATAAAGTACGAAATTTAGCAGAAAGAATTATTATGTAAACATATAAAATTATTTATGTCAAAAAATTTTCTGGCTCAACATGTAAATGATTTTTTAATCATCAAATTGAAGGCATTATAATTGAAGCAACTATACATAACTTAATTTATACCATATGTAGATATTATAATCATTGTCAATAATTTCACCTGAATAAAAATTTTAAAGTGTAATTTGATTTAAGTATTGTAAATTTATGTTACCTTTATTAATTATTTTACAAAGTAAAAAACATCTTAAAGAAATACAAATGAACTATAACAGGTCATTCTGTTTAGTAAATTATGGAATGAAATCAAAATTAATAATTTCAATCATACATAATTTTGAGATATAACAAATCATTCACAAAAACAAATGGTATATATTTAACAAAATCTTTTGTATTACAAGACTTAAAATCAAAACTTATAAATTTAAATACATTTGGAATCAATTCAGAGAATAAAAGATTGTTTAGAACACCAAACAAATATATTTAATTTTACTTATTTTCATGAATACAGCATACATTCAAATTAATAAAATATATTATTCAAATTTTATTAAATACTAAGAACGTAACTAACTTTAGGAAGATTTGTTAGTGCAACTGATGGCATTTCATTTGCAAGAATTTGAAGCATTATACGATATCCTAGAGTGTGCAAACCTGAAACATTAAAAAAATTATAGCTAATATATATTCTGAAAACATAAAGTAACATTTTTTTTTTAATTAAACTTTTGGATAAGACAATCAACACTCTAAATTTTAATTTCAAAGAGAAAGGAACTGAAACTTAAGTTATGAATAAAAATATGAAAAATTGTTAATACACAAAATTAATATATTACATATACCTGTATGCCTGAGGTAAAGAGCACCATCTATTTTTTAAAATGGTAATCTGTAAAGTTTTAAAAAAGTATAATTTAAAAGTCAATAGTCCAAAGAATAAATTGTACATTTGTGTACTGAAAAAAATATTCACGAAAAATAAAGCTATTGCAAAAGAAACACCAAAAAAGGCCCATTAAGCTGCTCTTCTGTAATATTTTAAAAATGGACACAGCAACCTGTACCTCTGGCCTACAGATATAATAAAAACATAAGACAACAATTTTAAAATTTTGATACTAAAATATAAAATAACAAGATGTCCTTTAAAAATATAAAAAACTACACAGGTATTTAAACAAATAACTTAAAGATAAGAGAAAGGAATAAAATTAATTAAAAATATAACACAAAATGAATCAGAAATTTAATGAATTATGTATTGCACTTAACCTTCTTATATATTTTTCCAAGCATGTATAAAATCATATATAACAAAAATACAATAAATAGAAGCCTACAATATCATTTACAATCAATTTATTATTTTTGCACAGCTTCATCATTTTTTGTGAAACAATAGAGAAGTATAAATATTCAAATAAGTAAAGGTCTTTATTATCTTTAAATATAGTATTAAATTTTCTAGCAGCAAATATTTTAATCTAGTCACCAAGAACATAACATTTCACATGAGTTTGAGTTTTTAATACAGACTAGCACAATTTTAAACTATGCAATATTTATTTAAGTGTATTTTTAGTAGCTATGAAATATACCTACAATTCAAGCAAGTCCTTCATGTTGGAAAGATCTTCAGCTTATGATACAAAGAAATTGGGATTGATAATATACATCATATTATAAAGAATTTTAAAAAAATTTAAGTATTTTTTTTTTCATTGTAAAGTAACTTTTCAAGTTATAATGGTTGAAACAACAATAACATATACCAAAGTTCAAAATGTTAACATACAACTAAAAAAGAGGTTATCTTTGAAAGCTCCACTGTATCTCTAATATAACAACAGAAATTCAAGCAAAATTACAGAGAAATTAAAGAATTTCATCATTAAATTTCACTTTAATGACAATCTTACCTCTCAAAATATCTTGGACCATATTTTGTAAGCAAAAATCATAAAAAAGCTGCAACATTTGTGAAGAACAACGGTTAATTACTCCAAAAATCAATTTGTATACTTTCTTATTCAATAAAGTAGAAGGATACCCTATAAAGAAGAAACGAAATTTTAAAGCATTGGACATGCTACATTTAATACACTTATCAAGAGAGTACCACAAATGGAAAATACTCCAGAATTAAGAAAATATTTAAATGCCAGGTTTCATAAAAAGAAATCAATGGGTATGTAATGGACAATTTAGTACATTTCATTGAAAAATGTAGATACATCAAAAAAAGTTTAAACTTTAACCAATTATGAGAAATATTTTTTCAAAGACTCTCTAATGATGCTTTTATAATAAAAGAATATTCTTACATATCTATGAGTTTCAAAATATATATAGAGAGAGATCCATTTCAAAGTTTATTCCAAATCTATCCATTTTCTTTTGCGTTAGATAATTGTTCAATTTTAAATTCATAACAAAAGTTAAGATTAAATTATAAGTATTTTGTTTAAAAAGATTAAACATAATAAAACATCAATACAAGATAACCAAGAAAATTTTATGAAAAAAATATAATTCAATTTTTCTGTAATTGAATAAACACACAAATAACTAGACATTTAATATCTTAAATTATGAAATTATTTTTAAAATTTATTTCACATAATAGTTATATTTCCTCATAAGTTCATAAAATGAATAAATTGTATAAGTGTTTGCAAGACCTTAATATTTCATAACATTTAACTCTATGCAACAGGATTCTACAAATTTTTGATGATTTATATTTTTTTCAAAAAGCATAAATATGACAAGTTATTACCCAATAAAACTAAATAGTAAATAATGCACAAATGAAAGAATAATCTGTAACTTTTTCAACAACTCTAACATTTTAATTACAAGAAAAAAATCATAAAAATACTGCAAGACAGTGAATATAAAAATTACCAAGCGGTTTTGTTGCAAAAGTAAGATCTTCCACAGATACATCCAATTTTATATTTAGGTATTGGGTCAAATCCTTCAGCCATAATAGAGGAGAGCTAGGACACAAAACTTCCAAAGTAGCTATATGATTCTTTACATCTTCCTGTGAAATCTAGAATCAAAATAAATTAATACAAATATCTCTAAAATCATATTAATCACACAAAATACACTGTGCAAAATCATCATTAATCAAGAAATATATTTAAAGTATCACAACACAGTAAACAAAAGTTGATAGTTTATTATTCATGGCACTAAATCAATATCTAAAAAATATTTCATATAACGAAAGTAACGAAATTCGAAAAAATATAAAATAAATCACTCATTTAAATATTGCGAGTGGTGAATGGCAAAAGTATGATTTTTTTAACCATACAAGATATTTTTGTAAATTTAAAAACAAAGAAATTATGTTG
Organism: Nephila pilipes; assembly: GCA_019974015.1. Classification (NCBI taxonomy): domain Eukaryota; kingdom Metazoa; phylum Arthropoda; class Arachnida; order Araneae; family Nephilidae; genus Nephila; species Nephila pilipes. The sequence goes on from BMAW01037245.1 coordinate 45,701, forward strand.
TTTTATCTCATTATATTACATTCATTCAAGGAATTTTATTTAAGTACACATGAATTAAATAACATTTAGCAATTACAAATACTTAAAATTAAAAAATAATTCATCATTATTATAAGATATAATAATGATTAATTATATCGTGATATAAAACTATGATTTTCACATAAAAAATGTTTTGTTTTAGTTGGTTTTTTAGCAGTTCTCCATTAATTATACTTAATACAGTGTGATTAACAAAAGATGACATTTCCCTGCAATAGTTCGCAAGAAGATAGAGACAATTACAGAGATTTCATCATTCAGCCAAGGACAGTTTAAATAATGATGTCTTAACCTAAGTGACAAATTTGGCAACCTGGCAGCAAAACAAAAGTTCCATAAAGTGCCAGTAGCAAGGTCAAAACTCAATTCGAAAGAAAGTTACGTTCGTTTCCTGAATATTTGCTGTGACATTATACCTGGCCAGAACAGGTATAAATACACCAATAGCCTGAAACAGAGTAAACTGTTTTAGGGTCTGATTACCAGATCGAATGGGAAATCGACTAGAAGTGAGTGAATGTAAAGGTTAAGATTTAATTGTGATCTAGATGTGAAAAAATTGAAAAAAAAAATTTTGGTCGACAAGAAGGAGAGTCAAAAACAGAGAAAGATTGCTAGGGCAACCCGGGGGAGTGTCATTCGTATTTACCAAAGACAGTAAACCCCATGGGAAAGAAAGCAATCACTAGGGTGTCTCGAGGTCATGATGCCTATAAATACCTGAAGAAGGCAAGTCCCTGAGGTCCCCTATTATTATTCCCAGAGGCAGAGTGCCCGGCTATATCCCCAGACACTGGGTACCCATTTTAATCGCTTCTTACAACATGCATGAGCTACATTGGACTATTCTGTCATACCCGGTCACCACACAGGTCGAAATCGAATGGGAAGCGGTCAGCACTAATTGAGTGATTCTGCAGAGGAGTTATAGGGAACTTAGCCAAGGGAATCTGGAGAGCAGCCTATAATCATGGAGTCTACCAAGGAAGTGGAGTATTATAACAAGAGATTTGTGCGTACTGCAAACCAGTAAGTTGAATGTTGCTTATACAACTACAATTGTCATTACAAGTGCAGTTTTTATTCCTGTATCTGTGTTATAAATCACTACAAATACTGAATTCAAACTCTGCTCTGAAGATTTGTGAATAAAGTGTCATTTGCAGTAATCCTCCAAGCTGAACCGATTTTCACTGATATACACCCACACACAATTGGAATTTTTGAAACAATATTGAAAATGCTTACATCTTTTTTATACCTTTTATATTGCTTGTTTAATTATTTCTCTTGCCCATAATTTAATTAGAGCATCCATCACATTGTCAATAATATTCCAAATAATACATTAATAATTTTTGCATTTTACACATACTGTTCAGGAAATAATTTTAACTTTTGTAACAAGCAACATTTTAAACGTAACTTTTAAGATCTTCAAAACTTAATGCAATAAAATTATTTAATTAGATTATAAATACCTTTAGAACATTTAAACTATTGTGAATTTTTTAAACCAAAAATTATCCCTATTTATAAAAAATCCAAAAAAAAAAAGTTCTTGTGATACATATATTTTTACAGCAGAAGTATATGCTTCCTTCTATCAAATGATTGCACTAAAAGTTTTTGAACAATCAAAATGAAAAGTAAATAGTATTGCTAACCATTAAGTAAGAAAATTAATTTTTATGGATGGGTGAGCATGGAAGAAATAAATTCTCCTTCAAAAAGATCTTTTAATTTTTATTATAAAATGAGAATTTATTTAAAAAAAACAAAACTTTAAATCATTTTTCTGTCTTTCTTTAACACTAATTTCTCTTAATGAAAGTTACTCTTTAAACTCTCCTAAAAAGTTAAATAATGTGGAATAGTTGAACATGTCTTATTCTCTCAAAATATCTTTATTCAAGATTAATTCTTAAAACATTACAATTGTTTTTCAACACTACAAGTGATATTCAAAGCATACTAAACAAGGAGAGCTTAATGATAAAAGAAAAAAATATATGCTTTAAGAATGAAAAAACAATTATGTACAAACATAAGCACAGATTGATTACTTTTGTGCATTATATCGATACAATATTTAATAAATGAATTTTTATTTTTCATAACTATGTATGTATAATAGAGTAAAAGAAACATTCTAAACAGAACTTTTATTTTTAATTTATATTTTAATAACAGCAATATTTTTTACAGTAAAGTGCACTTTATATATTTTAAATCACAAAAATGAGTAAGAAAGCATGCATGCAAAAAAGTAGGTTTTTTGAAATTACATTAAAAACTTGTATCAATAAAATAAATATACTTTTAAAAAACTACAATTATTTTTCTTATAACACTTAAATAGAACTGTAAAAATTGTTGAATCAAAAAATATAAATAATATTTATCATAAAAAGTTTTATATCTTTTTAATCATAAAAACAAAACATGTAATGATTTCAAATGTCATCAGGCTTATATCAGATTAGAATTTTAATGATAAGATAGTAAATAACAAAAGCAGATAATTTAGAAGGTAATCTTTACAGGCGAACATCACATTTTTTAAAACATTGAAAGGAAAAATCGAAAAAAAAAAACTGCTATGATTCTGAAAAACAAAATGATTTATCACTCATTATTTAATTTTTCTAGATTTTAAAAGATATTGAATGATGCCAATTTATATTTTTTAAGATTTCATTTGATTTTCTTTAATTAACATTTCATTTGAGTTGTACAGTTGTCTACTAGTGATGATACTTGTAATTTTGAGCCATAATAAAGAAAAACTATGGATTAAAGAAAACTGAAGACTTGAACCCACAATTCTTATCACAAAGCTCAGACACCAGTCGTTCGATTTTGGCACCCATATAAACTATCAGAAAACAAAATCAAATAATTTTTTTTTAATTTTGAACAGCAAATAAGAATAAAGTTCACTCACAGAAGCAAACGCATCTCCCAGTGTTACTTTTGAAGCAACAGGCTTTTTGTCTGCTTTTTTCTTTTTTTGAGTATTCTTTTCTGAAACTTTAGAAGCTTCCTTCCCATTTACTTTAGGCTTTGAGGTCTCTTTCTTCTCATCCTCAAGGAATGCATGGAAGATATTTTCTTTTATTGGACCTTACAAAAAAATTTATTTTATTTACAGATAAATTCTAAGAAATATTTATGTATTAACACTAACACACTAACTCAAATATCAAAATATCTTAAATGCATTACAATACAAAATGTTATAACTTTATTTACAATCATGCTGATTCATGTTCTAGCTTGCATGATGCAGAGAGGGATGCTGAATCATCATTAGTTACCCTTTGAAATTAAGTATAGGGAAAGGGTCATCACCTGTGTTAACTTGAGACAATTAATGCCATAGAAAAGAAAAGACCCTTAAGGTATCTCAAAGTCAAAGTCGTACTTAACAAAAGAAGATATCCCCAATGTGGTACTCGTGAGGCATATAAAAAAGCAATAGTTAAACAGAAAATATTTATATTAATTGAATGGAATGCGATTTAAAATGCTCACTTTTACAAACCAGAAAAAATAATGAGTTCTCTAGATTAAACATATTTAGAAGATTATCCTTTACAGAACTTAAGACTATTATAGTTCATTTGTTTGAAAATACCAAATAACTCTCATATTGAATAATTTCTGATAAAAATATATGAGCAGTTTTATTTCCTTCATTATCTTTCTACTTTCTCCTTGTGAATTTGGAATTATTGATTGCTTCTAGGTTCAATTTGATCATAAATGAAAAGGCAGATATTGCACTCATAAACAACTATTTTCATGCCTACATTTACATTGAGATATGTCATTGTTAACTCAGTTGAATATAACTTTTTAACTGTCGCTAACTCATTAAAATGGTTTTAATGCATTACAATTTGATCATAGGTTACTCCCCAAGTCTTTTCCTTAAAAGGATAAGAATCATTCATAAAAAATGTTGAGGAGAATTTGATCATATAAGAATGAAACCAAAAAAAAATGTTAAAATATAGGAACTGACAATATTTATATATTACAACATAAAGCATTAACTAATCAATAGCATTCAATGATAAAGCAATCCTCTTTTACAATTGTGAGAAGTTTAAAGGTGTTTCAATTTTGTTATTGAAGTATAATTTTTAAATTAAAATAATTTTTATAATCATGCAGAACATGATTATATATCTGATGTCTTTAAATAAAATCATTTTCGATACAAAGATATAAAAAAAACTATTATTAATTTTTTTTTAAAGTTCTAAATGTACTCTAAAACTGAAAGCTGCAGCAACTAATAGATCATACTCAACACAAGTTGAGATGCATGTTTGAATCATGATTCCTCTAAAGATCTGTCATACAGAATAGCTATTACATGTTAAACCTGTCTAGGCTCAAAGTGCTTTCATTAGTGTAGTGTGGAAAGCAGGAGAATAGGGTGCCAGCTTTGGCATGATTCTTTTTAAAAATAACAAAGTCAATTGATAATGACCTTGTGTTGCTTCCAAGAATGACGTTAATAAGCAATCCTACAAAAGTAATAGAAAAATGAATACTTTTTCAATAACAAAAACTCGGTGCAAATTTTCCTTAAAACTTTTTACAAAAACGGATGACAGAAGCACATAAATCTAGAACAATTCAACAAAACTGGCTAACTAAATCAACAAGATGATTTTAAAATTTTTATTGAAGAAATATTGAAAATATAGCAGGTAATCTTTCCTAGAGATAATATATCTCTTGATAAATGTTATTTTATATTTACAAATATCTAAACCAGACAGTTTCTAAGTATGTTTCATTTACTTTTTAAAATTATAAATTCAAATTAATAGCTTCTAATCAAAAGTGCAATATTCTTTTCATGTTACATTTAAGTTGCTATAAAATTATAACATACAATTTCAATGTGGTTATTATAAATAAAATATTTTACAAAACAAAAAAAATATTCTGGTACTTAGAAAAACTTTGGCAGAAACCATATAATGAAGATGCCAACTTGGTAATTTTACATTATAGACACAGTTGTTGACTATATTAGACATCATTTCCCAAACAAAATGCGAAATTTAGGCTGATAAAATGAACTGTTACGAATTTCAATAAAATTTGAGTTTTCTAATTAATTAATGAAATAAAATGATTCATTTAATACATTTTTAGATATTTTTATTACATTTTCTACCATTTTAAAGGAATGCTAAAATTCTTGGATTCTAATTAGATATTAAAAGAATGAAACATTTTCATTGGACATTCAAACTTCTTAGTAAAAATATTTTTCATTGCCAATACATGTTTCAAGATTTGCAATGAATGACTAATTAATTGAAGGTGTCAAGTTGCAGTAAATGTATTTGTATTGACTGAACATTTCATTGATATGGCTATAAAAATGTTATTTTTTCCTAATATTTTAAGTTTCAGAAAAAAAAAATTAAAAAAGTAATTTTAAATAACATCTAGCTAACAACTCATATTTTACATCATTTTAAAATTTAGATTTTTGAATGAGATTACCATAAAAATCTTATGGTATTTGTGTGTATATCATAATTCATTTCAGTACACATAATCTTTTTTGATACTTATGAGCATGAAAATTTACCAGATTTCTTTTCGTAAAATTTTTTCCCATTCATCAGGACTTAAAACTGCAATGAAAATATTTCCAGTTATTATCACAAATTCTGTAGTTGTTAGAGATCCTTACAGCATTACAACTCTAAAGAAAAGTTTAAATTGGCTAACCTTCAGTATAGCCCACCCAAAATTTTCACCAAATATATTGCCAAGTTTGGCGATAAATGATAGTTTATGACAACCTATACCCTATTCCATTGGATGGCACTCTAAGCAATACTTAAGTTTTAAGAAATAGTTTTTTTAAAAAAAGAAAAGATAAGAAATCAAATTTCCAAAATTAAGAAGTTATATAACACATCGATCAATAACTCCCGAGACTAACCCAGAGATGGCGCTCGTAGTAAACCAGTAACCAGGTCTTTCTAGAGTACTAACCTTTGCTTGAAACGTGTCAAAATTTTAAGTCGATCGGACCAGGAAAAAGGTTTTTTGAAGTGAAGTGAAAAAGGTTTTTTCCAATGGGTGCTGCGATTGCTTTCGATGGAACAAAAACAGCAACAAGTCGATGATTCAGAAAGCTGTTTATCGCTATTTACTCGCAACAAAAAAGATTTCTTGCGAGAAAAAAAAACAAAAAAAAAGATTTGGAAAAGCGTTGGAACGATTGTATCACCCTAAAAGGTGATTAACAAAAGGTGTTATGTTGATGAATAAAAAAAAATTTTGCAAAAAAAATGTTGTTTTCAATTTTAGACTCGGGAGTTATTGATCGATGTGTTAATTGTTTCAAAGAAAATATACAATACTATTATTGAAAGATTAAGTTCACTATATCTTGTGAATTGTTTTCTATATGAGTAAAATATTTTGTGTACATTATATATATAGCACCTAAATGCAAATATATCTGAAAAATCATGTCCATGTTCAATTCAAAGGGAAAGAAAAACCTTTTGACCAAAAAATTCTCTTATAGTTCAATAAAATGATTGAAATATTATTAGATACACAAAAAAAATAATTCCTAAGTTGTACGAATAATTTTTAAAACACAAATGTCACAAAAAGAAAGAATCTTAAACTCTGCATTTTATTTTCACCCTATCGTCCTAGCACCCTAAATGTCTATAAATTTATATGTTTTTTTATTTTTTGAACATCGAATTTCTTTGGAAATTTTGATGGTAACCCTTTTTCAAAACATGTCATTTGGCACCAAAAAATTACATCAAATTTGGCAGGTGGACTAAAGTTGCTCCTTTTAATTTAATAAAAGTTATAATGAAAATTTATGGATATTTTTCAATAAATTATTTGATATTCAATTTTTAAAATATATATTTCTTAAAACTTATAACTAAATTGATCTCTTCTATGCAATTTATTCAAAATCATTTTCAATGTGTTTTAACTTTACAAAAAAAAAAAATTCTATAAACAAAGTTCACCGGGAATTATTTAAAACATTAGAATTATTTATTTAGTATGGATATCAATTTATCGATATAAATGCTGCTAATCCTTTTAATTCATTTCTCACATACACAAGTTCAAGAGCATTCATGAAATGAATATGAGGTACACAACATGAAAGATCTGGTTTCAACAAACTATACAAAAAGAATACTTTGTATTTATGAAATGTTTAGAAATAATTGAAAAGAAAAGTAAAAATGACTGGAAGTGCTTTTTTAAAGATACATATATAGTTTCAGCAATTTCCAAACCACCCTTTTCCTTAGTTGTTTTTATGTTGACAAACTTCATGTTCCAATAATCATCATGAATATTATATCAATCATCGATTTTCATATTAAGACAATACCTCAAATAGAAGTCTCATATTATTAAAATGTTCTAATAAAGAATATTTTTAGATAAAATACAATCAAAACTGGAAAACCTCAGTCAAGAGATATCTTTGGCGAATGATATAAATGGTGGCAATAGTAGTGAATTGAATAATAACATTTGGCATAATGTATAATAGAATATTGATGATTCCCTTACTTAAAAAAAAAAAAGTTGTAGAAAGAATATTTATATAAATTATGAGGAAAAAACAGGTGAAATTAAAAGAAAACCTGACACAAATGACTTCTAATTGTTTGAAGTATTAAAAAAAATTACTTAATTATGTAATACCATATTCATCTTCTTTGAATTTTTTCCTTCAGAAAATTTTTTTTCCAAAATACCCATTTTGAATTATCCTGATAAAAGATTTTAAATTTTTTCAAAAATCGATAATAATAATACAAAAATCTATGATGAATGAAGAATTACTTCCAAAAAATAAAGATCTTTTAAAATAATAATATAGGTTATACTTGACAAATAACAATTTTTTAGCATTTTCCTCTTACAATTATTTTTAATTCGTTACAAAGCTTTTTTTAAAATAACAAATTTTAGATGAATTATCTATCAAAAAAGTATATAAAGCAGTTATTATTCAAAAACTATATCATTCCTGTCTTTCTTGTATATGTATTGAGAATACTTAATTTTGCAAAAATATTTCATGTCCTCAACTATTTTATTGAGTACGAATGTATGAAATAAATGAGTGATGATAAAGTTTAATGGAGCAAGAGTCAGTTGTGTCTATGTTTTGCCAAATAAGGTATAACTGCAATTTAGATGCTGGGGAAAAAATTTAAAAATAAAAAAAAAAAAAAGTGGTTATTAAGAAAGATTGCGATAGTGAAGTTTATTGGTGCAAGAGCTAGATATGGCTATGCTGCACCAAACAAGATTTAACTGTGGTCTGGATGTGAAGAAATTGAAAAAAAAAGACAAAAAATGGTTGACAAAGAGGAGGGTCGAAAATAAAGAAGGATCGCTAGGGTATCCCAGGAGTACACCACCTGTGTTTACCAAAAACAGTAAACTCCATAGGAAAGAAAAAGATCACTAGGGTACCTCAGGGTCTTGATGCACGTACTTAACTAAAGAAGGCAAGTCCCTGAGGTCCTCACGGGCAGGATGCCCAGCTATACCCCCAGATACTGGGTACCCTTTTTAGTCACCTCTTGCTATATGCATGAGCTAAAGTTGGACTATTCTGTCATTCCCGGTCACCACATGGGTCGATAAGAAGGAGGGCCAAAGATAGAGAAGGATCGACAGGGTATTCCAGAGGCACATCATTATAATTACCAAAGACAATAAAAACTATGGGGGGAAAAGATCACTAAGGAAATCCTGACCCTCAAACCTACCTAAAGAAGGCAAGCTTCTGAGAGCATGAATAATCATATGATTCTGAATGCAATTCTTTGCTGAATTTGGAGCAGCTCCAAAAAAAAATTCAAATCGGTTCTTTTTTTTTTTTTTTGAACAATTTCAGAACCTTTTTATCTGAATCTTATTAAATTGAGTAGTCTATATTTTTTGCTCATAAATGTATAAGCATTCTTTTACATACTACAGGCACAAATAGCAAGCTTGTGCACCACTGCAACGGGATGTGCAGAAAATTTGTGCAACTTTGTAGATGGTCCCGTATTTCAATCATATTTTTTTTTTTAATAAGCTGTCTTATTTCATACATTTTCAAAAAATCAGGTAATACTTTAATATGCAATTTAAAATTGTTGTAAGATGACTGTTGAGTTACAATACTATAGACATTTTATGAAACTTAAATTCATTCATAATATTTACAAAAGGAGAAAATATCCATAATTAGAAAATGAGACTGTTTTGTCACATATATTACAACCTTTGTAAACAATTACAAGAAAATAATACTGGATTTGTCACAAACTGTTTCAGTTTTACATCTAAGCTTCAGTTTTTTAGCACAATTTCAAAAGAAAATATAAAATGACTTCCCTAAATAAAAATATACTTATTAAAAAAGAGTTAAACAGAAGAAGAAAAAATTAGAAAAATACAAATCTCATGTCTAATATAGTTTGAAAATTAGAAAAGTTTGGTATCATTTGCATATTTGGTGAACATATTTGCTGAGAAATTGATTGTTTATTGACATCATACTAAGAAGCAACATGAAGACTATTAGCAATGAATCTCATAATTTTGAGTGCCAAGGACAAAACCTGATCATTGAACCACCTTCTCCAAACTTCCATACTACACCATGGAATCTCAACAAATTTAATGTGCAGCAGCCCTACTGCACAGAAAGTCTTTAGTGGCACTTGAAATCAAACAAATGAATCGATGGAAATGTCAGCCACAAGTTGGTGATCATGATCCTTAGGCTACATGGCTGAAGATTAAAAGGTTTCCAATTTCCTAAATAATACTCGAGAGAATGACTAACTGAAGTTATTAGAGATGAAAGAAGATCAGACACTACAAATGCTGTATAAATCTACTTCTAAAACCAAATTTTGAGGATTTGTGTCAGAATACAAATATCTACTATTAAAGCTGCTAGCTACATAATTTTGAATTTTTGATTCCAGGTTTCAATTCATACGAACAATTATAATGAATCAATATTTATGCTAAAATATGCGTAATCAATAATACTTAAGAATTATTAATTCTTCAGTTCTGTAAATATGATTTAATTATTTACATTAAAACCAAAATAATGAAAAATAAACGAAAGCTACATTCCACTTCAATCATAAATATGCAAATTTTAAAAAGCCATCATTTAGTACCATCATAAAACTGAAAAAATGCACATAAACATATTTAATTATTAACAAAGTATTGGGATATTGTATTATCTATCATTTTTACTTCACAACATATCAATATTCTTCATCGAATCTCACGGAATACGTAAATGAATGATACATAGGTTGTAAAAAGATTGTATCGGTGATGTTTTAAATCTAATATTACATTTCGAACTTTTAATTCCAACACATTTAATGGTATATATGTACCTGAAGCTTCAAATACAGGAATTTCCTTGTTTTTCTCTATCGGCACAATTTTATTTGCAGAGCTCTTAGGTTTATTTTTCTTGGCTTTTCCACCAACAACTTCCCACTGTCCGCCAGCCATTACAATAATAAATTACAATTTTCTCAAAAAATAATATGTACACACTGACAATCACTTGTCACAATAAGGACTAAAATATCTAGTACACAGTGGCGTGGCGTCAATGCAAGCACTCAAATATCAACACAACTTGATGACGACACAAATGAGGTGCAACCATTTGTAAAATCTAATGTTCTCAAAATTAATGTTTTTAAAAATTTTACTTCGAAAATTTAATGCTTATTATTGTATAGCAATGTTGTGGGTTATAAACAATAATATGAGACCTTCATTAAAAAAAGAAACAATTGGAGAAATCCGAAAATGGTAGGCTGAAGGTTTTTTTAATTGTTCAGGAAAAGCTGCACAAAGCTCTGAGGAACCATTTTACTTCGTAAACGTTATATTTAAAAAAAAAAAAAAATCAAAGCTTCAATATGACACTGAGTAAAGAGTCCACCGGACAGGCACTCGTCTTTATCTAATTGTTGTAGTAAACAACTGCTACGGGATGTGAATGCCATTACTGAAGGATTTAATTCCAAACAAGTCTCTGGGGGTATTTTCCTCGACGTACAAAAGCTTTCGACCGCCTCTGTCACGATGGATTGATATTCAAACTAATCAAATTTGATTCCCCTCTACATAATAGTTATCTGAAATATCTATCTTAAAGATAGAACATTCCAAGCTAAGCCTAATAATATTCTTTCTACACTATGCCATATTAAAGCCAGTCAACCTCAAGGGTCTATGGACAAGTTCAACCGTAAAGCTTACTATGGGGGCACTGCAGTATTTGAAAACCTTCTCTTTTTCCGGTTGTACCGATATCTCCATTATGTTGTATACGTTATGTTACATTATGTTGTATTTCCCCAATTTGCTACAATTTGTTTACATATGACTTCCCTCAGAGTCCATATAATAGTATCTGTTTATTCGCAGATGAGGCAACAATCCTCAACCAAGGAAATATTACAATATCATCTGAAACAAATATGGGAATGGATTACATTCTGGGGGATTACTGTAAACGCTAATAAAACTAAAGATCTCCTTTTTAGAAAAAGTCACACACAAAACCTCTTAATAAAAAAAACTCAAATTCTTTAATGATAAAATCTCTTGGGACTCTGAGGTCAAATACTTAGGAGTTATCCTGGACTCCAAACTTCATATCCAAACAGTAACTGACAAGTTTTGGGCCAAAATCTATAACTGTATACATTTAATTAGAAGAAATTCATTACAGACACTTGCTAACAAAGTCCTTCTATAAAAACAAGTAATCCGCCCTATCCTACCCTTTGCTTCCACCGCTTGGAGCCCTGACTCACCTACCCAAATCGAAAAAAATACAGGTCCTTCAAAACAAAATCCTCCGTATGATTACTAACTCACCTTGGTATGTCAGATATTGAGATCCTCGAGAAAGTCAGAAATTCTGTCATACCCGAGGATCTCAATATCCCTCCAAATATTAAACACATCAACTATCTCTCTAGAAGATTCCATAATGGACTAATAAATCATACTAATCCACTAATAAGGGCCCAGCTAATTTTTGCTTATAATAATAAAACACATGCCTTACCGTACTAATTTTTAATAATTTGTAATTAACTATACTAACCCACTAATAAGGGCCCAGCTAATTTTTGCTTACAATAATAGAACCCCTGCCTTTCCCTACTAATTTTTAATAATTATTTCCATCTAATTCCCCCATAATAAATTGCATTCTAAATCAGGACCCCTTTAATTAATTGCTTCATTACTCTTTCAATAGCCTTTTTCTCAGTCAACCATCTCACTCCAAGATCTACATCATGATCTGTTCAAGCCTTTCATCAGCTGTTTAATATCCTGTCGCCATTCTTACTTCCCCTCTCTTGAACTAGTTTGATGTCCACCGCTGTGCACCCAGCCAAACAAAAACCATTTTTACTTTTCCCTTCCTTCTTCAGCTTTCATATCATCAAAAAAAAAAGTTTAAATAATATTTCATTTATTACTATTGTAATTTTATAAAAAAAAAACAAAAAAAAAGTATACAAAAAAAAAAGTTTTAAAAATCAATACTCCCCTCTTGCTGGAGATCTGTTGGAATGCAGTTTAGCGTAACCACCACTTGGCGACAGGAATTATTTCGCAACATTTTGCTAATTGTGGCTTCCCTGCTTTCTCTCCACTCCGGTGACTTTAGGCGTGACAACCCTTTCGAATATGGCATATGATTTTTGATTTCAGTTAACGAGCTTTTTTTTTTTATTATTATACCTTTCTCTAATCATTTTATTTTCACTGTTGTTGCTTTACGCGGGGCTACCCTTTCGAATTTGCCACATGAATACGAATTCCAGTTCACCTGTTTTTTTTTCGTTATACACTTCTCTGACCATTATTTCCTCCATTTGATTGCTTTACGCGGAACAATTCTTTCGAATTTGCCGCATTAATCGGAATTTCAGTCGACCAGCTTCTTTTTTTTTTCTCCCTGTGTCTGGAATACGGTAACGGCTAAAGTTACGAGGTACCTATTTAAAATATTAAACTTACCCTCTCATCATAATTTATAAATTTAATGAGCATAATTAGTTAAGGTTTTATCGTAATTTAAGTTGCTATCATAATTAGGATCAAGGCAACAAGCACCTGGGTGTTCGACAGAGTGAGGCGACTGCCGAAACTAGTTGGAAATTAAAATTACGAGAGCGCGCACTGCTATTGGATGCCGTAGCAAGAGAAGCTAAGAAGCATACATAGCGGTGCGTGGGGTCTAGGTTGGGGGCGGGACTTCAGTTCGAAGACGAAAAACGGCTTCGAGAAAGCTGTCGTCCGCGGGATTTTGAGAGGTTATAACAAGGCGAAAAATTAGGTTTAATTTCTTCCACCTATGCATGTCCTAAATATGGTGAAGATGTGAGTCAAAAAATTCCTTCTTTTTCGCTACGCGGACTTAAAGGTTCCGCAAAAAAAAAAAAAAAAAAAAAACCGCCAAATCTGGCGATTTTTCAAATCTTGCCAAGTGGTTACGTTAAACTGCATTTTCACAACATAGTCTGTCGAAGGCACTGAGGGGTTAAGAAAATGATATGGATATTTTTTTACAATCTTATCTTACGATACGATTAGTAAAAAAAATCTATTAAAAAATCTTATCCTTATTGTAAATAATTCATTCACTTTCCTATCCACTTTCCTCTCCCTTTTCTTTTTTTATGTTTTTTTTTAATTCATTTGTACATTAAGCACATTTTAATATACTTGTTTTAATATTTATTAAAATCAAGGCTTCAATATGACACTGAGTAAAGAGTCCCCCGAACCGACACTCGCCTCTATTTGATTGTTGTTGTTGCTGTAGATGTTAAAAGTTTTACGAAATATTGTTCTTCAGAAGCGAATTATCAAAAGAAGAATTTTATAAAAACTAAAAATATTCTTTTTTTTTATTTTGGACGATCCATAATTATCACACATTTTCATACTGGAGGCTGTGAGCAACAAATAAATTTTATAGATCCTCAGCGAATGATATTCAGAATGAAGCTCTATATAAACTCTGAATGATTAAGAGCTACACAAGTGTATTTCATAAAATTCTCTCTTTTATGGAAAATATGCAAGCATTCCTCTAATCCCAAAATCCGACACAAAACTTCTTTATAAAAAAAAAAAAAGCAAAGGCGAAAATTTCTAGGCATGTCAACATTAAAAGCAATTCATTCCTTCATGGAGCAAAATTTGATTTTAAACTTTGAACCCAGTGTGAGAAGCACCATTTTGTCAACAGAACTATAGTGTGTGTGTGTCAAAACCAATATTCCACGGGAGGGAATTACATTCTGAGGCATCTTATATGACTTGGAGTTATACAATCAGAAGTGAACAGCGTGCCTGCTCGAAGGCGGCTCTCAGTAAAATGCAAGATCGACTCGTGGATCGTCTTTTCCTAGTAAATTACTTGAAAGGAAAAGGAGAGGAGTCGTTTCTTAACCGGGTTGAAGATTTTTTCGAAACGTGCCAAAATCGTCAAACTGATCAATTAACGTTCCAATGTGGCAGTCGCCCATCATAATAAGTGAATTATGGCAGATCAAATAGGTAATCAATCCAAGAGTTTTGTAATGTTTAGTATTTGTTTTTGCTTCGCTTCGTCGCTTGAGAAATGGCCATCCAGAATGATTCAGAGATGATAATAAAGGCATTGAAGGATGTTATTTTGAAAACTTAAGTGTATGAAGAAGAGTTTTTTAGAGAATAGTTCAATTAGCAAATAGAAGTAGAAAAAACTGGAGGGGGGGGAAAACGATAAAAAGATGAAAGGAAACGCATGCAAGAAATAGAATTTGAAATCCAGAAATTACGTTTAGAAAACGAGAGTTAGAATGGGAGAAGCGACAAATTCAGAACTCGTTGTTAGATCGAAAGTAGGACTGAAAAACTTTCTCCCAAAATTCAATACGAAGAGCAACGTTATTAGCTTATATCTAGTGCTATTTGAGATACAAGCTAAAATAGTTGAAATCTCTGTCTCTTTCGAAAAGGAAAATTGTACCTCTCATTTGATTGGACTATTGCCATACGATGCGGCACAGATCATCGATGATGAAAAATTTGGTTAAATTCTTCCCACTCCAACTTCTTTGAGACCCAAAATTAAAGAGTTATTAAAGTATATTGATGTAAATCACCTGGAAGATGGCGAAACAAATTATCAGAATTGTTAAGTACCAAAAACTCTAGGGAGCAATGCAAACATTGCTAAAGTTCACGTCCTAAAATCAATTTAAAGCCAAACTTCGAATAGGAAAAACCATTTATATACAAATTCCTTTGAAGCACTGAAGGAGAAAGTAGATCAACAATTCCAAGAATTGTTGGAATTAGGATTAATCAAAGAATTCAGTGCTGAGATTGTACATCCAGTAGTCTCTGTGAATAATATAGGTCAATAAGATTGTGCATCCAATACCAGGCGTTGAATTATGCAATGGGAACAGATGATTTCCCTATGGAAGACCAAACAGAATTGATCTAGTCAATCGGCAGTAATAACTACGTTAGATCTTTTGAAAGGATATTGGGCAACCCATACGTCAGAAGAAAGCAAAGATTTACTAATTTCAAAACTCACCGTTTGGAAGTTGCTTCACGAACTAACCGTGCGATCGGAGGAAAATCGAAGTAATGAAAGGTGTGTGCGTGGCGAATGATTTTTGACTCTTGCGCCAGTCTACTTTAAATTCTTCAAGTTTCGTTCAATCCTTTTGAGTTTCTTTCCTTGCCCACAAGAAGTGAGGTATCAAATATTTATTACATCTGCACTTTGGCAAGACTATCTTTATTTCTTTTTTTCGTAACGAATAAACCCAAGGTGCGACTTTCGTCTATTGTGTCTCAAGATATGGACGAACAGTTGCGACCTCTTATGCAGACCATGATAGGGATGGGAAATAAAATTACTTTGAAATAACTTTGAGTAATAAAGAAATTATTAAACGAACATAAAGCAAGAAAATAACAGAAATTAATATTCTCTTAAAGAATAATCAGGGACAATCTCATATTCCGAAAGCTAATCCCCTATTATTACACACAGAAATTATGAGTAATTGTCAAGTCAAGCAAACTTCCTAAACTTGTCCTTTACCAGAAATGGTAAAACTAAACTTTCTACCACAGACCCTATGTGTACAGGACAGATATTGTCGTTAAAAAGACTATCAAAAATCTCAATTAAGGCCAAAGTCATATGGGAAGGAATTACTTCCAGATCTCTCTTTCGAAATTCCTACTAATGTATCGCTGACAGATTTAGCCATTGAATTACAAAACTTGAACAATATAGAGATAGTGGAGATCCGTCCAATCATCAAATCCGGGACAAGCTAAGAAATTTCTCCTGTGTTGATCACCATACTAGGAGCATTGTTACCAGAAAACAAACTCTGGTTTATAAACCATAATATCCAATTTTTCTTCGATAAACCTAGACAATGCTCCATATGTTTTAGTTTCCAACATCCATCACGGTTTTTGTACACGACCTGAAACTTGCGTAAATAGCGGTACATCTCATATAGGTGAATGTACGGCAAATAAGAGCTCTAACAATTGCAAGCGAAATCACCCAGGTAACTTTACCTAATATCTTATATATATTAAAGAAAAGCAAATATTGGAATTAAAAAGCAGTCAACACTTAATACTACCGGAAGCCAAACGACGATTTCGAGCTACAAATACTGAAAACTTTTCCCCGTTATTACGAAATCAGTCGCAAGCTCATAAAATAATTTTGGATCAAAAATTCAAAAAAAGGCTAAATTCCTTTTTAACTGTATTGGAATAACAAACGGCATTTTTAATGGATGTTTTCCAAAAATCACAGGAAACAATGTTCACACATTTAAGCAATATCTTGAAATTCTGGGCTAGAACTACATACCCAACGAGAGAAAAAAAACAAGCACATATGTTCAAAATCAAATTATATATGTCCTATATTAGAGTTGCATCTAATAACACAAAAAAAGGATAAGAATGGATGAAATCACTAAGTTTGTATATATGTTCCCTACATTGTTCCTAATTGTACTATTGACAATGAACTTTGCATTCTCTTATAATTTTGAGATATATCCTTGTGGGAAGGATATAAATTACGAGTTGTAAAAATTTCCTTTTTTTTTCACTTTCTTTCATTTATGAACTTTTTACAGTGGAATTATAGAGGTCTAAAAATTAATCTGTATGGTTAAATATCCCTCTCTTCTCACACGCAGAATTTTTACCATTTCAAGAAAAAACGAGGACTGGCTCAATTTTCCAAGCAAAATTATTTTCCGATTAGATAGAACACACAGACCCGGAAGAGGACTGCTAACAGAAGTTCCAAAGAATATCTCTGCAGACAAGTACCTACACAAATAGCGTAAATGCAAGATCTAGAAATACTAATAAACAAAATAGAAATATCTTTCTATTTAATTAATACCTATTCTCTAAGAGAACTAAAAAATTAATTAGTAAAGTCTTTCTTGGAATCATCAACAGACCAGGTCTTCATTTTGGGGGGCTTTAACCTCTATCATCCGATGTAGAAATGCGATCTTTCTACTAAAAAAAGGTAATGACTTGGTCGGTCAGTTAACTGACTCAAATTTTATTATCCTCAAAACTATTGTTCCCACGCATAGAAATACTATAGGTACAGCACCTCTAAAAGATCTTACATTATATTCATCAACCTATTCAAGCCACGCTGATACCCACCGTGTAGCCGGGGTTGATGCACGTTAAATCTGTCGGGACCCAAAGTCCTCCCGTTGGCGTGGTGGGGAAGTTAGGAGGGGGTGCCGGCTCAGGTGTCGTCCTCGTCATTTGACTGAAGTTCACAATTACGAGGTCCATTGCCAATAGCTCTCGTGTTGTTTCTAGTGCGACGTTAATAAAATCAACTAGACCAAATCTATATTCTAGTTCTAATTTTATTTTTGGTATGTTTCACTCTTAAAAATAGTTGTTCACTTGCTATCCGAACAACTATTGCATGATTGGATTCATTTTATTTCCATCGCATTTGACGCAACACGAGGACTATTGGCGACGGACCTCGTAATTTTAAACCTTTGTCAAATGATGAGGACGACACCTTAGCTGGAATCCCCCTCCCTCCTAACTTCCACACTAACCGCAGGACTTTGAGCCCTTACAGGTTTAACGTGCATCAGCTCCGGCTTCACAGTGGGTCTATAGTGGTATCAGGGCTCGAACTTACGACTGGGCGAAAACTGCCTGTCTCGAGTTGGGTCTTTGGCGGCCAAGGATCGAACCCGCGGCTGTACGAAAACCGCAGGCCACAAATACGGAATCATGACCGCTAGGCTACTGCGGCCATAAGATGTATTGAAGACATTGTCAATCAAATTTCATGTAAGAGAACAAAAAATCATAAATTATCAAATTTAACTTGTAAATTATATATTCCACTTTTTTTCCCGGCTCTTGAACTATTGCGTCTTAGAGTAAGATTTGTCAAAAAATCGAACTTTGAAAATTGCCCTAAAAACTCGTTTCCTTCCTATGAAGCCCAAGGAGGAAAAAAGATTGACCATCCCTACTGTAATGTATAATTGTCAAAATAAGGTGTTTGTTCAGTAGAAAATAATCCGATTCGAAATTTTTGTGTTTTCTACATATAAAGTAAATATTTCCCAGTAATTTTTCATTCATACAAGGTCCAATCATGTTTCAAATATCTTGAAATAACAAATTTGACCTTTTAAGTAGTTTTTACAACTAACACCAAATAAAGTTTAACGACCCATTAAAGTTAATCTATAAATTAAAAAACTAAAAATACTTAATATATTTAAGTAGTTATAAAATAGTTGACGTCTCTGATTACAGAAAAAAAGAGGTCGGAGATATTGTAAAAACAAACACTGAAAACTACAAAAAACTGCATTCATGTGCCTACTTGAACGGACAATTCATGTCTTAACTTACCTTTTTTTCTTTCAAGCAATGAGCCAGCAAAAAACGAGTCTCGGTCTCAGATTTATAGCAGACAGAACCGCGGTGGAAACCCAAATTTAATTTGAATTTAGTTTCGGAGATAGGGGGAAGATGATTCAAAGAAAGATATGAATGAGGAGTGACTTTTGATTTTGGACGCAAACTTTAATTTTTATTTTTGTGTAAACTCTTGCAATCATTCTCACTCAACATACCCAAAGAAATTACATTTATGCAGCACATACTTTATATATATAGAATATAAATATCAAGAAAATATGCAACAATGTATTTTGAAAGTTTCGTTCATTTTCTTCCCGAGCCTGTGTTATTAGTAATTATATTTAAAAAAACAAACAAACTTATGACTTATTTTGAGTTCTTGTTACTTAATAATGCCAAAAAAGAATGAAATTATGAAATCTTTAAAAGAGGGGGGGGGAGTATTACTATCTTTAAGAGTTAGGATGTTTTCAGATAATGCTTTTTAAAGTACTGTGTTCTTAAAATGCAAAAAAATTCACAGAAAATCATTTTTCACAATATCCCATTTAAAATGAAAAACTTAATCAACATTTATGTATAGATGAAACTAGAAACAATGTAAAAAAAGGAAGATTCATTTAAGAGAAATAAATAACACATTCAAATAAACTGCACTCTTTACACTAGTGAAGTCAGAACCTGGATATAATTTTGCAATATTGTTATTTTGATTTAAAAAAAATTGCACTGAATTTTATTACTATTCTTCAATATAAGGAAAATGGAACATTTAATAATTAACAGGAGGTTAATCAATCAAAATTATACTCTAAAATTACAGTTTCACATTCAATAGTCCCTAGTTTCATTTAATACATATATTTCAAATTTAATAGAACTATACATTTTCTAAATTGACCATGTTTCTAGTGATTATTACAAACATATTACAATTTACACTTGAAATTTTTAGAAAATTTAATGTTCCAATTTGAAACAACTAATGAAATTGCTCAGTTGTCAAGTTATTACACAATAAAAGAACATAATATTTTCTTACAAAATTACATTTAAAACATTTGTATCATTCTCATTTTTACCAACAACCAAAATCAATATTTGGCAATTTATTAGTTATTTTATTTACAGTAATTAAGTGAGTATTTAGAAAATAACCAATAAAATTAATAAAATGCTAAATATGGTAAGGCAAGGTATTCAATGTGTGTGTTCTTTGTAGACCAAACACTGCCAGCTAGAAAACAGCATTATACATATATTCAATCCAGTTATTACTTTAACTTAATAAATAAAACAGTCATTAAGGAGTAACTTTTTTTCACTGAGGAGTAAGGTTATCAATTGGGTGTATTTATCACGCTATACTGACACTGTTTCCATTCACCAAAGATGTGGGATAAAATATAGTCAAATTGAGTAAATTTAATAACAATATCAGGGGTAAAATACAAACTAATACTGAGCATTTCATGTATTAAAAAATGATTTTAAATACTCAAAAGAACACTTACTACAAAGAGATGAAATTATTGATCAGGGATTTGCACCATTTTCTACAGTTCATGATTCATATTCCAAAATTGTGCTTATATCTTAAATTCACAATATACTCTACCTGATAGAAAAATGATTTCAATTTATTTATTCACAGCATTTACTTCAATAGCTTTATTTTGAATAAATAAATGAATAAAAAACACATATACTGGAATGTTATAAAGATGCTATAATTTACCTAACTGCTGATAAAATTAGAATGTACAGATTATACAAAGTATGATTAAAAAAAAAAATTTAATTGACTTGATTTTTTATGCAATGCATATATATATATATATTATTTTTTTATGCAATGCATAAATTTTCATTAGAAGTTTTCTCAAGGCATCTAAAGTATCGAAGAAATAAAATACAGAAATTCCATTTCTTAACAAAGCTTAAATCCTCTCAGATTAACATACAACCATTTGTAGCAAAACTGATTAGGTATTTTTTGTGTAGCACAATTCATATTCTTACTATAATTTTTACACATGTGTTACTATTATTTTACAGAAAGGATTCTTGTAAATATGAAAAACAAAGTTTTTTTTTTTTAAATATAACACAAATAATTTTAAAATTATTATTATTACACAAAGCCTTTGAAGAAATTTCATAAACTTAAATCTTTTCCTGTGCATGAATAGGGAAATGAATCCTTAAACCTCTTTTCTCGAGAAACCATTGCAACAAATGTCACAAACATGAGGCATTTTTCGTATGAACATGCAAATGTCTCTTTAATTTGTCACTTTGTGAAAAAGACTTCTTACATATTTCACAAATGTATGGCTTTTCCTTTGAATGAACACTTAAGTGAGATTTTAAGTTGCCACTTAGCAAGAATGTCTTATTACAAATTTCACAAATATAAGGCTTTTCCTTAGTATGAATACACATATGAATCTTTAAATATCCACTTGTAGAGAAAGCACTATTGCAAATGTCACAAACATAAGGCTTTTCTTTCGTATGAATTCGCAAATGTCTCTTTAAGTTATGACTTTGCGAAAAAGCCTTCTTACATATCTCACAAACATAAGGTCTTTCCTTTGTATGAACACTCAAGTGAGATTTTAAGTTCCCACTTTGTGAGAAAGTTTTATTACAAATTTCACAAATATAAGGTTTTTCCTTTGTATGAATATGCATATGAATCTTTAAATGCCCTTTTCCCGAGAAAGCACTTTTACAAATTTCACAAATATAAGGTCTTTCTTTTGTATGAATACGCATATGAATCTTTAAATCCTCTCTTCTTGAGAAAGCTTTGCTACAAATTTCACAAACATATGGCTTCTCATTTGAATGAATAATCATGTGAGACTTTAAGTCTCCGCTTCGAGAGAAAGCCTTCTTACAAATCTCACAAATATAAGGCTTTTCTTTTGTATGAATAAGCATATGAATCTTTAAACTCCCTCTTCCCGAGAAAGCCCTCCCACATAGGTCACAAACATGAGGCTTTTCCTTTGTATGAATACGCAGATGAGTTAATAAATGCCCACTTTGTGAGAAAGACTTCTCACATATTTCACAATTGTAAGGCTTTTCTTTCATATGAACACGCATATGAATCTTTAGCAAACTACTTACCAAGAAAGCCTTCTTACAAATTTCACAAATATATGACATTTCCACCATATAAATATTCAATGTGTTCTTACCTGAACAGCATTTTTTTCAAAATGTACAAACATAAGGTTTTTCTTACATTTGCATATATATATTCATCTCACAAAAAAGTCTTTGTAACAAACAGATTGAAATGGGTTTTTTCAAATGAATGAATTTTTAAACTACGTAAAACTTTCAGTAACAATAACTTTATTTTGAACAATTGAAATATATTTTGCTCATTAAGTCCTGTTATAGTATAGATCAAAGAAAAAAAGTTGTTGCTTACATTTCAATGTTTTTTTTTGTTGTGATAAAACTAAAATTTCAGTAAATGACCTAGCCATTTATAAAGAAAATGCCTTTCAGTGAAATTAAAATTTAGGAATTTTCCTTTATCATGAAATAGTCTTTACTCTAGTCTGCAGGGCTTTGTTAAATTATAACAACATAGCCATAGAATAATTTTTAAACGATTATATAAGTGCTTTATTAAGAGATTTAAGTTTTGTAGCAAATTAATCGCCCATTTATCAAACATCCATTAGTCAAAGAAAACATGTCAATTCTTTCAAGGCCATAGAAAAAAAATTACTCTTTGTATATACCAGAAAATAAAAATTATTGATTCATTTTTTTGAAAGATATGGTTCAACTGTGTTATTATGACATTGTACCTAAATTAGCAAAATGTACGCGCAGCGTTAAAGACAGGACGAAATGGGTGTGTTTCCTCTTTCCCTAGGTGGGTATACTCAAGGCAAAACAACTTGCTTCTCATTGGTGCGGGAATAAATGATACTCTGGGTTGCCTAGTTTATCTCTTCAGCGCTTCTTCTTCTTTTTTTTTTGGTTCCTTAGCACAAATTTATAACTAAGGTTGAGTTAAAAATGTATACCGATAGAGTTTTTGAGAGATAGACATTTGGGGGGGAGGGGATTTCAAGAGTTTTTATATATATATATGATTCCTTTTTGAAACTAACATTAAATACAATCCCTATCATCCTCTCGGTCCAACTAGATTTCTCTAAAATATGTTTCATTCTTCTGGAGAATCTAAATAAAGTGCAAGAGACCCCTTCCCCCGTATGATTCATTTTACTCTTTCATGATAATTGATGCAATGAAAGGAAACATGACAGTATTCGTAAATTGCTCGATGTGTTAATTATTTCTGAATACTTTGTAAGCAGTTAACAGGCAAGATTGTTGAATTTACATTGTGTTTGAGTAAAATTGAGTGAAGAAAGCGAAATAGTTACCGATTCATTGAATCTTATGTCCTATTTAAGACACATAAATATAACTCAATAATGAGCTTTGTATTCTATATTATTTGTGTACAAGCACATTCTTGCACAAGACTCTTTATTGGACATCTATAACTCACTCCAGCTCGATGACAAATATTCCTTAATACACAATCAGTCGTTATCCATACATTTCATCCGTAGCAAATACGTTTGTGAACAACTGTTTTTAAAAATGAAGCATATCTAGAATAAAATTAGAACAAGAATATTGGATGAAAACTTTGACAACCTCGAGGAGTTTCAACCACTTCAATCGAACTAGATATTGATACATTAGTCATTGAAATTCATGGCCATCGCATTAATTTTATGATTTCTATCTTAAACCTTATACAATATATATATTAGTATATTAAATTAAGATTCGTTTTTGTGTGACCATAATTGGCCAAGGGAAGAAATAAGATTGGCCTCCCATGCTGTGATGCTTCACGGCCAAAACACATGTGTTTTTTGTAAAGAAAATAATCTAATTCGAAGTATTTTAGTCTTTTATATATAAAACACTTACTTCCTAGTAACTTTTCCTTCACAAAAGATACAATCATTGTGTCAAGTTTGAAAATTGCAATTTAATATCATGAGATTTTATAACAAATTTGATATTTTAAGTAGTTTTAACAACAAACCCCAAATAAAAAATTTTAATGAACCTCACATGATCTATATAATCTGCTTAAAAAAATTAAAAATACCTAATATATTTAAGCAATTATAAAATGGATAATGTCACTGATGACAATAATATAAAAAAAAGGGGGGGGGATAGTTAGAACAAACACTGAAAACTACAAAAACTTTGCATTCATATGCTGCCTACTTCAGCAGCCAGAAATCTTGTGTTGCAATTTGCCCCATTTTCTTTCTAGCAATTTGCAGGGAAAAGAGCCTCGAACCCAGTCAGCGAATTATTGCGAGAGAATCACAGCGATAACAATAAGATTAGCCGCAGTGAAATGCAATTTTGTATTAGTTCTGATTGAGGGAACATGTGATTCTAATAAAAACATTTATAACAAATGAAGTGACTTTTTATTTTGGATGTAAACTCTAATGAATTTTCTCTCTCTCTTTCTCTCATTTGCACTCTTATACCATATATCTTCCATATTCTTATTCAACAACGTACCCTACGAAATTACGTTTATGTAACTTTCACCCTTTTACAACGTTTTCATATATTTCACTTGGTGTGTGTGTCATCAAATTTTCGATCGTTAATTTAACCAATTTCCCATCAAGCTAGAGCTCTGAAACATTGGGAATAGTTCTTACTCGCCTAACAATGCAATATTTAGACAATTGCGATAAGTTTTAACTAAAATTTCAAAAATTCTTTTAATAACGTAGTTTGTGTAGTACGGTGGCGCCATCTATGGAAGATATATTGAATTATGCAGAGAGTGATCTTAAAGATGAGGTTTGTTACAAAGTTTAAACTAATATTTCAACAATTTTTTTTAATAAACTTTGCCACCATTTAAAAACGTTGCTTTTTTTTTGTCTCGAATTATTTAAAAATCAAATACATGTACCATGAAATACACAACTATGCATTTTGAAAATTTGGTTAATTTTCTTCTTGCGTTTCTGTCATAAGTAACTATTTTTAAGAAAACTTGTGACTTATTTCGAAGTTCTAGTAATATTGCCAGGAAAGAATGAAATGACAAATTATATTTAAAAAAAAGACAAAAAAGTATCAATATCATTAAGAGTTGGGATGTTTATCAGACTGTATTTTCTAACCATACTGAGTACTTAAAATTCAGAAAAATTCTTAGAATTTAGTTTTTTACTATATCCCATTTCAAAATGAAAATTTAAGGACTGATTTAGTGAATATAGAGTTTATTGGCACAAGAGCCACTTATGTCTATGTTACGCCAAACAAGATTTAATTGTGGTCTGGACAAGAAGGAATTGAAAAGACAAAAATTGTTAGACAAGGAGGGTCGAAAACAGTGAAGTATCACTTGGGTAACAAGGGGGCGCGTCAACCATGTTTACCAAAGACAGTAAATCCCATGAGAAAGAAAAAGATCACTAGGGAAAAAAATTTAATCATCATTTATGCACAGATGAAAAATGATACTAGTATTATGCAAAAGAGGGGTTTCATTCAAGAGAAATATGAATAGCATAATCAAATTTCATGCATGCTTTTCTATCTTCTTCCATGCTATTTTTTAATAAAAGGAAAGCATGAGATTTATTTAGTAATAATAATTATCAAGAGTCTAACGACAACAATATACTCAATTTTTAATACTTAATATAAACTAAAACACATACAACTTCCTCTTTATCATTATAATTATTGGATAATTTTTAAATAACAATTGCTCTTCATACAAATACTTTTAAAATATTTCATTCAAGATCAATTATT
Organism: Nephila pilipes; assembly: GCA_019974015.1. Lineage (NCBI taxonomy): Eukaryota > Metazoa > Arthropoda > Arachnida > Araneae > Nephilidae > Nephila > Nephila pilipes. The sequence goes on from BMAW01037245.1 coordinate 71,726, forward strand.
CCAAATTGTGTTAATTTTTTAAAATATTATACTTTGTAATTACAATTTAACACTTTCCATAATCCAGTTTCATTCAACATATTTTTCAAATTTAACAGAAATATATACATATTTAAACTAACACATGCTTTTGGTGATTATTACAAATATATTACAACATAAACATAAATTTTTTGGATAATTGAACATTCCAATTTGAAAATTTTTTTAATGGGTTTACAAAATTACTCAGTTGTCAAGCTATTACACATTTCAAGAATATTTTCTTACATAGTTACAGATTGAACGAATTCGAATTTTTCTCATTTTTGACAACTTCAGAACATTTTTTTTTAAATTGGAATAACTATTTCGAAAATAACATGTAATTTAGAAAAAGATTAATATGGTAATATAAATTCATTCAATTGGTCTATTTTTTGTAGATCAAAATCTGCCACCTATAAAATAACGTTACACATCTGTGCTATAAGGTTCTCCTTTTCTGTTTCACTTGCAAACCATTAAAAAACTGGTGTCTAAAAACGGTTACATTTTTTTTTTTTCCACCAGAGAATCAGGTTATCAATTTGCTGTATTTATCATGCTTACTGGCACTATTTCTATTCACTAAGGACGCAACATAGAATATGATCCAATATTGAGCAACCCCTGAATAAAAAATTATTTCAAATACTTTGCATGAACATTGATTATAAGCTGATAAAATTATTTTCCAACTTTCTGCACTCAAGATTCATGTTTCTAAAATTTTGCTTGTATCTTAAATTTACAATATAATATCTGTCTGATAGAAAACAATTTCAAATTATTTATTATCAGCATTTACTTCAATAGCTATATTATTTTTGAACAAATAAATGCATAAAAATATTCAAATATTGAAGTGTTAATAAAGATGCTGTAATTTACCTCTCTGCTGAAAAAATTAGAAAATGTGGTTTTGCTTTAAGTTAATAAACATGAATTTTTAAACAACTTAAATGGAATAATTCTTCTTAAATAACAGAAACATTGCATAAATCCTCTCAGATTAACATATAATCATTACTAATAAAGCCAATTAAATATAGTTACAACACAATTCAAGTTTTAATTAAATTTTTAAAATCTACCATGCAGGAGAAACTTTTGATAATCTAGAAAATCAAAATATTTTGATATTTGAAATAAAAACTTCAAATACTCACATAAATGTCTTTTGTGGGTTTATTTGTATTTTTTTTTTTTCCTCTAAATCAGATTTCTATTGATTTATATTTATGAAATTTATACAATAAAGAGAAAAGTAAAATAAAGCAATTAGCTTATTAAGAGCACACATGCCACAGAGCCATTTTCATAATTATTACATAAATTGCTTTTAAATTTTTTTTAAATCAGATGGAAATTTTAAAAAATTTCCATTTGATAATTTAATGTTTGATGTACATTTTAGATTAAAACTAAAAGGAAAAATTTGGAGTGCAATTGATTAAAAATAAGAAATTCTTAGTGACAATTTTTTTTATTAATGAGAAAAATATTGATTTATACCACACTTACACTAAAGAGAGAAAAAACATCCCATAAAAGTAATATATATGTGTCTGTATAAAAAACATCTGTCTCTATTATAAAAAAAATAAACAACTTCAACCAACTCGAGTTTACATCTAATGTGTAAATATGTTGGAATTCTGTAATATTAATTTAATTAAGAGGCTTTTTTCAAGGCATCTAAGGTATTGAAGTATTAAAACAAAGAAATTCCACTTTTTAACATGGCATAAATCCTCTTAGATTAACTTATAATTATTTGTAGTAAAACTGATTAAATATATTGATAGCAATTCATATTCTCTATAATTTTTTAACAAATCTTAAGAGCCCTTCCAGGGAGGCTTTTAATACTCTAGAAAAATCATTAGATTTTTTAGTACTTTTCCATTTCACCAGCACAAGCAATAAAGTCCATAAAAATGATACAATCGAAGCTTAACGGAATATGTCTATACTATGTGTTGTCACCAATAAAGTCTGCTTGGCGAGATTTGCAATGGAAATGGAAAAGTAATGATTTTTCATATGTGAACAAATATTTCTCAGTGTCCTCAATAAATTGATTTATATTTTTTGAATTAATCAAAACTTCTTTATTTGATATATACCAAATTTATATAAAATATTATTCATGGAATAAAGCAATGAACTCAATAAAAGTAAACATTTCACAGGAGTTTTGATAATTGATATTGAGGATTCATAATTGATATTTCAAAACTTATATTAATATATAATTTTCTATTTGATACAAATGATGTTTGATGTAGATCTCAGATCAGAACTTTTAAACAAATTTATTATTCAGTTGATTATAAAATAACAAAAACTAAAAACTAAAAAAAAAAAAATATTTAATTTTTTTTTAATACTGAATAAATTGCATTCAATATCCTATAAATACTATTTTCATTCCTTAAAGCATACATGAATGTCTCTGTTATAAATCCTAATACATCATAATAAATAGATGAACAAAATTATGTAACATATTTACTTGAAATGCAATTGAATACAAATGAACTCCTGATATATATTTAATGGGTATTATCACTCAGATATCAGAGGGAAACAAATTAAACAAAAATATTTAATTTACTATACAGATCCAAATTTTGTCTGCATTAATGTCTTCCATCAAAGGAAATTTTTTAAAAATGGTTTTGGTACAGTTATGAATATACAAATTCCTTTTGAAATGATTGAACTTTCACAGAAAAAGGGTCCTTGTAAATTTCATGAATATTACAGCAACTCTCTTCTACAACAATACCAGAAGCTAAAACACCTTGCTAACTCGCCAGATGAGACGTCTTTTCGGTCTAGTTGGTAGGAGCACAGCAAAAGGCGACCAGTCAACATTCTTCCGACCCACTTGTTCAGGATTCGAAATACAGTTGCAGCATAAAAGTCAACAACTACTCTCTCCCCTTCCAAAGGGCAGAATAACATTCCCCGATGTTTCATTTAGCGTCAAAACTAAAGCATTTTTTTTTTACATGTGAACAGAAATTATTTTAAAATTACTACTATTAGACAAAGCCTCCTAAGATATTTCATAAATCTGAGCTTTTCCTTCATAAGAACCCTTAAAGATCTATTTCCAAAAAAAACCTCCTACAAATTTCTCAAGCATCAGAATTTCCCTTAGTATGAATACGCAAATGAGTTTTCAATGTTTCTGATTGAGTGAAACACTTCTTACAAATTTCACAAACATAAGGCTTTTCTTTCGTATGAATACGCAAATGAACTTTTAAGTGCCCCCCTTGAGAGAAAGATTTTTTACATATTTCACATACATAAGGCTTTTCCTTAGTATGCATACGCAAATGAGTTTTTAAGTGAACGCTTTGCGAGAAGGCCTTCTTACAAATTTCACAAATATAAGATTTTTCATTTGTATGAATAAGCAAATGCCTCTTTAAGTTTGATCTTTCTGAAAAAGCCTTGTTACAAACTTCACAAACAAAAAGCTTTCCTTTTGTATGAATATGCAAATGAGTTTTTAAATGCTTACTTTTCGAGAAAGCCTTCTTACAAAATTCACAATCATAAGACTTTTCTTTTGTATGAATACGCAAATGACTTTTTAAGTTAAAGCTTAGTGAGAAAGACTTCTGACATATTTCACAAAAGTAGGGCTTTTCCTTCGTATGAATACGCAAATGAAATTTTAAGTGACCACTTTGTGAGAAGGTCTTTTTACAAATTTCACAAATATAAGCCTTTTCTTTTGTATGAATATGTAAATGCATTTTTAGATTCCATCTTTCTGAAAAAGCTTTATTACAAATTTCACAAACATGAGGCTTTTCTTTTGTATGAGTACGGTAATGATTCTTTAACCCACCATTTCGCATGAAAACCTTGTTACAAATTTCACAAACAAAAGGCTTTTCTTTTGTATGAATATGCATATGAGATTTCAAATGCCCCCTTTGTGAGAAAGTCTTCTTACAGATTTCACAAACATAAGGCTTTTCCTTTGTATGAATACGCAGATGTGTTGATAAATGCCCACTTTGTGAGAAAGACTTCTTACATATTTCACAATTGTAATGCTTTTCCTTCATATGAATATGCATATGTTTCTTCAAAGAACTACTTTCCAAGAAAGTCTTTTTGCAAATTTCACAAATATGAGACATTTCCATCATATGAATATGCAAAGGAATTTTTCAGATATAGTTAACCAAAAAGCCTTTTTTACAAAATGCACAAACAAAAGGTTTTTCTTACATGTGCATTTATAAATTCATTTAACAAAATATGGCTTTGTTACAAACAGGTAAGAAATCAGGCATCTCATTTGCATACATTTTCAAATGGCTTTTAAAAAGACCTTAAATGCTAATAGCGGTACTTTTCCATTTCGCTGGTGATAAAGCCACCAAAAATAATACAACAGGCGCCAAATGGAATATCCTTTTTTATGTGTATAATTTGTGTTGTCACCAATTGTACACATAAAATTGTTGTCAATCAAACCAAGATCAGTAGACCCCAAATAGCTTTTTGCACAAGTACAATATTCTCAGTCCATAAATAGGTCGAGATCCTGTTTTAGCTTGCATCAAAAAATAACGTTGTTACAAACATTTCAATTTTGTTTCGTAATAATTGTTACATGTTTTTGTAAATGCCTAACGAAATGTAAAGAATATAGCTTTTGGTTGAAATGGAGATTTATGAATTGCCTTTCATTATTAAATAGTTCTTACTACAGCCTTGCTAAGCTTTATTACATTTTGTTTACTTAATAATGAATAATTTGTATACAAATATATATAAACTTAATTTAAAGAGATTAAAGTTTTGTATAACTTGAGTAGCAAATACCACACATTTATCATACATCCATTAGGAAAATAAACAGGTCCATTCATGTAAGGCAATATGAAATACAATTAACTCTTAAATTCACTAACTAGAATATACAAATTGATTGAATGGTTATTTACATGGGACATGGAGCAATAGAGGCTGCTATCCCGAATTAATAAATGATTGATCGATATTTTTTTGAGGGAACAACAAAGGCAAAAAATCCCTTTTAAATGAATGCTTTTCATTCAGGCGATATCAATGTATTTCAACTTCTGCAGCAATATTCTGATCACTTGTTTAATAGCTAATTTTTTTTCTACGAATTCTTTGATTGATAAGTTTTTGTGGAACATAAAGCACCAAAGACAATAATCCCTTTTAAAACATGATTTTCTTTCCTATATCAAAATATTTCAACTTCTGTACATATAATCTGTACACTTGTTTTTCAGCTACTGTTCTCTCTAAGAGTTCATTGAGAGTAATATTGCGGTGTAGGTCTCTTTTAAGTGTATTCAAGAGTTGATTTTGGCGGTAGCAAATTTATTACCAAATCATTAGAATAAGTTCCTTATCATTGTAACGGTTACAGTTATTACACTTAGGGGTTTGCTGATCGATTTTTTTTTTCTGAAAGATATGAAATAACAAAGTTGATTGAGTGATTGAATTGTAAGGATAATAGCTATGAAAGCTATTATCCCTTTTAAACTAAGCTTTTAAATCAATGAGTATATTTATCATTTGGTTAAAGTATATTTGAATCTCCACCCTTAACGCGTTTTCAGAAATCGCAAATTAGGAAGTCTGACTACTTCAACCGAAAAACCAAGCCAGACAGGAAAATCGTAAGAGGAAATGTAATTTTAGAACAGAGAAAAAGGGATTTGGATAGAAAAATCCGAGATCAACATAAATTGGACAGCAGTAATGCTGATGATAGAATATTAGGAGAAAGGAATAAACTTTGATATTCCTTGATGCAATGAGACTTCAATTAGTTCTTAAAGAAGTTTGAGCAAGTCATAATTTTCTAATAACTTCCTTTCTGGGTAATTAAGTTTTAAAACTGTACCGTTAGTTTATTAGGTTTACATAGTCGGTCGAAAAAATAGTTGAGGACCGTGACCCATTCAAAAAATGACTCTAAGCGGAAAACGACCTGAAACGAAACGAGGGTGAGTGTTAGTACGGTGGACTATTTACTCAGTGTCATATAGAAGCCTTGACTTTTTTTTTTTTTAAATTAAAACAAGCATATTAAAATGTGCTTACTGCACTAATGAATTTAAAAAAATAAATAAAAGAAAGAAAAGGGGGGGGAAAGAAGATAGGAAAGTGAATGAATTATTTACAATGAGGATGAGATTTTTTTTACCAATCTTATCGTACGATAAGATTATAAAAAACATTTATATCATTTTTTTAGCCCCTCAGTGCCTTCGATAGACTATGTCTAAACTTCAGCAATTGAGAGTATTATTTAATATGATTATTTCTTTAATTTTTTTTATTATTATTACAGTATAATTACAATAAACAAAATAGTAATAAATAAAATATTATTAAAAAATTTTTTTATTGATGTGAAAGCTGAAGAAGGAAGGGAAAAGTAAAAATGGTTCTTGTTTGGCTGGGTGCACAGCGGTGGACAGCAAACTAGTTCAAGAGAGGAGAGGTAGGGATGGCTACAGGATATTAAAAAGCTGATTATAAATTGAATAGCTGATGATATAAGTCTTGGAGTGAGATGGTTAACCGAGAAAGAGGCTATTGAATGAGTGACAAGGGAATTAATTAAAAGGGTCTGAGTTGGAATGCAAAGTGTTATTGGAAAATTAGGAGGAAATAATTATTGCAAGATTGGTAAGATAGGGCATGGTTTCCATTATTGTGAGCAAAAATTATCAGTGCCCTTTTAGAGGGTTACTATGATTACTAGTCTATTATAGAATCTTCCAGAGAGATAGTTGATGTGTTTAATAATAGGAGGGATGTTTAAATTGCAATTCGCATTTAAATCAAATCAAGAATAAATCAAAAGTACCAACCTGTCATACGGTACTCATCATCATCAGGTCAAGATGTTGAATTTCGAATAAATCCACACTAAGTCAAGTAAAATCAATCTAACGACATCAATTTCTTTAATTAAAGTTAAGATGTCACAACACAACAAACATTAACTATAAGTAAATATCCTAATTCCATGCATATCAAATTCACTAACATAGTTCGCTATCACCATCTTTCTTCTCTCTCTTACACAGAACTCAACACAACTCTTTTTTTTTTTTTTTTTCTTTTTCACATCTGGCGCCTAGCGCCCTTTATCGTTAGTTTCAACAAGGGATATTGAGATCCTTGTGTACGACTGAATTTCTGACATACCAAGGTGAGTTAGTAATCATGCGGAGGATTTTATTTTGAAGGACCTGTATATTTTTAATGCTTGAAGGTACGGTATAGCCCTAAGTAGGGGAAGCATAAAGTAGGATAGGGTGGATTACTTGTTTATAGAGAAGAACTTTGTGAGCAAGAGTTAGTGCTGAATTTCTGCCTATTAAATATATACAGTTAGGGATTTTGGCCCAGCATTTGTCAATTATTGATTGGATATGAAGTTTGAAGGTGAGTTTGGACTCCAGGATCATTCCTAAGTATTTGACCTCAGAGTCCCAAGATATTTGGTGTTGAAAGAATTTGAGTTTTTGATTAGGAGAGGTGGGAGCGTGACCTTTTGTAAAAATGAGAACTTTAGTTTTATTAGTTTTTACAGCAATCCTCCAGAGTGTCATCCAATCCTCTATTTGTTTTAGATGATTTTGTAATTTAACTATTACGTTACTATTTCCTTGAGTAAGGATTGCTGCGTCATCCGCGAATAAACAGAGGCTATTGTAAGGATTCTGAGGGAAATCATATGTAAACAAATTGTAGTATATCAAATTAATCATATTGCAAATGACTTGGAATGATTTTTCAATTTTTGAACATAAATCAAGTTTATTATCAACGAATATTTGTCCTATTAATTTAAATTGTCGGTAAGTTTCCATTATTTTATCGAACTTAAAATTCTTGAATTTTTTTTAAATTTCATTAACGAAAGGAAGACTTGAAGGTTGGCTGTCATTAGCGGGTGTGGTGTTTTGATCACTTTGGCTATTGTTGTTTTTGGCATTTTTACGTCGGTTTTTCCGGTAGTTTGCGGTTGGTGGGGGATAGGGTTTGAAATTCATAGGATTTTTGGGGCAACCAGAGTAATTTGCTGTATGATCTCCACCGCAGTTACAACATTTGGGGGAGGGGCTTTCAAGAGTTTTGCTGCAGCTATGAGTTGGATGATTATCTCTACATTTAACGCATTTAAATTCCCTAGTGCAGAATCTAGAGTGGTGAAAATAAATTCAACAGCGATAGCATTGATTGAATGTTTTTCTTCTACGGAGAGGTTCAATTTTAACTGAAAGGTATCCAATATTATTGATTTCAATTTTTTTTTTGTTTCCTGTTTTTGAAAGTGTAATTAAAAATAAGGGGAGTGGCTCGTTATTTATTTATTTATTTATTTGGATTTTAAGTTATTGCATTCATTGACTATGAGATTATATTCAGCTAATTCCTGAATTATTTTTGCGTGGGAATAATTAATTGGGAGGCCTTAAATTATGCATTTAAGGATTCTCTCACTAGGTAATTCAAATGTGAACTTCTAAATTTCTCTCTTGAACATGATTTTGGATTGTTCTGAAAGCTTCAACTTTTTTTTTTTTTTGGGGGGGGGGGG
>BMAW01037245.1:80487-108928 GCA_019974015.1 Nephila pilipes
CCATTTTTAAACTATTTCTTTTATAGTCGCCTTTGAGCTCGCCTTTTGTCAATTTCATCATATTTTCAAGAGTTGCTCTTGGATCTTCAATATTAGCTAAGATGATTGGGGGAGGGTTTTTTTAGCTTCCACTCTCAATACATCGGGAAATTCTAAGTCATATTCTTCATTATTATTAGTTTTTTTTTTAATATTCAGCGGCTTCAAAAATTAGGAGAGTAACATAAACTAATTAGTTATGAAACATCATCATATTTTATTTTTTTTATTTGAACATGGAGGAAAATTGTTAATGTTAAAACACCTTTAAAGGGAGAACATTTGCGTGACCCTTATCAACAACCGATTACTTTATCACCAGATAGCAAAAGATGTGAATACTTATATAAAATTTTGTTACGGTTAGATTCGTATAAAGAAAAAAATTGTACTACTGGAAACCTAACTAGTCTTGCTTTTATTCATACAACATATGCTTTACTTGAAATGTCAAAATATTGTATAAATGAATTAAAATTTCAGTATTTTCTTCCTGGGAAAATCCAAACAGATGCATTGAAAAGTCGTTTTAGGAAATATAGGACATTTTCAGGTTCTCAATTTTTAATATCAATTTGACAGCTTTATGAAGTAGAAGCTAATATAAAAATGCAAATTTTTTTATCTCTAACTATAATTTCGAACACTTATGGGCATCTCAAGTTAAAAAACATTGATTTAGAATATTCGTGCATTGAAAGTCATTTATAGTCTTCAATATCAAATGGTCTTAATATAACACTAAGTGAAAAAGATTTTTGCGATGCTGAACCTTATCTACCTGCTTTAACATATTTAGCTGGTGTTTGTGCAAGAGCAGCACTTAAAAAGTTAAAATGTGACCTTTGTTCCAAATCACTTATTCTCAATCAAATTTTTGAACTTGTGACTGTTTCAAGTCGGATCCAGAATTCGTAAAAAATTTAATTAATTCAGTGTTTGATGAGAGAAAATCTCGAACTGCTATTAATGATGAATCTGATAGGGAAAAACTAAAATTATTAAGGTTAGAAAAAAAAATCGAACTTCAGAAATTAAAACAATTAAGTCCAAATGACTCTTCTTTACTTGAATCGGCAGGTGCTCATGTCGAGTCATCACTTCCAAGTTTAGAGAATCTAATTAAATCTGTAAAAATATTAGCGACGCCCGTTTCATCCAGAGCAGAAAACTTTCACCTTTTCTTTAAATCACAAAAAAAAAAAAAAAAAAAAAGCATTCATAAATAAAAATGTTCCTGAAGAACTAAAATTGGAAATTCTACTTAATATTTTAGGAGATAGGGCCAATAATGTTCTAATATGTATATAAGTGATGATGAAATGAGAGATTACAATAAATTAAAAGATACGGTTTTAAAACAACATCAGCTAAAGCCACAAGAATGACTTAAATCATTTCGTTCCGCACAAAGATCTCTGAATAGGTCGCATGTTCTTTTTTCATCCAGACTTTCTGCTATGTTTGAACATTATTATAAATTAAGAGAAGTTTCAGTGTTTAAATCAGTATGCGACTTGATTAAGTCATATAAACTTTTTTCAATCCCTGGATCGTGAAACCACTGCACATATTTGTGTAAAAGTAGGTGAAAAATGACTAAAGCCCTTTGATATGGGTTGAGATTGTGATCTGTATTTTGATTCTAAAGGTATCACTCTGAGAGATTTCTTATAATTCCAAATTACTGTTAGGATTCGAAAACAGACGCTTTTATAACCAAGTTAAAGAAGAGTAACGGAAAAACTTTCAATAAATGGCCATGAAAAAATATTTGTCCGACTATATTAAGTGTTTCATACGTAACAAATCTCATTTTGCCAAAAATTGTTCGCAAAGATTTAAAAATAACCTTATAATTAATCAATCCAGTGACCATGTTAATATGATAGAAAATGATAATGGTACTAATAATAATTTAATGTTAGGAATTGCAACAAATGCTTTAAATTATATCCCTCAAAATACATTAAAACCTGTTGACATTTTAGTAGATGGTAAAAAAATGAAGAGTTTTGGAAGATAGCAGTGCATTGTATTAAAAAAGTCTTTCTTCCTAAATAAAAGTTTGATTGGTGAACTGACATTGATTACGCGTTTCGGTAAAAGAGAAAAAACTGACGTTGCGTATTTTAATTTCTCTTTGCCAAGGTCATCGAATGTAATGGGAATAAAGAATCATCGAGTAATCGTTTGCACGTGATGGTTTAATACCACCTACATTTTATTCTATGCTATTGGAAGGTTCAAAGAGCATAAATGAAAATACGAGCCGTCAAAATAGTTTCAAGGTCAATGATCAGCGTTCGTTTGAGGCAGCAAAGTGTGTGAAATATCCAAATCAAAGTAAAACGGATGGGTTTGATTCTTTTCTATTACACATTGGAGAATCGTTAGAAACAAAGGACTGTTTATATGATTTATCACACATTACTGACAATAAATTACTTTTGAATTTAAATTCGCTAATAAGTAATTATCATCCAGATATAAAGTAGGAACTGTTGATTTACAAATGAAAATAGTTTTAACGGATGAAATATCCATTGCTCATTCACCACCTTCTGATAACAATTAAAGGTGGATGAACAAATAAGATTGGTTGAGGGAAGGGATAGTTCAACAAAGTACTTCTGAATATTCATCACAAATAGAATTCGTTAAAAAGAAAGACCATTCACTTCGATTGGGCGTTGATTACTGCAGATTAAATAAAAAATGATTCGGTTAGGCTCTCTATTCCAGATTTGGAAACGGTTCTAGAGGCTTTAAGTACAAGTAGAGTTTTTTCAACAATCAATTTAAAAAAAAATTGTCTTTTCTAAGTATATATGCATCCAGATGGCAGAAAGTACACAGCGTTTGTAGTAAAAAAGTAATATTTATGAATTCCCAAAAGTATCATTTTGTCTAATGAATTCCACTGCAGTTTTTCAGGGATATGTTTTTTTTTTTTTTTTATGCATTTCGAGATCTGGTTAACAAAGAGATAAATTCCATATATTTAGATGATGTTGTGATTCCAGCGGCTGATGAAAAAGAAGGATTTGAACGTTTGAAACAGCATCGAAGTATATTCTAGAATTAAACCTTAAAAAAAAATGTCTATTTCTCAAAAGAAGAGTAGAATCTTTAGGACATGTGGTTGAAAATGGTACGATTCGTCCTTCACCCATTAAAACTACAGCTATGAAAAATTTCTCCGAACCAAGAACTGTAAAACAAGTTCAAAAAGTTTTGGGGTTTTATGCGGGTTTATCAGAAAGTACATTCCTCAATTCTCATTGATAGCGAAGCCACAAAGTGACCTACGTTATTTAACTCCGTTTCAGTTTGGTCAAGACCAGAAGAGAGCATTCAATAAACTAAAAGACTGTCTGTCTCAGAATCCAGTGTTACAATTATACAGACAAGAAGCCAAATTAGAATTACATACCGATGCTTCAAAGTATGGCTTTGCTGCATTTTTATTTCAATATGATAGTCAAGGAGAAATGCACCACATTCATTATCTAAGTAGAAATACTAGTATACAAGAAGAGAAACTTTCTACTTATGAATTAGAAATTTTAGCCATCATCGATAGTCTTAAAAAGTTTCGTCACTATCTATTGGGAACAAAATTTACAATAGTTACAGATTGTTCAGCATTTCAAAAAGATAATGGGCAAAAAGGACATATCTACAAAAATCGCGAGATGGACGTTGTTACTAGAAGATTACAACTATGAATTTAAACATCGTCCTGGTAAGCAAATGTTGCATGTTGACGCCCTTTGTAGAAATTCCCTAATGTTAATCGTAATCATTGAAGAAACTCAAAAAATTCCAAAATTGCAATGATCTGACGATTATATTAAATCATGCTTCTCTAAAGTGCGGCCGAAAAACAAATTATGAAAATATTTAAATTTACACATTTTTATAAAAAAAAATAAATGTTGCAATATTTTTCATATATAATCAATTCGTTGACATTTTGTTTGAAATAAAAATTTAAATAAAAACATCTTAGTCTGCCATCTTGGTATGTCATTTTACTGGCCGTCGCTGCCGGCAATAAGATCTTGATGGCATTTCATTGTATTGTACATCAGGTCAATTTATGCGGAAAAATTTGAAAAATGGAAAGTGTATTAAGAGTTGTTATAAAAACCATTAATTTTATAAGAGCAGAAGTACTTAATCACAGACAATTTCAAGAATTTCTTAAGGTAATGAGCATTGAATTTGCAGAAGTTTTTTTTTATTATACAGAAGTAAGATGGCTCAGTAAGAGTTAAATGCTCAAAAGATTTCACGATTTGAGAAGTGAAATAAAAATATTTATGGAAATAAAAGGGAAATCTGTGACTGAATTTGAAGCCGAAGATTGGTTTTTAGATTTAATTTTTTTAGTAGACTTAACAGAATATTTGAATGATTTAAATTTGAGACTTCAAGGAAAAAATCAATTTATTAATAATATGTTCCAAACAATTACAGCGTTTGAAAGAAAGTTGAAAGTTGAAAATCAAATAAAAGTAAAAGATTTGACACATTTCAGTACTTTGCTGCCTATAAACCTATGAGTTGCATAAAATATGCTGCATTAATTTTTGATTTAATTCAAGAGTTTCGAAAAAATGTAGAGTATTTCAACATATTTTCTACACCATTTTCTCTAGAAATAAATAAACTACTTTCAATTCTTCAAATAGAATACATTGAACTACAAAGTTACATTCAACTGAAAGAAAAATTTGGGAATGCTTCCTTACTGGAGTTTTATAAAGATTTTCTACCCCGCGATAAATATTTTAATTTTCACAATCATGCTTTATTAATGTCTTCAGTTTTTGTACCTATATTTGTAAACAATTATTTTCAAGACTGAAGCATACAAAAAACGCCAAATCGTGCAAACTTGGGAAATCACTTATTAGTACGAGTTTTCAAAACTCAATATAACTTGGATCACTTGCATTTGGAATAATTTCTTTATATTCACTTTTTAAGGTAGTATTGTGCTGTAATCAACAATTTCAATTTGAAGTTCAGATGGATAGCAACTTATGTCTGAAAAAGAAATTGAAAAAGGATTTGTAAAAAGATAAATATTTTTTAATATTTAATATATAAATACTTTTTTTATATATTAAATATTAAAAAGTATAAATATAAATATTTTTTTAATTCTTTGAAAATCACTAAACCTAGCACTAAATGAATATTGCAAAACAGAAATATTAGATTTTTTAATTTATCAATGTTCGGAGCATTATTGATTATGGTAGCTAGTTTCTGCATTAATGTGAAATGTGTTTATCTTTTCTCCCCCAAAATCGCAACGGAAAATAAAAAGTGTGCCCATAAAAAAGATATATAACTAATTAGGGTGAAAAGGCCATTTTGTCGCTTGTAACCGCAAATTTAAATTACTTAAATGTCTCATAATATCGGTGAAATGAGCTAAATTCAGAGCCAATCTCCATTCTTCAGTAGCAAGCATGCTCTGACCAGTTTATGGTTTTCTTCCAAATATTTTACGATACACTTTTTCAAATTCCGAAATCTCGCAAGTGCAATTCTTTTGGAAAGCCATTGCACAATAAAAAAAAAAAGAATAAATTGCCATCCTCTTCCGTTTTTCATGGGAAAAGCTCACGATATCGTCGTCGATTTAGAGCCGGATCACGATTTCGCTGACAAAGAGCGCTACAGAATCAACAACATAAGGAGGCAAGTTTAAATCCATGACACTTAGAGCTCCTTGACAGATTATATAGAGTAATTTAAAAACTTTTCTTCACAGAAACCTTTCAATTAATGCAACAATACCTTTTATTTATATCAAGGCGCTCCATATGTGGAAACGCTATCTAATTTTAACTCTACTTTATCAATTTCAATTACAGTTTTAAGCTCTTTAAAAATTTTCTCTCCTGTTATTAAAATTAATTGACGTAATTCAAGAAGTTCTACGATATCAAAATTTTTATTTGTATAATGCACATATATGCTTAAATTTTTATCGCTTGTTCCATCATAGCTTTTTTTTTTTTTTTTTTTAAAAAATTTGTATCAGTCAGTTTTATAGATTTCTAAAAATACTGTATTTTATGTAGTTGAATATAATTTCGCCTTTTCTTCTGACTAGCCTCAAAATTTGAGTAACTTTGCGTGTGTTGTTTAGTCAGTTTCATTGCAGAAGCAGTAACGAGTAAGTCTTATGACTATTAATTTATGAACGTGTTTATATTAATTGCAATTTTGAGGCTATTTTGAAGATATTTTAATTATTTTTAGCTAATTTCCCCTTAGTTATGTAACAAATCATGCGTTACTTACTTTCACACATAATTTAGATATATAACATCAAGAGATCCGATTGTAAGTCGTTTCTTTTAAGAAACAGTAATTTATTGCTATAATTCTAAATATTTACTTTATATTGGCAATACATTATTCTAAAGAATTTTCTTCTTCTTTTTATCAAAGATTCAAGTATTTTCTAAAGTCAATTCGTGACGTTTGGCTATTCGAGATTTTCTCTTCACTAACCTTGGAGACTTTAATTGAGATTGATTGCATGAAATAACAATTTCTTCCCAACCAAAATGAAACGTGATTACGTTAACTAGAGGCAGGTGAAAACAAAGAGAAGTGAGTTAGATATGACGATATATTTATAAGAAAAGGGAAATTTAGAGGATAGAGGATTAAAGAAGCGCAGTGGAAGTCGAACGCCCCTCACTCCCGCTCGTTCACTCAAGCTTTGCCTGATAGCTCGATCATAGATAACCAGCCTAAACAGTACTTCTCAGTACTACTGCGTGAAGGTTGGAAATCTAAACTTTATTAGAACCACTACCAGCTCCTTCACAGACCGGAAAGAAAAAATGGATTTTCACACAAATATGGATTAGTCTTCTACAACATCTTCCAGAGCAAGCTCCACACCCCCAATATCCCAAAAGCAATCGCCATGCCTACGAAGAAGAAATATTGAAAAGGAAATAAACCAAACGAACACCATTATATGGTCCCATATTGACCTCTTAAAAAGACACTAAGAAAGTGGAAACGCTACCGAACACAACCCCTTATATGCTGAATATTCACACATATACGAAGACCTAGAAGCAGGCAAGCAGATTCTGATGAGAGCTTTTCAATCTGCCTCCTGCGGTTTGATTTGAGGGACAGTTATTGTTCAGGGTGGTGGCTGTCCCCACCACCCTGAACAAAAGCAAAATAAAATCGACCAAACCATTCAGATTGAAAATCCTATAATCAACTCTACCCTAATTACTACCCCCACTAAAAACACTAAACGCAAGGATGAAGATAGTTTCATTACTGCCCCTTCAAGAAAACTTTAAAATATCTCAATAATCAAAATTCAAATCCAATCACAACTAACAATAGATACCTATACTTAACACCTACAAACAACGAGCTTTCTGATTCGTCCGATCAGCAACCCACCTCCCCCAACCAATAAAAACAAAACAGAAAACTCCACTTACTCTTCCCCTTCTATCATGCTTAAAACATCAAATAATTTCAGAAAACATCCCTACCTTAGAACTCGTCTATCAGGCGAATATATCAAATTGTATACTGACAACGAACATCAACACAAGGCACTACATAACAATTTCACTGATGTGGACAAAGAAAAGCAATATTTTAGATACGATCTTTGCGGTCAATTAAACAGTTATCCCACCACTTCTACAAATCTCAAAAAACATCTAGCTAGAAGACATCCTGCAGTTCATATGAACCTGCACTTTCATGCTACAAAACAATCACATGTAGATTGATTGTTTGGTTTTTTGGGGATATAAAACAACAGAGACTATCATCTCATTTAAATTACTCTTTTAATTCAATAGATATGAAAATATTTCATCTTCTTCAAGAATGTTCTGAATACTTAATAATTAACCTCTATTTTTTCAGAAAGGTGTTTGAAAGTCATATTACGCTGTGTCCTATCTTGAGTATATTCCACTAGTGATTCCTATGGGACGCGTATTTTTTACTAGTCAAAAGAATATGTTCCAGATCATCGATATGTTTACTGATCCTACATTTTGTACTATCATTTAAGTAGAATTTGAGCAAAAGGACTGAAGTTACGATAATTTTATTGATGATTCGAGTGCAAAGTATTTCCTCTCTTCTGTTTTTTGTCCATTTGGATATTTTGTCGACGGTAGGGATGTTTCCTACAATTTCGAAATATGTGCTCTAATAGAAGTTTTCATTGGTTCTATTCATTCTGTCATTGAAAGTATTGCTATTGATGTCTTCATGTACAGACTAGTATAACTATGTACATTATTGGATTCCGTTACCGATTTTGCGAGACTATCCGCCAGTTCATTCCAAAAAAAAAAAAAAAAAAAAAAAAACTCGAGTGTTCCAGAATCCAAATCGCAATTGTCTGCTAATGAAAACGCGACTGTATGAAAATCTTACTGGCTGATCTATGAATGACTTTTGGGGATTCAGTATTGTAATTTTTAAGTACAAATAGCTTAGAATATCGGGCATAATTAGCAGATTTTTGTTTAATTCATTTAAATCGTTTAAAGCATTCGTTCTCAAAGCGGAGGAAACGCCCCCTGAGGGAAGTGTGAGAATGCTGGGGAGCGGTGAACTTGGTTTTAGCAATGTGGGGTGATGGCCTTTTTTCAGGTAATAGGAAGTGATATGAGCATGTTTTGGCATTCAAACTTAATTTTAAAACTCTCAAACAAAATTATTAAGTTTATTATTCAATTTTCACCATTTGTACTAACAGGTCAATTGAAAAGTCTCCAGCCTGACACATAGATGGCCCTACTAGAATTAAATCCATATGTTTTTTAGTTAGCCTAACCCTCAAAAGATGCATGTATAAATTTGACAGCTGTCGGATCATTAGTTTGTGAATTATAGCATTTTGAGTGAAGCAACTTTTGTTATTGTGAAAAAAATGGATAAAAAGGAATTTCGCGTGTTGATAAAATATTGCTTTTTGAAGGGAAAAAATACAGTTGAAGCAAAAACTTGGCTTGATGCCGAGTTTCCGGACACTGCCCCAGGAAAATCAACCATCAAGGATTGGTATGCTAAGTTTAGACGTGGTGAAATGAGCACCGAAGACGGTGAACGCCCAAAAGAGGTTGTTACCGACGAAAACATTAAAAAAATCCACAAAATGATTTTGAATGACCGTAAATTGAAATTGAATGAAATAGCAGACACTCTAAAGATATCAACTGAACGTGTACATCATATCATTCACGAATATTTGGGTATGAGAAAGCTCTGTGCAAAGTAGGTGCAGCGCGAGCTCACTTTTGACCAAAAACACCGACGTGTTGATGATTCGGAGCTGTGTTTGAAGATGATCAAGCATAATAAACCCGAGTTTTTGCATCGGTATGTGACAATGGATGAAACATGGCTCCATCATTTCACTCCGAAGTCCAATCGACAGTCATCCGAGTGGACTGTGCACGAGGAACCCGCTCCAAAGCGTGGGAAACGCAACAGTCGGCTGGCAAGGTTATGGCGTCTGTATTTTGGGATGCGCATGGAATAATTTTCATTGACTACCTTGAAAAGGGAAGGACCATCAACAGCGACTATTACATAGCGTTATTGGACCGTTTGAAGGACGAAATCGCCGAAAAACGGCCGCATTTGAAGAAAAAGAAAGTGCTGCTTCACCAAGACAATGCACCGTGTCACAAGTCAGTGAAAACGATGGCAGAAATCCACGAATTGGGCTTCGAATTGCTTCATCCTCCACCGTATTCTCCAGATCTGGCCCCAGCGACTATTTCCTGTTCTCAGATCTCAAAAGAATGCTCGCTGGGAAGAAATTTTCGTCGAATGAAGAGGTGATCGCCGAAACTGAGGCCTATTTTGAAGCAAAGGACAAATCGTACTACAAAAATGGTATCGAAAGGTTGGAGGGTCACTATAATCAGTGTATCACCCTTGAAGAGAATTATGTTGAATAAAAAAAAACTAATTTTGCCAAAAAAATGTGTTTTACTATAGTAGGCCGGGGACTTTTCAATTGACATGTTAATAATAAAATGAATTTACAAAATGCTCTGGTACCAGTAATTGTCATCCCCTACTTTATTTGGATCTTATCTTTCTTCATAGCGTTTCCATTGTGTAAAAGAAAGTGAAACGAAGCAAGAGTTCTATATTTTAGCTCTTTGTTATTGGTGAAAGTTTCGTCTTTGAGTATATTGACACATAATAACTTTTTCAAAACTCCCTATCGTGAAGATGCATCAGAAATACAGTGAGACGAGGCTCTCCTCACACAATTCTCAGAAAAAGGAGAGTAAGTTGTCCAAAGCCGGCTCTGATCCGTGTTTTTTGTGTTGGTTTTCATTTTCGACTCATTTCTCTCTCTCTCTCTGTTCCCCCTTTCAGTTTCAATTTACTTCCATTGTTTATTTGGTGAGTCGGCTAGCAAAATACACTTATTATTCTTTATCGTAATTTATTAATTTTGAGGAATAGTTATATTTTCCTCATCACATTTTGCTTCCACAATCGATGTCGTTTAACCTTTAGAATTAGGCTGATTCTAAGTCAAAATATCCTTTCCACTCGGTGCTCGTAGGATAGAGGAAATTTTTTTTCCTCCACTGGGAAGTTCAAATTCGCCACATGTGGTACTGTTAGTTTTCTAGTTGCAAAGGGGAGATAGTAAAGGTTGCTGATTTTTATTCAATAATCATGCTCGAGTAAGAAAGATCCCAATATTTGGTGTCATATCATATCACAATAATTTTTTCTGAATTCATAGTTTCCACTTACAAACTTTCAAATACATATTTTGATTTTTGAATATTGTGAATATTTTAACATGTGCACATGCTACTTTTTAAGTAAATTCCAAAGTTAAAAAAATATATTTTGTAGAGTTTGATGTGCAACATTTCAGAAGTACTAACAAAGTAGAATTTATATGATTGGCATGTTGACTAGAAAGCATATATTAGTAAAAATTATTAGATATATTACTTTTATTTGCTTCATTCGTAATATTTTACTCATCGCAAATTGCTAAAAATGACTTATTCTGAAACAAGATTTTATTTTATTATTTGTATAAGTATGAGATAGATTGATGAAGGATGTGGAGTAATTAGTATTTTCATAATATAAGACATTATATAATAATTATTTATGTGTTCCAATAATTTTAGAATTTTTAAAAAATTATTCTATTTTTGTGAAATATCTTCATGTTCATCAAAAAATAGAAAGTAATTTCTTAGTTTTAAATATGGAAAAATTTATCATAATTTAGTGTCGTATATTGCGTAAACATTTTCAAACAAAACAAATAACAAAGAAAACAACAGCTATACCATATTACTAAGATATTTTCTAGAAGCAAGTACGTTAAAACAATATTAAATTAATAGCTTGTGTAATCTTATGACTACACTCTCTGAGAGTACGATAGTTCAATCATAAACTCGTAATAATTATTTCGGTGTTTGCTTATATATATATATATATATATATATATATATATATATATATATATATATATATATATATATACATACAGGTGTGTAATCGCATGACTTAGTGTGCAGACTTTATTTGTCTTTATTGCAACTTACATATTTAATTGCAACATTGAACCCATATGATAAGAAATAATACTTCATGTTTTCAAAATTATTCGTCGAAATATGTAAAAGAAGGGAAACTTTAAGAATAATATGCAGAACATTATTACTAAACATTTTACTTTTAAATTAACGCCCTTTTAATGCACAAAAAAAAAAATCAATATACTCCAAATATTTTGATTTGACATTTTAATTAACATCGCACTCTGAAACAATAGGAAGGTTACTGGTGACGGACTACATAAATTTGAATGACGGTCAAGCAATGAGGATAGCATCCACCCACAAAATTTCCACACCACACCAACACTAGGACTTAGAACCTAGACAGACGTAACAGCTGGTTTTCAATTGAACAGGACTCGAACGCACAACTCAACCTCGACTACGAGTTTGCGACATCACTACTCCGTTACCATGGCCCTTTTGTGATTAAATATACATCAAAAGTGAGATTTAAAAAATAATTTTTAACTTAATTGAACACGTTTCAAAGCTGCTGAGTAAATCTCAAATTAAAATTATGGCAGAACCTTCAATTAATTTATACATTGTAATGAAAATAATATGTAACACTTTTTTATATCAAATATTTCTAAGAATCTTTAATTTTAAAGAAAAAGTATTAATTTGTTTTTTTAATATTTTTTTGTTTTTGTTTCCATAAGAAACTTATATCTTAAATTGAAAAGTTCTTATAGCAATGCTTTTGAAATGTCTGTTTTAAAAATGTAAAGTGAATTCTACTTTTTAAAATTTTTGGCTTCTAAAAGAGCCTTTTTTTTTGCTTATATTTTCCTTTTCTTTTCATTAAAAATGTATCAGCTTTAATCCTTTTTATTTTAAGCTTTTGTTTTTTATTGGTTTATGTGTTAAGAGATTTTTAAATAAATTGTGTGTTATTCTTCGAAACAGTTCTGGTTAGTACAAAGAGCCACATTGCTTGCCTTACAGGTAATAGTTGTTCTTTTTTGTATATTCTTTTTCGCACAATATGTGTAACTCCATTTCTTTTCGTCAATTGGCCAATGACAAAATATACTATCATTTGTCTTCAGTTTTTTTATTACTGAAGGTTCTGCATTTTTATGATTTATTTTTCTTATCAGAGATGTTATTAAATTCATTTAAACTGAGTTTTTAACTTAGTTTGGCCGTTTTAAATATCGTAAACACAACAATGATGCTAAAGAATAATTTTTCGTCTATTTCGTAGTTCATCTACCAAAAGTGTAGGTGGATGCGATTTGGGTCTCCTAAATCAATATATCCCATGTGCTTGTTGTAATCTACCAAAATTTTTTGCTTGGAAGTGATTAATTTTTCTTTTTCACATTCAGCAACGTCAAAATCAAATTTTTTTTGGTGTCTATCGACAAAATTTTCTTCATCTAAATCCTTCATCAAATTCGGCGAGAAATTTCAGATTAATTCTAAAAGTTCGAAGAAAAAACAAGAGAAAAGAAAAATCTGTCGTTCATAGACAACGTAAAGTCATCGAAAGGAGTATTTTTTCGAATCTGGTTGTTCCTAAAGGTCGCCAATGATAAGGAATTCGCACACAATTGATAACGTTGGCGAAAAATATCCCCACCCAATTACGGATAATAGAAACAAAGTCGTAAAAAGGGTCTGTAGAAAAAAAAGGGGAAAGAACTGTCTCTAGATAGCTTGATACAACAGTTGTACCGCAGCAGAAGCAAGCGACAAAAAATTTTGGTACAGCATATGTACCGCCGATGTGTAAAGGTTAACAAAAAGAAGTGTTGTCAATACAGTGCCACATACTTGCAATTTGGATTGGTGTGTATTGATGATTTGTTCAATTGCTATCAAACTCGCGATTACTCATGAGTTTACTTTATAATAATGTGTTATCTAATGAGGCAATGAAATCATATTGTTTTCAAGAGCCTCTTCAAAAAGATCATCTTGACAAAGAAATTAAATATTTCTCACTAACATCCGGGACAAGTTTTTGAAGGTACCACCAGTCTCAGGCTATTAGCAAGCTCATCACAAAAACACGACGATGCTTTGATAACCTCTTACAACATATCAAAATCCATTGTTAAATTGAAGAAAGCTCATACCGCCGGCAAAGACATGACACGGCCGGCAGTTTCAGAAACGGTTTTATACCATTCAGCGTCCAATGTGATAAAAAGTATCCAATTAAACAACGATACATTGAGATGGAGAATTGATGCGATGGCTGAATACGTTGAAGTTTTCTTATGCAAACTTTTGTTACCCTCCGAATGTTCTCTTCAAGTTGATAAAGGGAACCTTGCAAAGTAATTAGGCATTGCTCATAGTTTACGTCTGTTTTGTGCAGGGAGGAAAAGTTATTCACAATGTGATCCATTAAAAATATTAAAGATGAATCTGTTTATCATAGTATCAAAGATTATTTTAAAGAGAAAAATATTTTTCTTGAGAACATTATGTCTGTAGCCACTTTTTCAATGGTGGTTCGTCATTGTAGATACATTGCCATTACGAAGAAGGAGGTACCAGTTATTTTAGCTGTTCATGACGTTGCAAAAAACTTCAATAAACACCACATTAATCATTGCAATATGTCAGCTCTACTATGAACAAAATTCGTAGTAATGCTC
The DNA here is from genome assembly GCA_019974015.1 of Nephila pilipes. Taxonomy (NCBI): domain Eukaryota; kingdom Metazoa; phylum Arthropoda; class Arachnida; order Araneae; family Nephilidae; genus Nephila; species Nephila pilipes. The sequence goes on from BMAW01037245.1 coordinate 94,805, forward strand.
TCGATGATAGATTATTCAGTAGCTGTGTAAGGAAAATATGAAGAATTAAATTCCTTTTCTTACATACATCGAGGTTCGCTGGTTCTACAAAGGTACCTGCCTCAGCAGGTTCTGAAATCTAAGAAAGATGTAGCTCTGAAACAGATTGTTACAATCTGGGTAAGTCTCAGATCGCTACAATTAACAAAAAGGGGTGTTGCTTATATGATAAATTTATTCGCAAAATTCGATGGAAATAATTTGCAGCTTCAAAGCGACGAGCCCAATTTGATCACAACACAATCTGCTATTTCGACCTTCCTAAGCGAACTCACTTTGGAAAAGCACTTAGTCCCAACTAGTTTAATCAGTTTCCCATTTTGTTGGATCTGCATGAGAATAGTGTGAAATTCCTTTGAAATTATATACAAATTTATTGTCAACACCTTGAATCTTTGTTCAAGCACTTTTCTGAGTGTTTTGGAGATATTTTGTTCTTGGAAGCTTCTCGGGGGGAGAGTCATGAAACCTTTTGTGAGAATTGGGACAGCAAAAGCTTAGGTTCACGAAGAATTAGTCGAGCTTTTAACTAATGAAACTTTGAAAGACAGTTTTCAGAATGGTGATCATCTTTCAGAATTTTGACTTCAGGGTAAAATTAGTCTTCTCCACTCAGCACTACCCGTCTCTACCCTATTTTTAAATTGTCTTCCTTTCTTTCTAGCTCTCCCATCGAGGATTCAATGTAATGATAGATCTAGTTACGAAAAAGACTAATCGATTCTAAATCGTGCAAAGGGGAGATTTACACCTTCATCTCACTAAAAATATTAAAACGAGTGTTAAGAAACTAAATCCGAACCGTCATCAAGCACAACCATCCCAGTGATATAGGTATTTGATTGTTTCATTGATACTAATTTTTGTTGTAATTTGCTTACAATTTTTTTAATGATCTAATCAAGCTAAAAAAAAACATTTTTTGCATTGATTCTTTATATTTTAACAAATAAACTGCGATAATGTACCACAGGAAAAGTATCGCATTAAATCAAACATATTTGGTGTGTAAGTCTATTGAAGAAAATTTATTACGTAATTTTGTCTCTTATAATTCAGTAACCCCCGTCCCCTACAGGAGGAAAGAAGCATTTTTCGTGATACCTGCTATTGATGTTATATTTTGAGTTTTTGACGTATGCGTAGTTACTAAGAAAATTCTGTGAAACTATAGTTTACTATTTCATCAAACTGTCCTCTTATTATATGAGTTATTAAATTTTTAATTTGAAATCTAAATTTATCAGCACGAATCTCGCCCGGGAGCTCCGTGAAATACATCAATCTGGGAATTAACATTATTTATTCTGCATTAATGTTCAAAATATGAAAAATATTCAGGATGTTGTTTTTGTCTCCTTCCAGGATTTGCATATTCATTACTTTAGGATTATTGAGGTGCATAGGAGAAAAGTTACAGCTTGATAACTGAGACATAAAGAATTTATTTGCCAATCCTCTTATGTTTTCTGAGTGAATTCCTTGTTTAGCCAGTTTTAAGAGCAGAATACTTAGTTTCAATTGTGGAAGACCCATCGCAGTTCTGAGAGCTTTTGTTTGAAACCGATATTTCTGATGAAGAAGCCACGTAAAATTAACGATGACGTAATTAATCAAACCCAGATTTGTTTGGAACATCATCGTCACCCCTTTTTACAAAGTAAAGGGGGAAACAACCCAACGAAACAATTTTTTTCCCACGGCCAAAGAAATTCACCGACGCGCTTAAGGATAATATAGAATAAAACTTACTTAAGCTGTTTTTTTTTAGTAGTTTTTAGACGCTACAATTCCTGAGTATATTTCTACGATGTAGAAAGCTTATTTCTAACGCCATGATACCAGCAAAATTTTAAAAATGTAAAATTGTCGTTCTAAAATATTTGAGTTCTGTAGGATGCCTTTGTTCGACCACAGATACCCTCAACTATTAATGAAAGATTTTCAGCTGTGTCAGTCAATAAAGAATTTGAGTTAAAATGCATATTATTGTAATGTTCTTTCAATAATACATTCAAGTGCAAAAGTAGATGGGATATTAGAATAGAAAAAAATTGTCCTGAAATTCAATTTATCTAAGTCTTATAGGATTTATAATTGATATTGCAAAAATCATAAAAAATGCAATAATGATGAATTAGGATGGAAACATTTTGCATGCATTGCTCATTCCCTTAATATAAATGTTTTGGAGACTTAACAACTAGTGAAGGATTTAATAGATAAAGTTTTTAAAAATCGTTTTTTAAAGTGAGGCTCCCTATGAAGTAAAAAATTATGAACAACTGAAAATAATATGGGATTAATATTTCATAAATTAATACGGGTTGTAAAAACTAGATAAAAATCTGCTTATTGCATGATAGAGAAAATAACAGATGAAAGAAGCTTTAAAAATCACAACACTATAGATATTCCTAATTTATCCCAAGAGGAATGATTTGAAGAGAGTTACTTGTTGCTCTCAAGCATTTCAAAGAAATGACTAAATTAATTAGAGAAAGGATAAGTGACAGGAAGTCAATTTTCTATCTTGAAAAAAAAAAAATGTTTTATTATTTGTGAAGAAAAGGAAAGTTAAACTTTTAACTAAATTGTTTTAAATATTGTAAAGATATTCCTTAAGGAACTATCCATTCGTATAGGTAACATAGAGTAAAATGAAACAATAACCTTGGCAATTTTTTGGGATCATTGATTTAAATTACAAGAATTTAAAGATGAAGAAGCAGGAGAAAAAATAAATGAGCATTGCTTAAATATGGTTGCAAAGGAATTGGAGCAAACCGTAGTAGAAGAACCACAATCGGAAGTGCATCCTCTATTGAAGATCGTAGCTTGCCTGCATGGACTGAATTTTATGCAGTATCTCATCCCAAAGACCAAAAAATAATAAAACTTTTCTTTTTTTTTCCAAAAGAAAAAATATATTAATTTTTACATATGACTAATTTTTCTTCTCTTAAGGTACAAAGTTGTCAGTTTGTAGATATGAAAGTTTTTCTTTTTCTCTTCACCGTGATCAAAATTCATTAATCTGGTGGAAAAAAAAATTATTTTCGTTTTCCAAAACTAGGTAAGCTTATAAAGGGAAATTTAATTATATCTTGGTGACATGTGAAAGATTTTCTTTCAAAACACGATTGTATAGTTACAGAGAAACGTTCTCGTCTAAGTTGAATGCATTTACGAGAAATATTATTCTTAAACATGAATAATGGTTTTTAAAAAATTCCACACATCTTTTTAAAAGTGTTTGTTTTCCTTACTAATAAATTTAATTCGATTATTATAATATTAATAATTTTGCTATGTTAATACAAATGTATAAAGCTGAAATGTTTTAAAGTTTCTAATTCAAAAGGAATATTTTATTTCTTAAATGTTCGTTACCTGACATAATTTATCTTCTTTTAAGTGATAACAATATATATTATAAAGTTAGGGCAACGAGATATTTTTATTAAACATTAATTTGTAATCATATTAACACATTTTACTAATATTCCATACTGTTTGTCCTTCAGCTTCTTACATCGTTCCTTGAGTAATAGGTTTGTGATCATTAATAATATGTCCGAGAGTTTCTAATTAAATCAATAATGCAAGTATATATGAATATATTTAATTAAAGAAAGGATTTTTTTAATATTTTTTATTGAAAAAATAATTTTTGTACCATTGTTTTTTTTCTTCAGTATTCTCTTCCGAATTTCGAGTTGTATTAAAAATTTATTTAATATTTTTTTGACGTAAATGCACTGTAATATTTCTCTTGTTTTCTGTCAGTACAGTGCACTATTGCTGATGCTATAAAATGTAAAGTATGTGTGAGATCTTAAACTGCACGAAAAAGAATCAATTGTCTGCCAGGTTTTAATGTTATATAATTTTTAAAATATGTTTGTAATTAAAATAAATATTTACTATTCAAAAAGTAAAACTGAGAGCTCATTAAATTTGTTTCTGAATTTCTATAAGTTACAGTTACATTATGTTGTTCTAAATTCCGCGAAAAGAAATTTCAAGCATTTGATTCAATTTATTTTTCTGTGTGTGTGTTCCTGTGAATATAAAAAAGAAAAACAAACACATGTTTTTCAAAAGAAAATGTATACAAACTGGTGATTACAATATTTTGAAATTTTGTATGAATGTTATTTTTGAACCAGGCTTTATTATTTTTGTAATTGACTGTTAAAAATTAGAGGACATTTCAATGATTCCATAGACGTACTTAATACTAATGAGAATTTGATAAATACAACTATAATCATTTGGAAATTAAAAATAGTAAAAAAAGTGATATGTCATATTTCCATTTTTCGGTTGGATCTTAAATTAGCGTACTTCTTAACGACTGGAAAAATTGAAAAAGGCGATAAATTGCCAATTTGGTAACCCATCCAAAATGTCGTAAAAATCTTGTTTTTGTGGTAACCCTACTATAAAAGGGGATCTTTTTAAGGCTCCTGTCTATCCGTCATTTTGATTTCGGGGACGTGATATTAATCCTATGGAATTTCGAATTGAATTCTCCCATCTTTATTATTTGATCTATTTGAATGCTATAAAGTGCATTTGAAAGAGCAAAAAATAATCAATGCTTCTGTGGAATTACTTTTTTCCTAAGATTTTTAAAAATATTTTTATTCTTTTTTTAATTATTCGTGTTTGAGTTTTCCGCTCTTTAAAGAAAATTTTCAAATATTTTTAAAAATCTATGGAAAAAAGTAATTCTACAGAAGCGTTCATTATTTTGCTCTTTCAGACGCACTTTGTTGCATTCAAATATATCAAATAATAAAGATGGGAGAATTCAAGTCGAAATTCCATAGGATTAACATTAAGCTAATGAAATCAAAATGGTGGGTAGACGGGAGCCTTAACGCGCTTGATCGATTTATTCTATTTGTATATATTCTAATTCCTATTTATATTACACACACACACACACACACACACACACACACATATATATATATTTGAAATTTAATTCTTTATATTATATTATCTATATAAATAAAAATATAATGTGTGTTTGTTCAAAGCCGCTAATCTCCGAAACTACTGGAGCATTTGTTCTGAAATTTTGATAGAACGTCTCTTTTTAATCCGGACGGGTTTTTATGTACTTATTATATCGTAATTCACTCTAAATTTTTTTGAAATTTAATTTTTAAGTGATTTTTCGGTGTTATGACGTCATATGATGCCACGTTTCTCTCTGAATGTGAAAATTTATACTTTACACACAGTTTTTTCGGGATTATTACATATTTTTACTATAATTATGATTATCAATTGGATTATTTATCTATTTTTTTGTTCTTTGATACTTAATTAGGAATTTTTTTCGAATAAATCATTTTTTTTTTAATGATTATTCTTTTAACAACTAAAATTTCTTTTTGTAATTTTGACAACATTCGGATAGTAGTATCACGGGATGTTTATGATTTTTCTTACAAATTACCATCATTCAAACCAAAGCACTCAGAATCACATTGGTTTTACCATAATAGACTCCAAACATTGTACTTTTTCAAATAGCTGATCAGAAAATATTGTCGGAGAAAATAAGAAGGCTAGCGAATAAATTTTTTATCTCCCAAATTTCAAACGGTGACTTTCCCCCTCTGCATCTCAATAGCCCTGATACAATAAATCTAAATATTTTGGAAGAGGACGAAAACAATATCTCTAATACTTTGAATATTAATGGGCATCATATAATTTCTATCCTCAGATTGATGTATTTCACATACATCAATCTGGGTATCTATCTATGTAGAATTTACGCCAATGAATTTGAATTTCAGGACAAAAACCTTCCTACTTTTATCATCAGAGGATTATTTGACGAAATAGTGAGCAATAACTACCGAGTTTATTTCATAATAGCTACGGATGCTTTATAAAACCATAACACGACTTCTATTGCAGGCGTAACGAAAAATTCCTCCTTTGCTTACAATTTAAACCCCATTAACACTATATTTACAACAAAAGCTCTAGCCATATGCCAAGCTCTAAATGATCATATGGAATTAAATAAAAAAATTGATAATTTTATCAGTTAGTCACTCTGTTATAACTGCTCTAAAAATTATAATATAAAATCTCTATATTCACAGATTAGCTAGCAAAATTTTCATCCTTTCGCAATTTCAAACTCAAATAGTACTAATAGGATTCCGGGACACTCGAAAATTATTTGGAATGAACAGGCGGATTATCTCGCAAAATCGGTTATGGAATCGAACATTTTCATCAAATGGATTGCTTCGGAGGATATCCATAGCAACATCCACAGAAAAAGAACGACAAAAATCAATGAAAATTTTTATTCAGGTAAATATTTTGAAGACTTGGGAAGCATTCCGACAGTAGACAAAATATCCAAGTGGACAAGAACCAGAAGAGAGGAAATTCTAATCATCTGTAAAATGATCATAACTCCAGGCTTTTATACAAATTCCATCTACAGGATAATGCAATTTGTAGCACATGTAACCATATCAATGATTTTGATCATATCCTTTTAAATTGTAACAAATACTCCTCCCAAAGAAACCATCTATGGAATACTCTCAAGATAAATCCACAGCTGAATACTACTTTCAAAGAACTCTTGGAAGCAATAGTCGCTAATAAACAAGTGTTCAGAATATTTCTGCAGAAACTAAAGTACTTTGACATCTACTGAATGAAATACATCTTTTAAGCGGGATTATAGCCTTTGCTGCTCCATATCCCACAAAAATCAATCAATCAAACATCTTACTTTTTCAGTAATATCATGCAGAATTTTATTTCTTTATTAATATTTTTACAAATCAAAACCTCGCACTAATAAGGGTAGTTCAGTTCTTCTTACTGCAATGAACGTTAGTATTGTATTTTGGTAGTGTTATGTTACTCGGGTCATTAATGATACTTTCAGTTCTCTGTTACATTTTGAATGTAGACAGTCACCTTAATTATTTTGTGATACATTGCATTGCTATTGAGTATAGTTTATTTTTTCATTGTTCTTCAATTATTTTTTTTAATTGTTTTTCTTATTTTTCAGTGCAATTGGTGAGATTTCTATTCTGTCAAATCATTTCCTTTTGAATTCTAACTTTATAGTGAAATTGAACTGTTTGGAGCGATATGTTGAAGTGGGATGAAATATTCTGTTTCCCATTGCATCGCTATTGTGTTGTGTTGAATGATTTACGTTTGAAGTTAAATATTATATAGTTTGAAGTTTAATATATATAATTAGTATTTTTATTTTCCTCCTTTTTGTTCCTGTTTTAAATGTCTTACAATTTTATATGTTTTAGTCTGAACCTTCTTTCTTCTTTTTAAGGGGAGTCAATCAGCTTCAGTACATAAAAAAAAAAAAAATCCTTGATGAAATCCATTAAATATATTTGTAAGTATGTTAATAAAGGCAGCGACATGGCAGTTTTTGGTATATAACCAGAAACAAGTGATAGGAATGCATATCGATGAAGTCGCGCAATATTAGGCTGGAAGATATATAAGCAGCAATGAAGCTGTATAGCAAATTCTTTCGTTTCCTATACACGAATGAAGTCCTGCCGTTGTTCACTAAGCAGTACATCTAGAAAATAGACGTGTTTATTTCACAGCTACAAATGTACTACAAATAACCCTAAATCCACCAGCTACAACATTAACTGATTTCTTCACGTTATGTCAGAATGCTGCATTTGCGAAAACACTGCTATATTCGGAAGTGCCTACTTATTACACATGGAATGCAAGTAGAAAAGTATTTGAGCGACGCAAACGAGGTAAGCAGGTCTTAGGGCAACCTGGCATATTTAAAAAAACATTTATTGGCAGACTATACATTGTACATCCGAATCAGGATGAATGTTTCTTTCTATGTATGCTACTGATAAATGTGCCTGGACCAGGCACATTTACCAGTAGCATACATAGAAAGAAGCATAGTGTCCTGGTGTCCTATAGCATACATAGTGTCCTGGTCTTTCCAACAACTCGGGACTGTCAATGAGGTTACACATTCCACTTTCCGCAGTGCATGTCATGCTCTAAATTTATTGGAAAATGACTTACATTGGGATGTATGTATTAATGATGCATGCAACATGTCGCATCCGAAGCAAATTTGTGCATTGTTTGCAATCGTATTGACTGCCTGTTCTCCATCTCCTACAAATTTATAGGAGAAATATAAATCACACATAGCTGAAGATATTTGTCATCGAATGTGCAGGGAAAATTCTAATATGGGCATTGATTTCACAGCAGAACTCTATAATGAAGCATTGATAATGATTGAAGATTTGTGTTTAACAATTGCAAGCAAAGTTTTCAATCGGTTAGGAATGCCATCACCAACTTGATCTGCTGCTGATTCATTTGATGTAGAACTGTGTCGCGAGCAAAACTACAACATAATGGATCTTTTGTCCTATGTTTCATCAAATATTCCTAAGTTAACGCTTGAGCAAAAAGGCATTTATGATCAAATCATGCAAACTTTCAATAGTGGGAATGGAAAAATCTTCTTCTTAGATGCGCCTGGAGGAACTGGTAAAACATTCCTAATCAAATTGATTCTGGCAGCCGTACGATCCCAAAATGACATAGCCTTAGCTCTTGCGTCATCAAGTATAGCTGCAACATTGTAACCAGGTGGAAGAACTGCTCATTCTGCTTTGAAACTGCCATTGAACATTCAAATCATTGAAACTCCCACGTGCTATATTTCCGGAGCATCAGGCATGGGAAAAGTATTGCAGAAATGCAAACTTATTGTTTGGGATGAATGCACAATGGCACACAAAAAATCGCTTGAAGCTCTTGATCGATCATTACAAGATTTGCGTGGAAACCCTAGACAGTTTGGGAACGCGTTAATATTGCTTGCAGGAGATTTCAGGCAAACATTGCCTATAGTTCCTCGATCAACACCAGCAGATGAAATAAATGCTTCTTTGAAACACTCTGCTTTGTGGCGACATGTGAAGACCTTGAAATTAACTACAAATATGCGTGTCCAGTTGCAAAATGACCGATCAACTGAAATTTTCTCAAATTGTTGGATATTGGAAATGGAAAGGTGCCAGTAGATTTGACCTCAGGGAAAATTTCATTGTCTCATAACTTCTGCAATTTGGTGACAGAATTGGTTGTAAGAGTATTTCCTGACATTCAAACCAATTTTAAGAATCCCAATTGGCTGAGTGAACGTGCTATTCTTGCTACCAAGAACAAAGATGTTTACCAGCTTAACAACATCATTCAGTCTCGCATTCAAAATAAGACAGTCACCTATAAGTCTGTTGACACTATTGTGGAAGTAGATGAAGCAGCGAATTACCCTTCAGAATTTTTGAATTCATTGATCTGCCAGGAATGCTGCCTCAGATACTGCAGTTGAAAGTTGGTGTGCCAATTATCACGTTGCGAAATATCAACCAGCCAAAGCTGTGTAATGGTACGCGGCTTTTAGTAAAAAAAATTAATGAGCAACGTCATAGAGGCAACAATTTTGACAGGACCTTTCAATGGTGAAGATGTCCTCATTCCTCGCATTCCTATAATACCAACAGATATGCCATTGCAGTTTAAGAGATTGCAATTCCCAATTCGATTGGCATGCAATCACTTTCAATAAAGCTCAGGGGCAATCTTTAGAATTGTGCGGCTTAGATTTAAATTCAGATTTTGTGTATATTTTAACTGTTTAAGACTGTTTTTTTTAAATTTAAATTAATGTAATTTTTTGTATCAGTTTTGGGCTGTTTGTATCATTTCTATGTTTTTTACTCTTTTATGAACTGCATGAACCTATTTATGTATTTTTTGCATTTAAGTTATTATGATTATTTCTTATTTATTTTTGTGATTTACATTTAATCAATTTTTGCTTATGATTGCTTCTTATTTATTTTTGTGATTTGCATTTAATTAATTTTTGCTTATGATTGTTTCTTATATATTTTTGTAATATGCATTTATTTTGGTTTGCTACTATTTTATGAACCACCTGAACCTAATCATATAACACATCAATCAATAACTCCCGAGACTAACATTGAAAACAACATTTTTTTTGCAAATTTTTTTTTTATTCATCAACATAACATCTTTTGTTAATCACCTTTTAGGGTGATACAATCGTTCCAACGCTTTTCAAAACTTTTTTTTTTTTTTTTCTTTTTCGCAAAAAATCTTTTTTGTTGCGAGTAAATAGCGATAAACAGCTTTCTGAATCATCGACTCGTTGCTGTTTTTGTTCCATCGAAAGCAATCGCGGCACCCACTTGGAAAAAACCTTTTTCAGTAAATACACTTCCATATGATATCTGTGTCATCTCAGCAATCTCGCGGAGCTTCACTTTACGATCTTTCATTATAATTTTTGTCACTTCACTCACATTTTCCGGTGTAACGGCTTCCACAGGTCTACCCGAGCGTTCCGCGTCATTTGTGTCGGTACGACCACGTTTAAACTCGGCAAACCACCGACAAATCGTTGCTTTTGATGGACAAGAGTCCGGGTAACATTTTTCAATCCATTGTTTCGCTTGCACGGTGTTTTTACCCATTAAAAAACAATGTTTTATCAGAACACGAAACTCGGTTTTTTTCCATTTTTTAAACAAACTACAAAACGACTTTACTCTAACCTCGATAACTCAGCTGTTTCTGGTCCGATCGACTTAAAATTTTGACACGTTTCAAGCAAAGGTTAGTACTCTAGAAAGACCTGGTTACTGGTTTACTACGAGCGCCATCTCTGGGTTGGTTTCGGGAGTTATTGATTGATGTGTTATATGTATTTAATTTATTATTATGATTATTTATTTTTGTGATTTGCATTTATATATTTTTTGCTTATGATTATTTCTTATATATTTTTGTGTTATGCATTTATTTTGGTTTGTTATAATTTCTAATATATTTTTGTGATTTGCATTTATATATTTTTTGCTTATGATTATTTCTTATATATTTTTGTGTTATGCATTTATTTTGGTTTGTTATTATTTCTTATATATTTTTGTGATTTGCCAATGCATTTCATTGTCTCATTGAATCTTTAAATGTTCTGAAAAAATGCCATCCCACATGCTGCAGTTGAAATTTAGCGTGCCAATTATGTTGCAAAATATCAACCGGCCAAGGCTGTATAATGGTATGTGACTTGCAGTAAAAAATATGTATATCTTTTAACTGTTTAAGACTTTTTTTTAATTTAAATTATTATAATTTTTTTTATCAGTTTTGGGCTGTTTATCATTTCTCTCTGTTTATTAATATTTTATGAACTGCATGAACCTATTTATGTATTTTTACATTTAAGTTATTATTAAGATTAAATCTCTGTAATTAAAGCAGACTATCCATTAAAGAAAATTATGCCCATTATAAGATTCACAATTGGCTGGATGGACAAGCTCTTTTCCTTTCACTTCATTTAGCCAGAATGAGCCACAGCAACGCGTGGCAGGGTACAGCTAGTACTATATATATTTGAATTTTAATTCTTATTTATATTATATTATACTATTTATATTTGATTTATTTTAATTATTATTAATTCTTATTTTTATTATACTATTTATATTTGATTTATTTTAATTATTAATTCTTATTTTTATTATACTATTTATATTTGATTTATTGTAATTCTATACATCTGTATATAATATTTCTTATTATTTATAAGTTATCCTACTTAATTATATTATTTTTTAATTATTACCAATTTAATTATCGCCGAAGAAAGCATTGTGAATGATGATAAGTTTAGAGATTTCTTTCGCGCTATCGTCACAGTTTATCCGACTGGTCACATAGACATCCCTCCATCATAAGGCTTTTTTCACGTTTTTTAATATTATTTACGTCTTCAACAAATGCTGATTTACCACGTTTTTTTGTCTTTCGGTCATAATTTCACCGTATTTTCTTACCTTTTTTCAACATTTCGTAGTTATGTTTTATATATATAAGTTTATTTATTGAAAAAAAAAAAAAAAAAATCTTCTATTTTATTTTCAATGTATTTAATATAATCTTAAATATATTTATCTAAGTTTTATTGCTTTAAGTAAAATTAAGATCCACCCTATTTATTATTTTAATGTTTGCCACAAAGTGCTGATTTAACACGTTTTTTGTCTATCGGATAAAATTTCACCGTTTTTTTTAACATTTCTACCACTTCGGCTGATGGTTTTAATATATTTCACAGTTAACGTTTTTTTATCCAACGAACAAAACGCCATGTCGATTCCAACTTAAGATTCTGAGAAATCCGCATTTGGAGCGATTTTAAAAACACGCCAAGAAGTACGCTAAATTAGGACTACACCCATTTTTCTAAGCTGATTTTTCCTAGTCGAAGACTTATCAGTTTCCTTAAATGCATTTTTTAATTAACATAATATATTTTAATTACGACTCTGGAGAAAACTTATTATTGGGTTGGAGGGAAAGTTCTGCCGTATTTTAAATAGGCAGGTGATTTTTCTTGTAAATAAAAAAACATCTGGCTAGTAAGTCATTCGGATGTTTTTTTTTTTTTTTTGTTGTTGTTCTTTTAGCTGCTGTATAATATAAAAGGAGTCCTTTTTTTTACCGTTCATCATTTACTTGTGATATTTAAAGTGAAAAACGTCAGTAGATAAAGTGCATTTACGACACTGCATTTTGTATGAATTCCAAAAAGGAAGCAACGCATTGGTTGCATGTAAAAATTTATGTGCGGTATTTGGAAAAGATATTGTAAATGTTCGTACTTGTCAAAGATGGTTTAGCAAATTTCGTTCCGGGGATCTGAGCCTCCAAGAAAGTGATCGATCTGGACGACCATCCAAGATCGATAATGATGTTTTGCAATCCATGTTGGAAAATAATCCACATTTAACAAGTCAAGAAATTGCAGAAGAGTTTGGCATTCATCGTTCAACTGTTGGAGCTCACATTAAATCTCTTGGGTTTGTGTTAAAGCAGTGTTTGGGTTCCACATGAATTAACGGAAAAGAATTTGTCTGATCGTGTAAGAATGTGTTCATCACATCTGATTAGACACAATGTGGAGCCGATTTTGGACAAGCTGGTTACTGGAGGTGAAAAGTGGATTCCTTATGAGAATATTAAGAGGAAAAAAAAAATCTTCCTGCAAACCAGGAACATCATCAGCAACAGTTCCAAAACCAAGTATTCATCAACGAAAGTACTGCTTTGTTTGGGGTGGGACAGGAAAGGTCCAGTGTACTACGAGTTGCTGAAATAGGGAAAAACCATTAACGCGAATCTGAACTGCAATCAACTGGATAAATTGAATGCAGCTATCAAAGAAAAAAGGCCAGCATTAGTGTCCAGAAAAGGAATAGTGTTCCGCCACGATAATGCTCGACCGCATAATGCAATGCTGACACAACAAAAACTGAATGCGTTAGGATGGGAAGTCCTTAGTCACCCACGGTATTCACCTGACATTGCACTACCTGATTATTACCTGTTCAAATCTCTGCAAAATTAACTAACGTGAAAAAAATTCAAGTCTTTTGAAAGTGTTTCTAAGGCAGTTACTGACTATTTTAACACCAAGGACGAGAACTTCTACAAAACCGGAATTCACAGGTTACCTGAAAGATGGCAACATTTTGTAACAAATAACGGAGCATATATAATTTATTAATATTAAACATATATTTTTATAAATGAATTCAAATGTTTTCTTTAAAATACGACAGAACTTTCCCTCCAACCCAGTAGATTAAATAATTTGTTTCCTCCATTATTAAAGTATTTTAATGTTCAAAACAAAAAAAAATCATGAAAATAATTTATCCTGCTCTACATTTCCTTAAAACATATAATTTTACTTTGATTTTAGGATTGTTTGAGTGAACAAAAATATAAATGCTACATGTTTTGTGACCTGGTGTTATTTATAAAAATGTCTAGTAAACAGTCTGAATGTTCTGTGTGGAAGAATATTTAAGATCAATCTGGAAATAAATTACACATAAGTACATAACAATATATTAATAAATTTAACTATTTCTTTTTTTCTTA
>BMAW01037250.1:4765-16534 GCA_019974015.1 Nephila pilipes
GTATCAATAGAGATATCAATGAGCGTATCAATAGAGATATCAATGAGCGTATCAATAGAGATATCAATGTATCAATAGAGATATCAATGTATGAATGAGCTTGATGAGAACGTTTTATTTGATTTCTTAATGTAACTATATGGCGTTACAATACATCGAAATATATATAGATAGGTTATTTGGAGTGCTGACCTTGATTATATGGGCTTGGATTTCCCTTCTGGCTACCAGGAGGGGTTAATTGTTAAAAGCACGGGATGCGGCGCGGGTATATAAATGTAATGAGATGATTTAAAGGGTGCAAATGCTTTCGGTTTGCTTTTTTCTTTCTTGCTTGTTCCTTAGAAGTTCGATTGAGAATTTTTGAATATTTATTAGAGTTAAGGCTTTTAGTAGCAGATGCTCTCAACTATTCGTTTCCTTCGGTCGGTTTTTATTTGTAGCGATAGTCATGTTGAAAAAAAAGCATTCATCTGATACTGAGATTTACAAATTAATGAATGAATCTGACAGATATGTTAACGAAAATAATCTATATTTGTACATAGGCAATAAAGTAAAAAGAAAAAAAGACGAAGAAGATGTGCCGTTTGCTCAAAATTTTGCTTGAAGCGACAAAATATATGTGTAAGACATGTGACGTTAGAATATGATTTGAATTTTTTTTATAAATATACCATACAGCAAAATAAGATTTTTTTTATATCTATATGTTCCATGTAATGGTATATAACTACACCATGAAATTTATGTAACAAACGTAAATATATTTTGAGTTTTCTTTAAAGTTAAGGTTTTTATGTAATTATTTTATTTAAAAATCATACAATTTTCGATTAAATCTATTTTTTCTTTCGTATATGTTTAGTTTAATGCATTTTAAATAATATATGTAAGTACCAAAATATTTTAATGAATTGCCGATTGTAGAGGAATTTTTTTAAAGAATCAGGCTTAATATCTAAAATCATCTGGGCACAGCGCGACACTCCGCGGTAAAAAGCCGCAGGCTCAGAGAAGCACTTCTTTTCTCCCTCCGCTAGTGAAAGGGTTAGTACGAACTTGAGCTATACAAAACCTAAATTTCATTCTGAACAATTTCATTCTATTATGTCTATATATGTCGTTCGTGATTTCTTCATTTTCTTTCGCAATGATGTGTAAGACATCGTATAGCAATAGTCCGAAAAAATAAGAAATCCAATTTTCCTTTATGATTCCAACTCTTTTAAATTTTCTCTCACATAACACTAGATATAATGCCGTTTTTATTAGCATCAACTTTTGAGAGAATGTTTACAGTTCTACTTTTCGTCTAACAACGAGTTCTGAATAAGTAGTTTAGCTCATTCTAATTCTTTTATTTTCTAAACGTAATTTCTGGATTTCAAATTCCATTTCTTGCATGCGTTTCCTTTAATCATCTTGTTTCTTTTTCCTTTCTTCTCCTTCCTCTTCTCCGTTCCACTATTCTATCTCGAGAGACATGTTGCAAGTTCTCATTTGTCCCTTTCGCTAGGAAAGCCATTGCGATACACAAATCTACAGAATCAGAATTTTCACAAAATTTCCTCAATTTCGAACAAACTCAAAATTCACTATATCCTGGCTGGAAGCGCCTGTGCAATGTTTGGTTCTGATTCGAATATTAAAATGAGTTACGACTTTTAATACTTAACAAAAACTTTATTTGCAGATTAAAATATGTTTGCAGCACTCCCAGGAAAGGCCTACTTAACTACAAGAATCTTCCTATTGTACAAAAACCTTCTACTGGCTTCACAAAATGTTTTCCCTATTTCGGATTGGTACTGCCAGCGCCGCGTAGTGGAGGCCTTGAATCACTGCTCGGAGGGTACAAGATAAATGGAGAAGAAATGGGCCAATACTTATTCAGTAAGTACTATAATGCTTTTTATACAACACAGATACAAGATTTATCTTAAATAATCTAAATAATGAAATGCGTGTATGACATAAATTATAATTGGGAGGAAGAGATCAGATCATTACAAAAAACTGCGAACGAGCTTAATCATTCAAATCAGGAATTTATTAAACATTATAGTGCAAGTCTATTGAATAAATAGTTGTGTGATATTTATCTAGTGTCATTCTTTGTAGGTTATTCACTTCTTAGTGTTAATTATATTTGATTGGGTTATGGCACAAGAATCGAATAGAAATATTTTTTCGCCACAAGTACTTACCAGTTTGAGATGTTATTTTCTATTTTGAAAGTATATGAGTTCGCTATCAGATCTAGAATTTCTGACCATTAAAATTGGATCAGATTTGACAGTAATTACTAAAAAAATATTTCTCGAAGTTGAATTAAAGGTAGCAGGGAAGAGATGTCAATTGGGAGGGGTGAAAATTAAAATTATAATTATTTCTGCTGCCTCTTATCTTTGAAACATGCTTCATTTTCCTCTGAAAATTATTTTTAAAGTTTATCACATTCTCGATGCCCACGTAAACTTAAAACATTCTTAATCAATATCATAAATGCCGATTGAATTTCATACACTAATTTTTGCACTTTTTGTTATTATAGACATTTAGACACATCAGAAGACTTTTTTTAAATGGTTTTGAAATATTTATGAGTATATATGTTATTACTTAAGAATTTATTTAAGCGTTGCGTATTTCAAAAAGACATCTTTCTTTGATTAATATTTATTTTTTAATTAAAGGAATAAATACGAATTATACATTTGAAAAAATATTAAATAAAGAAGTATTCATATTATGTTTTCATCAATCGAGTTTGAATATTTGAGCTCCATTTGAAAATGAGTAATGTGTTGTAAATTTGGTAAGCTTATAATTTCTAGAGAAAGATTTAAACTATATTTGCGTCAAAGACAGTTTTATTTTCTTAATCATTTTATAATTCTGAATTCTGAAAGATATTTGTCAGTTATTATCTATTTGGTTTCATGGCATCATAAAGCTTGTTTAAAAAAATTACAAATTGAAAACATCACCACTATTTTAAATGCTTTTTTCTTCTTATATATATTACTGCATTAGCCTTTATCTGAGGAAAAGTTCCGAATTCCTAATACTTGAAACGGTGCTCTGACAGAGCTGCCGTGTAAATTGTATAGAAGCTTGGCGTGAAGGATATGTAGGGTTATCGATTGGGTTCAGTTATTAATCTATATATATTTATGCGAAATATCACTGACTGACTCATCACGAAATCTCTAAGATTGTACAACCTATTCGCTTCAAATTTTGCTTAGTTATACATTTTGCGACGTAGTCGCTAACTAAGAACGGATTTTACGGAAGTCTTTTCCAAAATGAAATTTTCATCCGTTAATCTACTCTTATCCCTCGGTTATGTTATTTTTGGTGACTTTATCGCCAAAAATGATATGACCGACGCCAAACGGAATATATTTTTTTGTATGTATACTGTGTTATGTCACCGATTAAGTGTACTTGTGAGATTTTCGTGGGAGAAATGGAAAAATACCAAATAATTTCATATTGAAGCGATGATGGAGGATTTGCAACATTTTGTCGAAGGGGCTCTTTATGTGAAATTTCTTCATGTCGAAAATAAGAAACGTACGTATTTAGTGATAGAAATAAATCAGTTTGGAATCCCATGGATGTCTTGTGGCAAGGACAAAAATCTTATGATAGACACGATGCCATTGCGAGGGTATTTTATTTGAAAGCTAAGCATATGATGAATCTTCAGACACAAGGTTGCATTATTGGCAATAAACAGGTATACCGGCATATCTTCATTAAATTATTTCAGATATTAATTGATCCTCATAGAAGTAATGTTGTAAAATACGACCATTAATATTGACTTGTGTAGTTGCGAAAAATATGAACTTGCAGGATCGGGAAGATACGGATGTCATACCGTGGTTGTAAATGTCATTAAATCTTATAAAAATTTCAAAGATGCATGTTTATCGGACTCTTAGCCACATAACATTTAACACAAAATACTAAACCACCACTGGTTATTTAATATTATGTATTCAGGGCTTCCATTTAATACTCTTTTGTTTTCGCTAAAATTTTATTTTAGAGAAATTTGTGATTGTGATAATTCTTTTTAATTGCACTTGGAAGCAAGGCAATGACTATTGGCGATGCACCTCGCAATTTTGAACCTTAGTGAAGTGGCGAGGGCGACTCTAATAATATACGTTTAATAGATTCAAAGAAAAACTAGGTAAAAAACGTGGAAGAAATAAACTGCCATTCTTCACTTCCACACCAAGAGATCGTGTGGAAGTGGAACGTCGAGCATATTTAATTACAAGTGCCCCACACCTCGGCGAATATTTAGTTGCATCATTAATAGAAATAACGTATCGAAGAAAACAATGCAGCCCGGAATCTGCGATTTTGACAACTAGGCTTCGTCAACGGGATTTTCGGTTCATTTTCATAATTTATTCTACGTTTCGCCATATGTTGCTCGTGCTTTTTTAAATTAGTATTTTTAACGCGTGTTTATTTCTTTCACTTCCTTATTATTTGTTTTTGGAGATTTCCCGTATATAATTTATTCAATTATAATATATATTAATTATATAATCTTTTGAGTGCATTTGATATCCATGACATAAATTCTAAACTTTTACATTCAAAAATCTTAGAGTATTATACAATTTTATACAGGTATTGAAAATAATTTACCTCATTATAGTGCTTTTATTCTTAGAAATGATTTGAAAAAAAAAATTAAAATCTTGTTCTGACCTATTTATCTCATATCTATGTGATTGCAATAAAATTTATTTATATTTTGTGAAAATATCTGAGAATCAAAATTAAATATTTAGATTATCATTATACTCCTTATACACTAAAGACAATAGTCAGTTTGTACTGTTTGTTATTGAACTTTGAATGTATTTTAAGAGCTCTAATTTAAAATTCAATAAAATACGACAAACTCTTTAGGGAATCAAAATTTTTCCAACTAACAGATAATTTATTGGCATTATACTTGAATATATTTGAATTAAATTACAAGTTTTTCCGCTTGAAACTCTGAATATAAATTTAATAATTATTTGCAAATCAGCAATATTATTCTCAAAAATTAAATAATTATATGTTTAATCGTAAGAAAGTGGATGAAGTTTTTTGTATATTGAATGAAATCAACTGATTATTAATTCAAATTTCAACTATACTTGTAGAATAGCAAAAAATTATTTATGTATTGACATTTTTTTTCTGCTTGGAATTAATGAATTTAATTAAATAACAATATCTAAACAACACAATAATAATCTAAGTGATTATTTTGGAATTTAGCTTGGATTGTATTTGTTATAATTTTAGTAACCCCAAAATCCGATTTTGTTCCATTGGTGTTAACTCATGACATGCAAAGCCTGAAGCACGACCAGCGCATAAGCTGATGTAACGGAACGAAAGCGACATATCAGTCATGCCATCAAACGGGGAAAGTATGCTTCATTACAGGTAGTATGTAAATAATCCATTTTTTCACAGCTTGCAAAATAAAAGTGATGATATATACAAACGTAATTCGTCAGATCTATATAAATTTCACTTTTTGTGAAAGGAAGAGGAAGTTATTATCATTAAATCAGAAATTATTATTTGACGACAAAATCATGTATAAAAAAATAATTTATAAAAATTGTATAGCGTATTTTGGTTTTAGATAATATAATCAGATAAACTTCCATCAATTTTAACAAGACCAATAAATTTCGTATTACGAAAGAACTGTGCCAACTCGTAAGGAACGCTTTCAAGGATACCATTTTCGGGGAAAATATTGTTTTTATACAAGATGATTTATTATTTCACCAGGAATATATTTATAAGGAAAGGCTCATTTATTACGTATTACGAGTTTGAATATCACCTGATTTATATAAAAAGAAATGCATTTTACAACGATTGATAAAATTTTAATACCATATACTCTAAACATATTAACATGAAGTATAACCACTTACTTGAAACTAACATGCACAAATTACATGTATCAGTAACAAAACTGTAAAATACCTCCGAACATTCTGAAAACCACCATCCAAAATGGTTTCATTTTTATATTAGAAATGGAATTTGGAAACAAATGACTGGGCACATTAGGTAATGACGATTTGAAATTACACAGCATGCCCGTTCAACTTTAATTGCTTTTTCTGTTAGATGCAATTTTCTCCTTGCTTAACAATTTATTAATATTTGTTTCAGGCATATCGTTATGCACTTGCTTTTTCAAGACTATGCCCTAAGTGCCGAATGCTCAGATATGGTAATGGTTTGGGTCAATGAACTGATAGATTCTGTGTCTCTGCACAGTTCCGGGATGTGTTTCAAACATCTTCTTTAGTTCATTACTGGCCGTTCTTAATAATGCTTCACATAATCTAAGTTTCTCTTGTATTTATCCAGTTGTTTTTGAGAAAAAGCTCTGCCCCAAAATTGAAGCGTATAATAAGTTTGATACATTAAGTTTGCTCTTCAAAGCCCATTCACATTGATATACTCCGTGAGTGGGCCTTACATCCAACGACAAATAGAGACATCTTGTGAAAACTTTATTTGAGTTTTAATGTTACTAAATGGTTTTTACAATGTTCTAGAATCTACATATAGATAAGAGTTGAAGTCAAAGACCTTGATGAGATATGGAGCTGGATTTACACCTGGCTGCCCAGGAGAGGGTATCACTATTTTATTTTTATTGCAGTCCATTTTAGGTTGAATTGGTAAACTGGGATGACGTTTAAAGGTTATAAAATATAAAATAAGTTCTTGACTTTGACTTGGTAAATAAACAAAACTCATTTAATAAAAGAACATTGGAGACATTTTAATATTATATTTGCTTAGTGGCCCTGTCATAGACACCTGTATAGATCTCAAAGTCGGCTCATAGTCAAGACACATCTATTTTGACATTTTGTAGAATATCTTAGCACATGTTAATAACTATTGTCGATTGGCCAACTAAGTGTATCTTTGGGTAGGATATTATTCGTAGGCATTGATAGCTTGTGTGTTTAGCATAATGAGATCACTAACAACAAGGCCGGTAGAAACCTAATTTACTTTCACTGTGAGATCGCCTCGTAGCCCTTAGATCTGCTGCATTTCCTGCCATATTTTCTGAAGGTCCTCATTCTTTGAATTTGCTCATTATGAACCGATTATTCTCCGCAACAGGCATTTCAATCTCAGATTTTCCGGGTATACAAACAATCAATCTGATTGGCCTGCACTAAGAAAAGTTTATATGATCAATTAATATGAATAAATTAACAGAGATGTCATCAGATTGAGGTTTACGCTCAGGACATGCTTCTGTGTGACAGACGCAGAACAGAAATTGTAGAGTAAATTCTGGTGTGAATAGAAGGAATGATTTGGGTTAATAAATGCTGGATTTAAATGATGACTGAAAGATAGCTACAAAGGACATGGAGGGAAAAGAGGAAGCACAGAAGTCATGAGAAGGAGAATTTGGACAAACCAGCCCGATATTCAGTTTATTGAAAGAAACCAAATATTATGGTAGACAATAGAGGAGATTTTCTTAATTTGAGTTGTTACATTATAAATAAAAATAGAGAGACAGAAGAAAATGAATCGAGAACACAAGTATCACACATTGAGCCCATCACAGTGGTAGATTGTGTCTATGAGAAATTAATGGTCTTCGAATTATGGTTTTTACATGCTGGTATTAGTTTTGTCGAATTTCAACTATTTCAACAAGTAAGCAGATGGTACAGACTCTTCAGTTATTCATCGCTCAAACACACCTCAAAATTTTATGCTGAACTTTTTATGGTTAGTTTAGGCCGCATGGCTCATTTTGGGAAGATCATTTTATGAAAAATAAAATAAACTAAAGCTCATACACGAATAATTAACTATGTTGAACCTTTTTCAGAAGTAAGAGCATTATTAAGAAAAAAGGTCATTCTTTGAAGTAAATAAATTAAAAAACATTATCTGGAAAATATAATTTAATCAAAATGATTAAAAATGAAGAACAGACCAGCAGAGAGTCTGGCACGGTACCAAATTATATGGATATCAAGAAAAGAAAATTTATTTATTCTTTGACCAAATACAATTCGGTTGTCTTTAAGTAAAATATAGAATTCTTTATTTAAAAGAAAGCTTTGAACATAAGAAGGAGAAATAAATTCTTAAGTGATAGCACATGTAATCTGCAAAGACAGAAATGGGAACACTCAATAACAACATCTAGGAAGATGTGTGAAGAAACAAAATTTTGAAAGCTGTTCAAATTGAAATGATTGCCAGTGATACCAAAGGAGGAGAATATAATTTTCAGAAGTTCTAGGGAGTTTAGGCATAAAACGAGCCATTTCCACAGCCAAACAAAATTGTTCTTTTAATTATCCACACCAAGAATGGACTTCATTCTTGTGTCTGCGTAATATTTGTTAACAACCAAAATAAATACAAACATCACAGCAACACACTGTAAACGAAACAAAAAGGGTTCAAAAGAGAAAGTTTTTGATTCATGTTCTTTTCTTATGGCTCTCCGCCCACCCAGCAGCGCCCTCTAGCGAAACGGATGTTATACCACAAGAAAGCCTGCCCCAAAATTCATCATTTCGGCCCCATGGAATCGAAACTCACAACATTTATGGTCTGTGGAATGGGATGTAATATCAAATTATGCATCCACTCACACAAGTAGAAGCAAGAATATTAATTTTCTGAATGAACTTCAGGATAATATGAAACCAGGGGAGATGCTTATCTAGTTCTAAGGACACTGTTTCTGAATAATTTAATAGTTTTAATTTCAGCTCATTATTCATCTTTGTTTTCCATTTCTTGTTCCTGATATAGACAAAGTATTCGTTCGAAGTGTGATCGCAATTGACATTAGTCGTTATCTGAATGTTTGTTTAGTTTCGTCGTATCAGTTGAATTACATTCAGAACAAAACCATCACACAATAATATGTGTATCTTTATAAAAGAATAAATCAGATGTAGAACGTACAACTGCAATGAATCTGTCATCAATGGTATGTCTTGAATTATTGGCTTTCACAGTCACATAAAATACTAAACATAACTAAGGATGTATTCAAGATCTTCTCCTTCAAATTCATTTAAAAGTTCATTCTGAACTTTCAAATCCTTCCAACATGAATTGAGGAGAATTAGCAATTTCTCAAGGAAAATAAGAATGGCTTTCAGCCTCGACCATGTTCTACAGAGAGGATTTTACGGTTATTACTGGTAAATAGCCAAAATAGTAAGACTATAGAAGATAGCCACAGTATTGTGATAAAGAAAAATGCTCATCGTTAGAGGCCCAACAATTTCTCTGAAACATTTCACAACTCATTTTCACTACAAACATAATTTTGCTGTTGATCCTCCAGGTAGAGCCTTAAAAGGTCTTGTAATAAAACTGAAAGACTCAATGCATGTCGATAATTATGTTTCAGGCATAGAATCTGCTTCGGAGTACGAACATTTTAGATCAGAAGCTCAAAAAATTCTAAAGACAGCTAAATTTGCCTTATTATAATGGACAAATAATTATGTTTCTGATCTAACCGAATTTCTATAAGAAAGCTCAGATTACGAAAGCGAAGTACCGTTTTAAGTCATACAATTAGAAATAACGCTTTTATCAGAGCTGATTAAAGGAGAAAATGAAGTCGAATCAATTACAAAAGGTAAATTTGCTTGAAGCACAACAGCTTTTCTCTCAAAATGATTTCTTTGCTCATAATGTTAATCCTCAAGTTGTTTCATCACAAACCTGAACGGGATTCTCCTCGGGATTCAAAATACCGAAGATTTAATTAAAAGATTCAATTAATGGAAAGACGAGGCACGAACAAAGAAATTTAAAGTTCTCGTTGACTTCAGATTTAGATTGTTATGAATCTACTTGAGACATCACACTTTCAAGTGATATCCTGTAAGTCGGCTAAAGACCAAATATTTTGTGGCAGAAAAGATGAAAAGTTACATTAACTTTCGTGCATGACTAAGAAACACTGCTAAAGAGACTATCCATATCAAGGGGACTATGCATTATTAAAAGTGGCAGATTCAAAGAAGAAAATTTAAATTAAAATGAATCGTTTTCTGAGAATTACATACAACAAATATTGTATCAAGAAAAGGAGTGTCCTTGACATTATTTAAGACCAACAAGTTAACAAATAAAAGACAATCAGAAACCTCTGATTGGAAGTTTATTTCTTGGATATATTATCCAGCAAATTTACCATGAAGAGAATTCTTGTTAAAAAATGTCTTGAAGGAGCGAGGTACGAAGAACATTAGTGGCTTAGAAACTCCACAGAAAAATTAGCCTGATTTTGAACTCTTCCCCAATGAAAATATTATACAACCAGAAAAGAGGAAAACTATAGTCTTATCTATGAATAAGGAAAATGATGGGTTTTATAAAGATACATCTTACAGCAAAATAATGATTAACACAGGAATAAGGACATTTAAAAATAGAAACCGTGTAACAACAAAACATTAGAGTTGTCTGAGCAAGAACTTAAGAAGGAGCTGAATTGAAATAATATAAGAAACGCAAGGAGAATCATTCCACAGTCAGAAATGCAATGGCTTGAGTCCATGATATTTTAAAGATAATACGAGTTTTTAAGTCAAAGCAAGAATTGATCTTGACAAGGAAAATATAAATTCCAATTGTTTCTCCTAACCATTTGGCAGATTTCAAGTACATTCAAAGAGGTAATCAGTATTTAAAAGGTATCATTTGGATCAATTTAGACAGTAAATCAGAGCCACATGGAAACACTTTCATCCATTTTTGATTAAGTTACCGTTGTAGGAGCTGAAGGAGTTTCAAAACAGAATAAGTCGCCGTGCTTCAAATGGACTGAGGCAGACTACTTAACAATAACTTATCAACAGACCATTTTATGCAACAACACAGGCGCAATCCTGTCAACATCCTGAAGTACAATCCCTGTAGATGGCTCTGCAGAGAAATAATTGAGTGATAAGAGTAGAAAGAACTATAAACAAGGCTAACCAAATCTGCATAATTTGTAACAATTTAGATTTAGCAGAAACCAGAAATACCGAGGGTTCACCAGAGATAGAATAGAATTCTTCCCTTTTTGAACTAGGGTCTTACCCTTTAAATGAAACATAGATTATCATCGATGGGTCACTACATCACAATCACACTCCTAAATGCCGTAAAAACATTAGGGTTCAGAGAGCCTCAAATCGCATGATTAGGTGCTTTTTGTCGCACGCTCGCTATCCTCAGTCATAATCGTACCTCTGATGAAGTCACATATCGGCTGGAAATAATCTAATTCTTGTATTCTGATTCTTTATCATATTATTAAACCTTTTATGTACCTGATTTATTATTAGTTGGCGTTTAATTTGATGATTTTCGACACTAAAATCGTTAAGACATTGACAGATTATCATATTATTATTTCACAGCAAAGGTTTTACTTCACATTTTTCGTATTTCATTAGTTCTTTCATTATTTATGTTATACGTGTTTTAGAGAATATGATAACGAAGAAAAGGATAAGGAATTAATAAAATTTGAACTCAAAATGTTGTTTGTAACATTAGGTGTCCATAAATTCTAGTCTGCATGAATTTTCCTTAACTTTCTTTAAATAGTCCTTAGAAATGATGTCTCCAAAAGAATGATGCATTAATTTTAAACCTATATCGAATTAATTTAAAACATTTATATTTCTT
>BMAW01037262.1:0-11399 GCA_019974015.1 Nephila pilipes
AAATAATTTGCAAAGATACTTTCACTTCTTAATTTTATTTAAATTAAAGTTTTGAAAAGCGGCTACGTCAACTATATTTTCTTAATAGCCATGAAGTCAGTTTTCAAGATGTTTCACCAATTTAGCGTCGATTAAGAAATCTATGAATTCGTTGTTATTCCATTATTTATTAATCTTACGAAACAAAGAAATTATTCATTGCAATTCCAAGTTCTTACGGGTTTTAGACCTTCTGTTGTTGCAAACCAATGAAAAGTGCGATCGGAGGAAAAGAGTAATTCCTATTTAAAGGTTTAATTTTTCGGTTTCAATAATAAAAGGAATTCGTCTTTCATGCTGTGGAAGTACGCTTGTGGCTCTATTCATCATTGTCATACAGGGTTACTCAAAATAAATCATCTGATTACAAAATTCCATATTTTCAAAAGTAAATGACACGGAACGATAAGTAATACATGAATTTACAAAGGGAAAATGCACAAGTTTTACATTGTGAATACACAAACACGCAATTGGGGATCTTCGTTTCCTCCTTAGAAAGCAATTTCAAGAAAGCTGTTTTAGAAGCTTTCATGGAGCTATCTCACAGCTGGATCGGCCGCAGTGGACCAGATGATTTGATGTTACACAACTGGCCCCCTAACTCCCCTGATATACAATTCCAATGTCTAATCACTTGATACCCCCTGCGATTTCTGTCTTTCAATTTAATGAAGCACCAATCTATCATAGTCAGGAATGATCTCTTGTGCGAGAGGATGATAGCTTAGATAGATGGTGCTATAGCTGCCAGAAAGTCTCATTTGCTAAAAATAACTCTAGGTCACAGTTGTTGTCACTGAGAGCAAAATCAGCTTTGAACTTGAGTTTGACTGTTCTCTCTGCTTGCTAGAAGGATTCCTGGTGTACATTTACTATCTTATTTAACAGAAATAGATATAAAGACATAATTAACTATAACCAGTTGTTGTCAAATAATAGGGTTCATTTTCTTGTTAAAAAAATTTAGAAACTGAATTTTTCCAATTCCCAAAATCTACTTATAGAACACTCATGCACTTACAATGAAACTTACATGAAAGCCAATGCACTTACAATAAAGATTAAGATCACCAATTTCCAAAATGAACGATTCACAATATTTTCTGAATTTAAATCTGTTTAATGTTGTTGTACTAATTTTATTCACACATTTCGCAATCAGTAACAGAACATTTTGCGTATTTAACGTTTTATCACACAGGGCCTCTTGGTGTATAATGCAATGGTATTTTAATATAGGACAATTTAATGAATTTTCAAACCAAGTTACAATAATTTACCTATCACTAATAGCTTCCCGTTAGTACATATATTTATAAGTTTGTTTCCATCAACGTGAACAATTTTAGGTAAGATCTTACAATTTGAAATATGTCAGATCCTCTTATTTTACAATATGATTCCAGATTGGCAAATTCTTCAAAGACATTAAAATTATCTCTTATCAATTTCTTTTATAAAAATATTTCACTGTGCATCATCGGGTATGTCCATTGATTAATCAAAAGTTTTTGAAAAAAATAGAAAAATGAACGAGGTCTTCCAATTGCTGGGATACATCGTAATAGACTTCTCGATACTTTTCATAAACTGTCTGTCTTGAAAAAATAATTTCTCTCGTCTGCTGTCCTTTAAATACCTTTATTATCAATATGACTCTAATATTTAGAGACAAGGCTTAATAATTTCTTCTCCACTAGAAAAATTTTTCTTTTTTTTTTTCGTCAATGCTAAAGTAATTTCATATGACGCTTCTGTCATTGTTAAGCCTTCACAACTTACTTTAACAAACATATTTCGTCTTCTTCCGATTTCTTCCGTTCTCTTAATCACGTATTCTTTTCGCATCTCAGACCCAAGAACTAATTTCATTTTTTGCCTCTGTAAATCTGAGGATGTGTTCTATAGCGTCTATGAAGATCATGTCTTCCTTATGCCAAAAAGTACATTCACAGACAACGCAAAATGATTTTCCTGATGAATTTGGGTGTAAATAATAATTCATTTTTGCACTGTGATGGATAAGAAGAATTTAAAAAAGCATAGAAAAATACAAATCTGTAAAAAAATTGAAAAAGGGCAAATAGATCGCAGTTACGTATATCGTATCACAGGAAATAAAAATAAACACACAAACTGCTTTCGCAAAAACTATTTCAAAACCTGACACCACGATAGCTAACTCAGAACTAACTGAAGCGCTACTTGTTATCGTCCAATACGTTCAAGTTTGGCGCATCCATTGCGCATGTCCCACGGTTTAGCCATCCCTGATATAAAACAAGCAAATAACGTGTTTCGTTATATAAATGGATATTTTTTCCTATTATACTTCCAAGATGTAGTAGTGTAATATCAGGTTTTTAGATAATTATTTTGACGTACGATAATTGATAAAAAAAATAATAAAAATTTTCTCTTTTAATATTTTCATCCACAACTTAAAAACTAACTTTAAATTATGATATTTTAAAATATTTAGTTACTTTCTGTCAACTTCCATTAAGGTGAAATATCACTAAATTTTTATTTATTTATTTCGTCTTTAAATATTACTATCGTGTCGCTTCCAAGTGCAATTTTAGTGTACAATCAATCAATCGTTTTTTTAAAAAAAAAATCAGTACTTTTAAGATTCAAATGAAGTGCTTAAAAATAATGCATATTGAACGGAATAATTTTAATCGTTGTGGTTTCAACTAAAATGAAAATTTAATACAATAAGCAATTAACTGAAAAAGTAAACTGTTTCTTAGTATGTTTTGAAAAAGGAAATGACTGTAATATATAGGAACTGATTATAAATTTAAAAATATTTCTCAAGAAAGGCGATCAGAAAATAATTATTAAGATTTAATATGTGCTTTGATTTTTTTCTGTAGAACATATTAATCTGTATTATCATTTGAAAATGCCATCCAAATACATATAAACTCAAAAGTATTAAACACTTTATATCCTTAAGCATATGCATGTTGATTTATAATACACTTTTTATATTTTTGTTAGCATACACATAGTAATTTTACAAGCACAATAATACAAATTTCTTATTCTTAATATTAATCCATAATATCTTTAAATCTTTTAATCATTTAAATGATAATTAAATAAGCATTCATTCCCTGATCCATTATTTAACAGACATTTTCCCGTTATTCATCATTTACAGTACAATTATTTTCGTTTCAATTTATCACGAGTAGTTCCAGGATATCGATCAGTTAATGGCAGTCTTTTCAATTTGTCACTTATTAGTGGCATATTACCAATTCAATTCTCTTGTTTCTTTCTACAGTCTGGAGTACCGTCTACTGTAATAGGTGTGATAACTGTATTATTACAGAAAAGTAATATTAAGACAAATGTATGAAAATATTATTGAAAATAATTATAAATATGATCATGTAACATGGTTTTCCTTAGTGTCGATTTATACGTATCTCTAATTGTGTAATTAATTATTCACAAATTGAAAACCTTATCGGCTTATTTCTTTTTCTAAAACGGACATTCTAGATATTTAGAGCATATGTAACTAAATAAACAAAAACTATTTTAATGTGTCTATGATATTCACAATAATTTCTATTTATTTAATTTAAATGAGTTTTAAAAGCAGTAATTTCAGTTAAATTTATACTCACTTTATTCGCAATTAAACTGAAACACAAGCAAAGAATATACTTTAGCAGACTTTATATATAAACAAAACCAAAATAAGAATTTATAACATAATACATTTCAAACTATAGTCATAATAACTGTAGTAAGTAAATCAAAATATAGTAAGTTTAGTTTGAATTATTGATTTTTTTTTCATTTCCATATCTCTGCTCGACTCGGAGACAGAGTAACACTGCCATTCAACTTCTCCCTTCTCTCTCCATATCCATGTCAATTTAACGTCGGACTTTAACTCTCGGCATATTCTACGAGCGCTTTCTTATATCATACGACGGTTTTTGTTAAGTCAGAAAACTTTATTTATTTTGTTGACGAACAAAAAAAGAATTGATAAAAAATAAAAGAAACTTTACAGAAGTATTTATTCAAATCTGGAATTTATCTGACAGCCTAAACTTTCTTCAACATTTATATATTTGGAATAGATTGAAATACAATACTAAAGCGGGTTTATTAAATAAATTTAATCGGATTTTATATATTTCCTATCCCATGGAATTCATCTACAGTGAATAACATCTTATGTACATCTCGGCAGCTACCATTCACATTGGCTAAAATGGAACACGTGAATTATCAACTCTACCAGCCCCTCTAACGGTTATAATAGTATAGTTCAAATTCAAAGACAGGGCTACAGGGCCCATCCTGCATTGTATCAGTGGCTTCATGGCATTCGCCTGGGAAATTCCTTGACCTTTCGATATAATAGGCTGGAGTAAACCACTTTGAATATTTTCCTCAGAGGACAACTGAGATCTTTGCTTACTCCAATGGAAAAAGTATTTTCTTAACTGCAACAAATGTTACACTATCTAAGTCTTTTCTGGACATATTCTCAATTGTTTCAGCTTTTCAACAGGTTCTTCTTTCTAATTCGTTAATAGCTTAGGATTCTTTTCTAGTGAATAAGTTTATGGACTTAGTGTAGTTCTGATGATCTTTAAATCTTACAACACACACGCAACAACAACAACACTTATTGAAAGGGCTGCAACTGAAGGTGATTGATTCACAAAACTTGCTATTTTAAAGTAAAGCTACCATATAAGAAAAAAATAACATTGCAAAAGTTGTACTGTTTTCTTATTCGTTCGATATTCTCACGTTCTTAAAAATAATAATAGGCTATCTTAACAATACCTTTAAAATCCATACTTAATCCAATATTTTGTAATACGTCATTAGTAATCTTTCAAAAATTAATAAAAAAAACGATTTCCTTCATTATCATGCGATCTATTTTTATGTATAATTACTTCATACACAATACCTAAGATTTTCGTATCCAAATGTTCTCAATATATTCTTGCGTGAAATAAAAAAATTGAGCTGAATGTGCAGTATTTTATAAACCGATGAACCTTAAGAACACTTAAGCTATTTTTCGATTCAAAAGATATCAATTAAAAATAAAGTACCAACTTTTTTTCTTAAATATGTAATTAAATACATTATCATATACTCCTTTTCAGACTTTAAACAGTTAAAATCTTGTTATGAAAAGATATTAATACAACTATTAAATATTATGCTACATGTTAAATATATTACGCTTTCGAAATATCAGATAACATTAACGCTTCAAAATAAGATATTGTAGAACGCTTATTAAAACTGCATTTATCTGGCCATTTTAAAGGGAAAATAACTTGCATTTAGCATATTAAGAAAATTTCAAGAAAATAAAGCAAAAGTTATTGAGGTAACCAAATTACAAAAAAAATCAGTGTTGCAGTGCGAAGCACTTTTCTGCCACAAGTAGAGGAAAGAAGATCCCAAACCTTTTTCCATCACCTTGATAAATTGGGTATTCAAATAAAATGGAATCGATAAGTGAAACAGCATTATGGCAAGAAGCAGTACAACCAGCAAGCGATTTGTATGGTTTCGGAAGAAGCAATCCAGGAAATGTATCGAAAATCATGAAAATAAATGAATGCAAATTAAGTCAATCCATTGTCAGTTCAGTGAGAATACATACATTGAGCATGATGATGTCTGAAATTATTTTATCATTCCATTTTGAAAGATTGTTAAATTTTTTTCTTATACTCAGCATTTCTCTCTTTTTCTCAACCATTATAACAACATAAATATTCTTTTCATTGGATAAAATAAGTAAATGTTCTTATGAAAGCTTAAAGAGAGAGAAGTATAATTTCTTACATTATTTGAATTGTCAAGCTGTTTATAATTTTAAGAATTTGTGTAATATTTTTCACATGTTAGCAAATCAGTCTCTTCGTATTCTTAAATGTGAAAAACTCAAATTTTTAAACCAACTGATTTATTTATATCCAAGTATAATTCGTGTGACTTTAAAATGTATTTCTTTAAAAAATAAGATTATTGCCCCATCGTATGTTAAATTACATAAATTCTTTTACTACATAAATTCATCAAATAAATTTCTTACTCATTAAAGGACGCTTTCGGGTATATAAAAGCCTTTAATTCAGTTTTTCAGGAACTAGACTTCAAATTAGTGTAATATTTTGATTATGATTAATATAATACACTTTAAATGTATTAGACAAACTTATAATTATTTCTATATATTCTTAAGAAATTCTCTACTAATATGACTGACTTAAAATCCTGATTACCAAGTTTCAACTTTCAATCACAAAAGTGTAAATTTGCTTGTGGTTTTTTCTATCAATAGGTATTCAGATATTAAATTATTTTTATCATACATATAGAGTTTATTAAAAATAAGTTTGGTGTGTTAAGAAGTTGAAATTAATCCTGAGATAAAATTCGAAAATGAGGAAGAATTCAGAAGCATTATTTTATTCCCTTAAAACTTTTCAGCTGTGCTTCTTAATATTTATCACTAGAAATTCTCAAGCTAAAATAGTTTTCTAGTCATTCATACAAATTGATAAATTGGGTAATAGACGTATAAGATTTCATATTTATAAGCAGCAAATTAATGGCGAACATAGTAGTCGATTACAAGGCACGGGAGAGAATCTTTCATAAATCTAGTAATGCTTAATTAAGAATTTCAGTGAATAATGATTCAATAAGGCTGTAAATACCAAATATCTCCAGGCATTGTTCTATAAAAATACATAAATTACCAAAGATAAGAAATCTTCAGAAAAATAAAGACAATCGCTTACTTATTGGTGTTTGAAAGTTTTGTAAGGC
Organism: Nephila pilipes; assembly: GCA_019974015.1. Lineage (NCBI taxonomy): Eukaryota > Metazoa > Arthropoda > Arachnida > Araneae > Nephilidae > Nephila > Nephila pilipes. The sequence continues at coordinate 6,889 of BMAW01037262.1, forward strand.
TCCATAATGGAAAAATAATTTAGGTAAAAAATAATGTAATACAACTTTATTGAAAATGCAAACTCGAGGTGTGAAATGATAATCTTTTGTTTTAGTTCTTTTTTCCTTAATAATTTACAAATAAAATCACTGCTATTTCCACAATTGTTTATTAAAACACTATTTAGAATTTTATTTCATTGAGTTCCTCATTCTTTTGTAACTTTTATGTAGTTTTCTCCCATATATACAAGAAATTGTGTATTACAGCCAAGATAGCCGAATAGCCATAGTCGAGAACTCCTGACCGGCATTATTTCAGTCGAGTCATGGGTTCGAATCTTGTTATCATTAACCACACATCACGTAGCGGAACCAATGTACTTTAAATTTTTCGAGGCTCAATGTCCTCACATTGGAAGGGTGTAGAAGTTAAGAGAGTAAGGTCTCCTATTAGGTATCATCGTAGTTACTTGACCGTGTTCAAAATTATAAGGTTCATCTCCAGCAGTTCTGGTATTGTTGCGAAGAGGGCAATATATTAATAAGCAATCAATCCCACATAAGTTTTAGCACACTTACTGTACTTATCATTATATACTTATTTGTCGTTACAGCATTTTGCATTTTCGTACGTCTTAAAAAATACTTTAATTTATACTTTAATTAGATTCTTCAGAATTCATGCGTAGGTATTTCAGTTTCTTTAAACGCTTCATCTAATAAAGGAAACACCTTTTGCAGTTTCATTCAAAAATTAATCATTTCAATTTACGTTTGGTGATAAGTTAGATGGCTTAAATCCACTGCTTGACAGGGAAAATGCAACTCTATTAAGACTCGACCGAATTAATACGCAAATAAAACAAAGATTAACATATGTATGTAACATACATAAATAAAAAAGGGTATTAAAATTCTTCAGTTAATGCAAGCCTTATACAGAAATACATATAATGAATCAATCATTAAGCTATTTTCCCTTCTATCGTCAATATACGATCTGTTATCCGGCTTTGTATTCATTCATAGATTTGGCGAGTGAATGCAAATATTAGTGGAAAAAGTAAGGAGTATTCTGCGCTATGGGGTAATAGGGGATGCGCAGTATTAGATCAATGATATTTGAGGTCACTGACATCACGAATACTTATCGGATTGTTACTAATAAGGAATCAGTCGTTGCAAGAGGGATTCTAAAGATCATTTTGTTCCCACCAATTGGGTATGCTGAACAGTACCATGTTTCAATATATTTCTTCCAATATCGGCCATTGCAGACAACATTTAACCTAAAGAATGATATTATCTTGTGTCATCATGCAATCATAATACTTGAAGTATTCTTTGATTTAACCACCTTGTTTCTTTTAGCCGAGTTTTATCTCCAGTCTCAAATTGTGCACATACTGGGCGCGAACTCATTTGTAAAGCATTGGGATAGTCAAAGTGAATAAATGGAATGAAGATCAATTGAAAATTATTCTTCATTTGCACCATGATTACTCTCATTTGTGACACTCTGTAACTTAAAATCTTAATTTATTGGCTTCCAAAACATAATCATACGCATGTTGGTCGATTAATAGCCTATAAACGCTGCACTATAAACCAAGACAAGAACCATTGGAGGAGGACCTCGAAATTTTGAGTCACGATCAAACACTCCGACAAGTGTGTTGGGTGGTTAACAAAAAATAGTAAAATTTCCCTAAAAATATTTTTTATTGAAGATCTGAAAGAAATATGATTATGTCTATTTTCACGTGCTTAGAAATGTATTGGCGACGGAGGGAGAAGCTTCAATAACTCACGTAAGATTGAGTAATATGGTTTGTTATTTGATAATGTCACACTAATTTGTCCATATCCTGATGGTAATTTAAGTAACTTCAGATTAAAGACATATACTGTTAATGTGTGTCGTTCAGTGTTTGTGCAACTTAGAATAAACAGTCACTTTGTAGCAGTATCATTGCTTATTTATTTTTTAATATAACACATAAATTTTACTAACACTTCACACATTACGTACACAAAACATACTGTAACATCCGAAAAAATATATATAAAAATTTTCATGAAATCATCTCCAATGATTACATAATCCTTCGCCTTTTCATCATCATTTGGAGGTCAGACCATCCTCTGACTCATTACTTGGGTATCAGATCCTTTTATTAAATAGTGTCACCTTATAGTCAACCGAAACACTTTAAAATACAACTATTTGATTCAACCAAATCACTTTACAATACAACTATTTGATTCAACCAAATCACTTTACAATACAACTATTTGATTCAACCAAATCACTTTACAATACAACTATTTGAATCAACCAAATCACTTTACAATACAACTATCTGAAATATCCTATTTATGTTCATTTCAAAATTATAATAAGTTATAAATTACTGAAGTACCATGCAATTCCACGCAACATCAAAACATATAACAAAATTTTAAATGTTGCACATAATCCGGTAATATTAATATGTTAAACAATTTTAAGCTACTTTGATGAAAATGAAAGAATCCTCTGTAAATTTGGAATTCATTCGGAATACCCCATTTTCAATTGCCTTGAAGGCTAAAATTTCCTTATTATTGACTCGTTGCTCCACGTTCTCGTGTATTGATTGCAAAAATCAAAATATTAAAATAAGTTCTAACTTTAAAGATAAATCCAAAATCAAAACATTAAAATAAGTTCTAACTTTAAAGATAAATCCAAAATTAAAATATTAAAATGAGTTTCAACCTTATTAAATTAAGTATTTCAGTTGATGATTAAATTTTTACTTTACAGTAAGAAAATCTTTTTTGTGGTTAAACTTCAATTAATTTTAATTTGTTACTATTTTTAGACCGCATGTGTATCTGATTTCTTTGAAGCCTTATTCCATTGGCATTTGCCGAAAGTGCCATTCAACCATTAGAGTGTGAAAGAAAAAATAAGAAAATCATTTGAAAGCATTTTAAAAGGAATTCAAAACATAAGCTGGTTATTGGAAAGTTTCACTTAAATTCAATTGCACTTTTCTCATCGATCATATCAACCACAGATGGCTTCGACCGCAATGTTCCGAAGCTCGCAGCCATTTTACTCTCAAACCAATGAATGAGCTTCTTCCTTAAAACAGAAAAACGCTTCTCTGACAGAGTAAAACATTGATCGAGAGAAAAGAAATATTATGAATGAACGAGAAAACCAAAAATATTCTTCGTATTGATAAATTGGCTCTCCAATCAAGAAAGTTTGGGACAGCAGAATGAAGGATCGGGAATAATTTAGAGATAAGATTAATATGCAAAAAAAGAGGAAAGAAAGAGGTTTTCGAAGGAAAATATTGTTATCGGTTAGAACTGTTGGGATACATTTCGTTCGGTTTTTACTGAATGATTTATGACCTGAAAAACGTAAAGAGCAGACACTTTAAAAATAGCGTGATACTATTAATCTTCTTTTGATCTTCGGACTATATTTGAAAAGAAATACGGTTCTTATTTAGATATTAATGATGTCGATGATTATTGATTCCACCTAAGGCATCGTGCCGAATAATAACTTATATTAAGCCTGAAACTCTTTTCATGGCAGGTGAAGATACAATTTACTTTCATCTGTCTGCGGCTCAAAATTATATATATGAGGTCCTTCACTAATTATTATTTAATGGTTGCATTTAAAGTGAAATTTAAATGAAATATTTTGAGGATGAGTTTGATATTCGGTCAATAAACTCTGCTTTTGTTTAACATTTCGTCCCTTTAAAATCAAAATGGAATTTTTTTAAATCACTTTCAAAATTATTTTAGACATATACAGATAATAATAGTGATAAAAATTCCTGTTGTAGTGGGAGAAATATCTTTAATTCTGCTTTACTTCTAGTTTTAAATGAAAAAAAATGGTAGAGTTTGATGAAATATAAATCCTCCTTTAAGAATTAATAGCGTGAGAATGCTTTGAATTGAAGATTTCCTATATGATCAGGAACAAATTAATGTTTGCTAAAATTGACTATTGAAGATTTGAAAAATACATACGCAATACATGTGTGTGTGGTGTGTGTGCGTGCGTGCGTGCTTCAGGAAATCTTTCACCACCTTGTTTCCCTTAATTTGAGCATGCTCTGACTTTTTTTTTCTGTATTTAAAACTTTCATATCGCTTAAATGATACAAAATGTCTCTCCCAGTGTCTTGAAATTCATTTCTCAAAATATCTGTCAAAACGATTTCAGCCTTACCTCCTAGAAAAGGGTGCACTTTTTAAACATTTATACTAAAGGTACGTTCAATTTTTTTTTTTTTTTTTTTTTTTTGTTATGTTTTAAGTGTTTTTCACCATAGATATAAAAGTTGTATTAAAATTTGCTGATTTTGTAAAATAAATTCATAAATCGGCAATAATTGAACTTTTAAGTCACTCGGTAATTAAAAATACCTTTTCTTGTCAATTTCATTTTAATGCAATTGTTAGAGATTTCATGTATTTCTTATATTCTATTTAAATACTGAAAGCTA